>CM050890.1:9655000-10020000 GCA_027726005.1 Juncus effusus | reverse complement strand
AAGGCGAGGCGAGAAAGGATGTCAGACAGAGAGAGCACGATGTTAGGAAGCTTTTCCTTCAGTCGGGGAGAGAGAGAGAGAGAGAGAGAGAGAGATGAAGAAAAAGGGTTGGACGTGAGAAGGTGAGCTCGTAAATTGGTGGGCGGAGAAATCGAAAAAATGAAAAAAGGACGGAACAATTGGTGTGTACATAGGGGTTTAAACGGTTCGAATTTTAGTCATACATATTCGTATACATATTATTTTATTGGATATGGATACTAATGTTGATAGCTTCGGATATAGATTTAGTTCAGTTTATACAGATACAAACGTGGTTCGGATATTATCATATACAAATACATATTTATTTCGGATATTTAAGCGGATACGTATCCATATTATTTTTCTGTACAGATCACTATTTGTGACGATAAAGTTAATAAATTATAACAAGTTTTAAGGAAAATTTAAAAGAAAGACCAACAATAATATTTATATATGTATCCAAATACGATAAAAACACAAAATATCCATATATGCATCTGTATCAATATCCAATCTGTATCCGATATAGACTGAAATATGTGAAAACATATACTATTTGGATAATTATCTGGATACGGATCTTATCCGTATATGGGTGCCAAATCGATAACCGAATCTGAATCCGTATCCTAATTAAGATATCTGAATATGTATCTATATCCGGATGGAAGCAGATAATTTTGATTCGGATATGAATACGGGTCAGTCGGATATTATCTGACCTTTTTATACCCCTACATACATGAGTCCAGTCTTATTTTTCTGTATCTGTATCCAAATATGATAAAAACACAAAATATCCATGTATGTATCTGTATCAATATCTAATTTGTATCCGATATATACTGAAATATCTGAAAACAGATACTATTTGAATAACGAATTATCCGGAAACATATATTATCCATATTTGGATGCCAAATCGATAACCGAATCTGGATCGTATCCGAATTAAAATATATGAATCTTTATATATATTCGGTCAGATGCAAATAATTTTGATTCAGATATGAATACGGGTCGGTCAGATATATTCTTGTCTTTTGTGATACATGGCTAAGTTTTGACCATTAGATCATCTGGTCAAAATAAGAGGCCTATGTGGCTTAATAATATGAGAGAAAATTTTGTAGGATTATAAACTATTATAAATATAAATGTTAGAAAATTTACTTACATTTGGAATCGGAACCAAACCATTTTGAGTACTTAAGGCCAGCTTAATTTCTACATAAATTAGATAGCCACATAACATATTCTGCTCTTGGAAAAAACGATGAATTTGCATACGATCTCAAACAGGGACGGAGCTTGACATGAGTTACGAGGGGCGGTCAAAAAAATTTCTTTTACTGATTAATATTGTATAAAAATTCTGGAGGACTAAATGCATAGAAATACATATATTTAAAAAAAAAACACTAAAACACTTCTGATACATATTACTCCGTCAAAATTTTGGAAAACCATGACCCCTCCAGTCTCTATTAAGCTCTATCCCTGATCTCAAATTAGAGGAAAATAATAATTAAGGTGCATGAGCTGCTCGTGCAAAATAATGAAACACAATCAAGCTGCTATATATTTAATTAATTTTTCTTTATCCTAAGCATGAAAACAGGACTCCTTATCTCTCCGGTCTCAATAAAATTGCGTCTCTTTGTATTATTTTCACTGGAGATGAATCGAAGGAAGAATGGCACCCCAAAACCAAATTATTGCAAAATCTGTCGATTTTTTTTTTAAAATAACATTTTTTTGAAAAATAATTCATCAGATAGTACTGTTTTGAAAATAATTAACCCACTAGCAATTCCGCCAGACTCTCTGGCGGAACAGTCTATTTTATATTTTTTTTCCCTCTAAAGGCAGGAAAATTTAGCCAAAAAAAAAAATCACTGTTCCGCCATAGGCTCTGGCGGAACTATGGTGAATAGTAACTTTTTTTTTTGGCTAAATTTTCCTGCCTTTAGAGGGGAAAAAATATAAAATAGGCAGTTCCGCCTGGCGGAACTGCTGAATTCGTAATTTTTTTAGCTAATTATCCTTCTAAATTGAGAGTTTAACCTGAAAAAATGAATTTTACCTAGTTCCGCCAGACCCTCTGGCGGAACTAACTTTTTTTTTCTTAATTAATCGTTTTTAAGGATACCAGGGCAGTTCCGTCAGAGCCTCTGGCGGAACCACTTCAGTTCCGCCAAATTCTCTGACGAAAATAGTAGTTGATTAATTATTTTCAAAATAATACTATCGGATTAATTATTCTAAAAAAAAAACGACTACTTTACAAAAGAAAAATTCAAATCTGTCATGCATGAACTATTTATTATTAACATGGACTATGGAGACATCACCTCAAGCCTCGAATTTAAATTTTTTGAAAAGAAAAAGAATTTAGATTTGATATAAAAAAAGAATTTGTACGTTCATGCGCCATCATTTCCTCGTTGGGTGGTGAAATTTGACTATTTAGAAAAGACAACTCAAAACCCTTATCTCCCGGTTTGACTATGTACCGGTATCCTTCATTTCTTTACGAAATTATGGTACACCATCATATCTCACTTCTGGATTTAGCGCAAGATATACTTTTAATTTAAAGCACATTTTTGTTATTATATACATTATTTTTATTTTCCATATCTAACTTCGGCTTCAATTTGCGACTGTTTTTTTTTTTTCTGGTAATCTCATTCAAAGTTCAAACCATCAGCAACAAGCTAGGTTTTATTTTAGCATGAAATCGTCACTATATCTAAACTTTTTATTGTTTTATGCAGGTGCAGCATTTGCAACAACATGTACTTTATACTTTTTTTTGACGTAAGTATTATTTTTAAATTACAAACTTAATATTATTAATAAGTTATTTTTATGTGTGTAACATTCTAAAAATGTTTCCATGGTCTTCTGGAATGTTGTATCATTGGTGCGTGTAAAAGAAATTCTATGGTTGTGTCTCGATGATTGTCTAATGAGATAGATTTCGAAAGACATGCTATTATAAACATGAAAATTGTATCAACAGAAAAATAAATGTGAATTTTCTTAATATCATGTTCTAAGTTTCTAACAATTGAAATCAGAACATCCAAATTGGATCTTAGGAAATAAGATGGGAAATATTGAAAAGAAGAAATTTCATTACGAGTAAAAGCTATACATCAAGATAAACCGCATTAATTCATTCCACTTAGATAACATCTGATCTAAATAATGTCCATTACAAGCTTCCACTAAATCCTAAATCTAGCTCCCTACCAACCAATTCCCACTTACAAAAAGATTTCTCCACCAACACTATCTCAATCATTAAGATCCCAACAAAGAAAATGAGTAGGACTTTCACACTCAAGCCCCTCAGCTTTTCCATATTTGCACATGCACCCCTAATAAATATTTGTTCATTTAACTAACTTTATTTCAGCCATATTGAAGCGATATTACATCGAAGACTGATTCCAGAAAATTATTAACTTCGAAAGTTTGAAGGGAAATTTACGCAAAAAAAAAACTAAAACAACAAAAGTAGAAGAAAGAAACAAAATTAAAGAACCAAAAATATAATACGATAATCAAACCCTGAGCAAATAAACGCTAAGTTCAGGGCCTCCATTACTATCCGGATTCATCATGTAAAACGCCTCAGAATCTTTAGAACCAACTACTCTTTCAAACCTAGCTCTCATATACATAACATCTCCATCTTTCTCTCCAGTTTTCTCTCCATTTCCAGGTATCACTCCAGCCCCCATTGATACCGGTTCAAGAGCTCTCAAAACCTTCCAATCTTCTTCACCAACCTCTTTCCGTATCGCATATCCACATTTTCTCCCATTGCAATAAGCTCTCCATACCGGTTCTTCACCTATCTTGGTACCAGCGGTACCACCACCTTTGATATCTTTCTTTCTCTCACACTCCAAGGCTATTCTTACCAGTCCAGACGCCATTTCCTTTACTAGAGAGCAAGTTGGAGTGGCAAGTTCGATCAGAAATGCTGGAGCGATACGTGGGTCGGATTGTATAGCGAAACGAACGTAGCCGCGTCTGTGACCGAAGAGCGTACCAGTGACGCGTGTCCCCAAACCGGACCAACCGGTACGGTTCCGACCAGTACTGCCGCTAAGCGCCGCCACCAAGATGGCCCGAAACCGGGACAGGGCAGTTGTTCTATTGTTGGTTGATTTATTATTGGTACTGTTGGGACCGGTTGGAGCACTGGTACCGGGTTTTTTATGGGTGGGTGTGTCGTCCTCGCTAGAGAGGGTTGAGCTGGAAATGGCGAAAGGAAAGATGTCGAGGTCTTCAAGCTCTCCATTGGTTAGGTCAGATAGGTCATCTCCATTGCTGCTCTTGCCGAGTATCCATTTGAAATGGCGGCGCGACAAGGAGAAGGATGAGTCATGAGGACTTCTCGCCATTATTGTCCTCATCTTTGCACTGTTTTTTTCCTTGTGAGTGTTGAGTGAGAGAGAGAGAGAGAGAATCTGTTGCGTGGAGAGAAGAGAAAGGGTGAGACAAGAGGTGGATTTATTCTAAGCTTCTAGCACTTTGTGTCAGGGCTGCAGTTATTTTTGGACTGGACTGCTGGACTGAGGGGGTGAGCTAATTCACCAAACATTATTCTTGAGGAAAAAATGAAACAAAATATACAAAACAGAGACAGCAAGCGGCTAATAAAAAACGGAAGAAAAGGCGGGAGGGAAAAAGAAAAACAGTCCGGAATCTATGTCGCAGATGCTTCAAAAATTCAAACATATCGGATACTTATATTTGTATCGAATGCTCGGATACCGTATCAGACATGTCACGTGACGTATTATAATATTTTATTCTAAAATAATATCGGATACTTCACAGATACTTCCCTATCCTCATCGGATACTTCCAACGTAAAAATATTTATTCTTAAAATATACAATTACATATATAAAATCAATAAAATAAAATTAAGACATCTAATTATTTAATAAACTATAACAAACAAATATTCTGCATCAAGATATTTCTATAATAACAAGTTTTTAGTATCTCCTACATCAAAGTATAATATCTAAAAATATATAAATTAATTAAATATATAAAATATAATTAATAAATAATAAAATAATATATAAATTGCCGTATCCGTATCCTATATTTTTTAAGATTTGTCGTATCGCCGTATCCGTATCGGATACGATACCCGTATCCGTATTCGTGCAACATAGTATGGAATAGATAAAATAGTGAAACATAGAACATTGACTATTTTATTTTATCTTAGTAGTATTTGGCTAGATATATAGATTAAAAATTTAATTTAAATAATAATGACTTGTAATCATATAAAATAGAAAAATGAGAAAATTTAACTAACATGTAGAATGATATTTAGAATAAAGTTTGACATATCTTTCTTAAATTTCACTATATTTCATGAATTAGAATAATTCTATTTCTATTTTGGAACAGAGTAATTCTGTTTTTTTATGTCTTTCATTCGAAATATTTTATTTTTGTTCGACTAAAATAGATCTCTATTTTTCTATTCCATCCTAATATTATACGTGACCCAACAAGCACACATAGATAAGAGAGTAAAACCATTGATTTTTCAAACTTTGGGATGTGAGAATGGAATCCTTGTGCTTAATTGAATAAGATATACAAAAAAAATGGAATTAAGAAACTCTAATTACAATTTAAAAAATGTGTGAGCTAATGTCAGTCGAGTTCACATTTTGCAAATCTTGGTTAATGGTATTTTAAAATTTGACAAATTATAGACATAGTTGTTAGTTAGGCAAGAAATGAGTCAAGAGTCCAGACATAATCCTGTTCTTAAGCTTATGTTATAACTTGTCGTATGTGTCGCACAGTGACAGAATAGAGAGAACATGTGTTATACAGTGACAGAATAGAGAGAGGGGAGGGATACAAAGTCTGAAACGAGCCAGGTTTGAGCAGGACTTGTGAAAAGATCGTGGTTCGTTGCATGGGAAACATGAATGGTGAGAGTTTACATTGCTTTTTTTACGTGGACGACCCAACATGCAGGTCCGTATCAGAACTGTAACTAGGCTAGGCTAGTATACTGTATAATAATAACTTAAAACGGGTTATTATTTAAGAAATATATGTAGTGTGAGAATTGAGATAGAATATGATATTCACTTGAATGATTATTTTTTCTAAAACTAAAATCCATCAGGAAATTGAACAATTCTCTACTTCAAACAAACTATTTTATAAAACATTATTAGCTGTTTTCACAAAAAAATGCATACTTACCCATATATTTTCATCATTTTACTCTCAAACCAACAGTTCAAAAAGGAAATGGTATTTATGCAAGGCAAAAGGACACAACAACAAGTAGGCCGTACCGAACCCTCTTTAGATTCTGGTACGGGGAGACAAGCACGACAGGTCTAGTCTGGAGTCTCTGGACCTCTTCTTCTTCTAGTAAATAGATTCATGCTGGTTTACTGTTGGTCTGATCTGAAATAGGCTCAGACTCAGACCTCTCCCTTCTTGGTCCTTTGGTCATTAGCCTGCTCTTCTGCTCAGTTTTTGGTACTTCACCATAAAATAAGCACAAGTATGCATGCCTTTGTTTATTTTTCAAATTCCCGTAACCCTAATTTTCTCCTGTTTTCAAAGCAAAATAGTGGTAAAGAAAAATATTTCATTCTATTATTATTAACTTTAATACTAAGATCTCAAGCTTGCATTAAAAAAAACTTTAATACTAAGTTTTGATCCTAAAATAACTTAATTTTCAACATATTTCTCGGGCTAATTTCATGCGGAATTTCAACGCTCATATTAAATAAAAACAAATTAATAAAAATATGCATAAAAGGATGGAATTTGATTTCTTTTTGGTCCAAGGTGAGATTTTGATAAATAAATAAGTTGGCAATCAAGTTGTAATAAGTACATAGAAAACAGACTTTAAATAATTCACACAAAAAAATGTCAATTCTCAATTGTACGTATCTAATTAGTATTACAGCCTTGTTGCTAAACAAAATTGTACTTAACAAAAAGCATCAATTCAAGAGATTAAAAAATCTTTAAAGTACAAAACCATATCACATACTGTCAATTCCACTACAAAGTTGTGTGCTAGACTAGGCAGTGGGTTCTAAAACAAAGGTGCAAATAATTTCCTTCCGACTGATAATTTACATTCCTAACAAATGTCTTGTGATAGAAGGATAGAAGCCTCATTTGATGCCTCACCACATGCTTAATTAATTTATTGTCAAAAATCAAATGCTTAATTAATTATATAGTAAATTTGTTAATTAATTAGTTTGGTGGTTAACGTATGCATATGTGGTGCATGCATGACCATGCAAGTAGCCCCAATATATTTTTTATTTTATTTTTTTCTAAAGTAGCATGCAATTTGTAATTTCTATTAGGTCACCAAATTGGGTGCAATCGTCAAATGAAAAAAGGACTTTTGAGCCTTAAACAATATGCTAGTTTTCTTAAAATTACACGTGGCTTCCTCTTGTGGTGACGTGTGTCAACTTGGAATTTGATTATAAAATATGAGATTCTGTGGGCTTGCGCTAGAAATCTTGGTAGGTCTTACAAGTCACAAAGTACTCATTTTAAAACATGGGTCTATTATTTCATTATTTTGATTGTATTGTTAATGATGGTTTGTGATTGAATTTTGATTAATAGATTTATATGCCGAGAGATCCATAAGCTCTACGTAATTTTCAGAAGAAAAAAAAAATTATGGGCCTAATGAAGTTTCTGTTTACCATGACAAATAAATTAATTGGACTCCATTTCATACATCAGAAGAAGAATAAAGGGGAAATCTCACACAAAATAAAGTACAAAGATTGAACATAAATATAAAAAAGTTTCATACTCAAAGAAGAATTTAACAATATATAGTCCTGTTTACACTTTAGACTTTAGAGTTTACGACTTGAGAGTTTATAAGTAGTTTCATCTAAATATGCTAGCGACCCGCATTAATGCATATCGAATTATAATTGCAAGCATCAAATTCCAATCCAAAAAGCTCCAATAATTCATCCAACCTTTAGTTATTCCAAGAATTTAAGAATCGAATTTTGTCATACATTATACCACCTCTCCAGACCTTCCTTATAAATAGACCAACCTAGTTTATTTATCCAACACAACATAACGCATTTAATTCCTTAAAATTCCATTTTATAAGAGAAGAAGTTAAGAGAAGAATCAATGGCATCAACGAAAGCTGTGAAACCAGTTGGGCTTACCTGCCAGCCCAAAGAGGCTCCTAAGGCCTCAAAACCTGCCCCTAAAAAAGCTGAACAGAAACCTCGTGAGCCCAAAAAGAAGGTAATTTATATAATATTTTTAATTGGTTTCTTTCATAAAAAGATTATTTTGTTTGAAGTTCCTAAAATGAAAATGTTTGCAAAAAAAAAAATTGCTTGTATCCACAAGATCTTGTTTTCCAATCAAGATACTCAACCACTAATCTATAAAACCATTTGCAAAAAATTGGGTCTTGTTTAATTAATCGGAAAAATTGGCGATATACTAGGAGGGACTCTTAAAACAAATTTAATCTAACACATGGAAACTTCTTTAAAATTAAAATTTTGTTATAAATATTTTTTTTTCCGAAGCCGTGAAAAGATAAACATTCAGTTTGTATATGAAATAAAAATAAATAATGTATTTTGAAGATGGACAGTGATAGGCTTATTTAGCCATTAGATTAAATAAGCAAGTACAGATAATTTGTACCAAAAGATATGAGAATAAATAATGAATCCCCTCCATCTCCATGTGTTCCAAACATATTATCTTTTCAATTTATTTTAACATCATATAATTACTTCTAATGTCCAATTAATTATTCATATTATATTTTTGTATTTCAACAGATCACCAAGGCCCCAAAACCTGGCCCAAAGAATTAATGTACGATCAAGAAGTATGAGATCTAATATATGACAAGATATCAGACATGGCTTGTCATATCTCTTTTTATCTTTAATATTTAAAACTTGGTATTGTTAATTGTTGTGATGCTATGTTGTGTAAACTCTTGAGTTTGTAATTTGGTGTATGGAAATGAAATAGTTTTTATTTGTGGTATGTTTTCTTGTTCTTTTCATATATAAAAGCTTTCATGTTAAAATTGTTCTTTTTTCTCTCTTTTGACAGAGCAATGAAAAAGAATGCACCAAATCTCACCACATTTGATTGCATTATATATATATATATATATATATATATATATTTTTTTTTTTTTTTTTATTTATTTATAATTTTAGGTAAATGAATGAACACACCCAATAAGCAACTAAGAACTCGTAAAACTATGAAATAATACACATAACATATAATAAAAGAAACATAATATTTAAAAGAAAGTAAAAAGAATATAACAAGTAAGCGAACTTCTACTTAGCTAGTTAGCTAAAGTACTTGTACCAAACCAAACAAGAAACATTTCACTATAAAAAATCTCTTCCATACGAGTCCAACTTAGTGCTCATGGTTCAAAACCTGTCATAAAATGAACAATCATCTATAACAACAATAAGCACAAAATAGCAAATAATAATACTTCAAAAACAATAAAGTGCCTTGTTAAAATGGACTAATTTGACGGGCCAATTGTAACTGCCACTCTGGCACCAGGCGTCTCGGTTTGGGAATAACTGTATTATTTGGTACTGGTACGGTACTGTTAATAGAATGTATCGTACCGACCACATCTTCAACCAATTCATCTCTCCCTCCTCTTAGTGGGTCCTGTTTAGATAAAACTCAGAATTAAAAGATGAGAAGAAGAAAAGTTGCTAAAATTGGGTCAATATTGCACTTTATACCATTTTCGATAAATAGTGTATTGATATATTACTTTTTGTGCCTATGCAATGTTTGTTGTACACAAATTAAATATTACATGACAAAATGGTATATTGAGGTTATGCATCAAATTATTTTTGAACCGTAAACATAATGAGTTAATAATAATTACTAATTACTATTATTATTTTTTTTATTATTACCTGAAGAAACAAATCTGTATGAGTTTTGCCTTCATATAACACTAATCTAACTTGAGCACCCGCCTTTTTCAAAACCTCCGCAAATTCCTCACTAAATATTAAAATAAAATTCTCAATTTAGAAAAACATATTATTAATAGGCAAAAAAATTATTTGAATAACAAGCTGAACCTGGCTGACGATGGTATTGAATAATCATCAGTACCATGAAATAATATAATTGGAGGTAATAAAGATATTGCTTTATCATTTGATTCCTTTGCAATTATTTCAGGCGAGAATCTTTGCAGCCCTAGCTCTCCTTCCATTATGCTAAAACAGAAATAAATATAAATTTTTGCATCAATTTGTTGTATATTTATAATTAAAAGTTAGATTAATTAAGAGGGTATATATATTAGGATTGCTTACCTGAGAAAAATCCTCTTGTATAAACCACGTTCATGAAAATGATCAACTAAGTTGTGCAGATTATACCTATAAATAATATGAAGAATATTAAAAAAAACAAAAAAATATAATTGAACAGCTAGCATAATATTAAAGCCCCACCTAACCTATTTTTTATATACTCCTTAATCCATCATATAATGCTTATTACTATTATACATAATCAAATTATATATAAGAAATTACCCGCCAGATAAACCAAAGTAAGCTTTAATTTGCGAAACGCTCCAGGAATTATTTTCGCCTGACGCTTCTTTAACAGCTCGACTCATCAGAGCACATGCCGCAATGTGGGCCCCAGCTGATTGGCCCATTAAATAAATCCTTTATGTAATAAAATTACAAACATTAGTCCATTAAACAAAATATAAATTTTTAATGTTATGTATTTAAGAGAATAACTAAAAAAATATACTGATTAGGGTCGCCACCGTAATTTGCAATGTTATTGCACACGAATGAAATCCCTTCAGAAGCATCTTGTACCATATCTCCTATTGTGCCTTGTGGGAAATTTCTACAAAATTGAAATGAAAATTATTATAAATCAATATAAGTTTTTACAAATATTGACTGATAATTAGAATTTTTTTGTTCAATTACCTATAATCGATGCAAGCAACTATAATTCCTCTATCGGCTAGCCGTTTTCCTAGTAGAGATCCCCATGCTTTATAACTAAAAACCAAAATAATTAAAATTAGAAAACTTATTTTCTTTTAATATTGCATGATTTATTTATTATATTCAAAAAAATTACCCAATAATCCAAGCGCCGCCAGTTACAAATGCCACAACTGGATTTGAGCCGCTACAAACTTTTGGGAGATACAAATCCAATCTTCAAAGAAAAATTAATAATGTAAATTAGTAAATAAAATAAAAATTATGAATTTATGCCCGTTTTTAGATATTTTAGTTTACCTGTTACGGGGCTGTCCGCCGTAAACTACACTTCTATGTACTTGACTAGAGAAAAAATAATAATATCCAACTGAAACAAAAAAAAATTAAGAAATTCTAAATTATACTAATATGATATCAACATGTGTGAATATACAAAATCTATGATGACCAAACAAAAAAAGGAGATTATCGTATGAATGAACTAACCTTGTAGAAAACCAGGCATAAGCAAAAATGCATATATAGCAAGTGCTAAAAGTCTTGAAACCCATCTATAACCTAGACTGGATACAAAATAAAATAAAATTATTATTATTTTCTAAAATGGCTTGAATTTTTTTATGAGAAATTATTCGGAGTGCCCAGTTTTTGGAGTGCCCAGAAGCGACCACCATACAATTTTAGCTATACACATATATATTTGTACTTGGATATACCTTTTGTGTTTACAAATATACTTTTTTGAAAATATACCTTTTTATAATTTCACTATACCTTTTGTGTTTACAAAAATACTTTTTTGTAATTTCATCATACCTTTTGTAATCGGGCGCTGCTGGGCGCTCCAAAATGCTGACACTCCATATCTGAACCCTTTTTTTATTATTAGTTTTGAAATGATGCAAACATAGTTAGTCATTCACCATATGATTAGAAATAATACAATTTATGTATATACATATTCATTGTATGTTTTTGTATGTATTATATCTTTTCATATGTAAAATAAATTGACATATGATATATCATTTTTGTGTTAAGACAATTTTGCTTCAACATGATACAGTACAGTCATACAAAAGTGATCATGTCAAAATCATTCAATATCAATATCTGGAAATTAAATGTGTATATTGATATAAATACTATATATTCTGTGATCCTCTCAAATATCACTCTGTAACAATTATTAAATATCTGTGATATTCGAATCAATAATCATACAAATATATATATATATATATATATATATATATATATATATATATATATATATATTCAAATTTGATTGAATTGATTAAAAACAGAAACAAACCGTTACACATGCCCCCACCATGTGAACATGAGCCAACATTCTTTGTTTCTTTTGCATCAACAATCAAACAAATAAAAAACCAATTTTGATTTCTTTTGTGTCTTGTTTGTGGCCAAAATTGTGTAGCACAACCAGGGGCGGAGCCAGAGCTTGATGTTAGGGGGGGCCAAGCCATATGCAAACTCTGCTAATTTTTTATAATTATTGATAAAAATAAGATTTTTATCTATAAATACATGTTCATTTTGTCGCAATCTATTCATTTTGATCAAATAATTAATGCTATTTTCAACAAGATTGTTATAAATTGAAATTGTTTACTCTATTGTAGTAGAATAGTATTTTGCTAAAAAAAAATAATATTGATATTTTAAAATAATATAATAAATGTATTTTAAATTGTAATAACTATATAATCAATTATAATAGATATTAGATTTTAAACTTTATAAATAATTTTTTTTTCAAATAATTAAATTGTGAGGCTTTTGTGCAATTCTTTGATATGTATAAGATCATTTGTTGATTCTAAAAACTATTGTACCAATAGAAATGTATACAAAATTTATTGGGAAGTTAGCATTACTTTTTTTGAGAATCTTTCAACTGTGCAACGTGCAGCATTGGAAGTGAGATAAATTTGATTTTTTGTGGCTTTAAAATAGTGAGAGTAAGAGTAACACAAAAAAATAGCTTATATGGAAACATATCTATATTAGTCGCATGTCACTTAGACTGTAGATAAACCAATATGAATGGACTTGTTCTGCTTTTTGCATGAATTGTTGATTTTACATGTATAACCTTTCTTTATTAGTATTTATTCTTTGCTTTGTAGCATATAAAAGGAGCTAAATGTTACATTTAAATGACTAAAATTTAAATTATAAAGGACTAATAAATAAATTTCAGATTTATAGGGGGGGCCAAGGCTCCTGCCAGCCCGCCCTTGGTTCCGCCCCTGAGCACAACATGGTATATAAATAAGGGAAAATAAATCATTTAATGAAGATATAACACGTTAAAAATGGAAAATTAGCTATCACATATTACAAAATAGCAAATAACACAACGATTATAATTGATTTTTAGTTAGATTTAATGGGTTATAAAATTACAAAATTATCTTCACACAAAATTGTGTAAAGAAACGGGCATAGAAATTAGAAAACTAGTGGAAATAGCAGTCAAAGACGTTTGAAAAACACTAGAAGCTGCAACAAACATTTTTGCCACGTCAATTTCAATTCAACAAAAGAAGGAACAACATGAAAACTGGGTTTGATAGTTAAACAGTTGCACTTTGGTCACAGATATTTCCAGAATTTCAACGTAAGGTATCTTATACCTCTTTTGATCCTATACGGCTATACAATAATACAACTCAACCCAGTTTATTAGCAGCTGTATTGTACTTTATCAAAAGTATAAAATTAAATTGGAATATCCATATTCCATCATAACCAACTCTAAAAATAGACCACCGAAATAAGTTAGTTGTCAAACAAAAAGAGTACATGAAAATAATTCACGAGTAAAAATTGACAATATGTCCCTACAGTTACCCAAAATAATTACAATGAAGGGTCATGCATTCAAGATAAAATAATTCACTTTACTCTTGAAATATGATGCTATTAAAACACTTAAATGCAAAGAAAATCCAAGAAAATAGATACGAATTTCAAAATTTTCATACAAAACTGAGATGAATTTCAAAAATTCAAATCGACCCACCAAACAAACAGTGAACGAAATTGTAATTTTAGCAAAAGAAAAGGACCAGAGTAGACAAAGTACCCAAGATATTGCAGAAGCGTAAAAGCGAGGTGCGTGATCAGATAAGTCTCCGACGCCGCATGCTCCATGTCTCGCCGGAAAGACGAACCGTCTCCACCTTGCTCCGCCGCCTCGCCGGAGGTCCTTCTCCGGCGACTCCCCGACGAACTCCTATGCAAAATCTCCTTCTCGGAATTCACGTCCTCGCTCGAAAATTCCATTACCGTCCCCATTCCCTGTTCTCTTTGATTCAATTGTATAAAGAGAGATAGAGAGAGAGGTTTTTTTTTACGTGTTTTGTTTGGTTTGTGGAGGGAAAAGAGTGGGAAGCATTTAAAGAGTTGTAATGAAAGAAATCCACGTGGATTGCCCTGCTTTCTTTTTCGGGTTTTTACTGCTTTAAAATTCGGGTTTTCTTGAAAGGTGAAACGGAAGTTCTGAGATGCATACAGAAAAACTGCTGAGTCAGGTTTTGAAATCCTGTGTGGTTAATTTATCTTTGTAGATTGTGAAACGGGTAATTCAGTCAAGTGGCTGCCCATTTAAGAGTTCGGTGACTCAGGTCACATCAAATCAGACAGATAGGATTGCAGGCTTTTTGTTTTGTTCATTATTTTGGATTTGGAGTTGGTCATCGACTCACGATGGATTTTTTGAGTGCACGTATTGACATATTTAATTGGAAAACCTCCGTTTTTGGTAGGCATGGAGATCTCCCTTTGCTATGAGATGTTGATATTATTGTGGTTTAGGAAGATTATATGATGTTTTGAAAATGTCATTCCTCAATTATATGATGTTTCGGAAATGTTTTCTTTCCTTCTCCGTGGTGTATTAATTATGATGTCATATATAAAGAATTAGAATTTTACGTGCAGACAATGGTGATATTCCGTACTAATAATTGGTAATTACGTCAGATTTTGATTTTATTAACAAGATTGTAATAAGTTGGGATGACATAATAATATTTTTTAGTCATCACATATCCATTAAAAAATAAAATATCATTAATTAATGATTGTACGATGAATCTTTATCATGTATTTTTTTTTTATTATTGCATCAGAATGTAGAGGATGAACCTTTTAATTTTTCCCCTTCTATTTCAGTTCTCCTTAAATTCCATGACAAATTGGGTTTTTGAAAACTATGTAATGTATAAAATGAGACTTTAGTTACTCCCAATCTCAAATTATCAGCTAGTTTGCTTACTGTTTAGCATATCACCATGTTTGCCGGATGATTCTTTATATACATTGTATAAAAATATGCAATATAAAAAAGAATATATCATATTTTAAATATTTATAAAATTAGATAGGTATATTATAATTGATAAATAATTTATCTTGTTTATTCGAGTACAAATATGTAATTATATTTATGGGATTAATGTGATTAAAACGACTCATTTGATATTTGAATTATTGAAGGTTTTTATATGTATGAAATATTGTTATTCTTAATAATTAATTTGCGAGTATAATAACAATAAAAACATCTAAAAACCAGCACTTGAAAAATAATATGATTTTGCCGTGAATATTTTCATTTAATTATAAAACAATAGTAATAAGTACCATGAGACATCCCATTATTTTAGTCTTAGGGGATCATATTATAATTAGTAATTATAAACAGATACATCCATCATTTTGGAACAGAGGGGGTAGGCAATCGAGTTTGGGTCATAGATTTTGTGTGGTTATCCATATACGTAATCTTTCAGCCATTGTTTCAATTTTTTTCTTTATAATAATATCTGAATCACAAGAACAAAAGTACAAGTACAACTACAGGCTGGAGAGAATATAGTCTAAATTCAGATATGGGGCCATGGGGGCCATCACTATTCATTAATCATCAACTCATTAAATGGGACTACATAAGAACTTAGCAAACATTATCATTAGAGTAAATCTTTTGCTCTCCTATGCCTCCAATGCGGTAATTGGAGTTTATTTAATGTTTTTTCACAACTTTTTGAAATTTTTGGGTTAGAAAGTGACCCAGTATTACCATACAGAAGTATAAAAAACCCCACTAATCATCTTGGGGTCATAAATAACATAAACGAGATCCCTCTAATGTACTCTATCATTTATTTCTATCTGTTCAATATAGCAAGAATACCAACTCATATACTTTTGAGACTCCCCTGTTGTATCATACTTACATATCCCTTAAAATGTGCTTGAATTTTTGGCCATCATGTTTCCCTCTCTACTCATAATTCAGTTATCTAAATTGTTTAATTCATTTCAGATTTGTGACACGACTCCGGTCGAAATAATTAGTTCTTGCCTCTCAATAATTGAATTAAAAAAAGCAAGCAGAAGCAAAAGCTGAGATAAGATATAAATTGGATAACTATTATATATCCATTCTACAGACTGTATAGTGTACAAGATAGGATGACATTTCTTTTCAACTTAGCTGTACTTAAATACAGAATAATCCCAATACAACCAAACATAAAGTTCTACCAACTATTTATATCTTTAAATACCAAACGCAATTTATCACACCATAGCATAAAACTAAACTTCAAATCAATAACACATATTCAAATAATAATTACTTAACCAACCAATTTATTCACCAATAATCTCCACACGAGCACTCACCACCCACAAAATGATGAAACCTCCTATTATCCCTCACTACAATCTCTCTCTCAACAACCATACTCATAACCCTAATCGCCTCATGACAATCCCCACAAATCCTCAAATTCTTCAAAACCCTAATTTTCGCCCCACTTCCCAATTTCATTAACCCAAATCCAATCGCGAGCCTCTCGCTATGTCGACTCAAAACTCGTTCCTTCTCCTTCTCCCCCATTAAATGCAACACTAACTTAGTATTCGGCTCATACCCTAACTTCCTTATCTTAGCGTAAATCATATCTAAATACTTACAAATCTCATCAAAATCTTCATGATTCGTGTCATTAACAACAAAAACATGCGTCTTATTCTTCACCTCAATCCAACTGCAACCCGGTTCTTTCTTAACCCCTAAATCTCGCATTAATTTCCTAACTCTAGCCGCTTCAACCCATTTACCTTGTGAAGAATACATATTAGACAACAATATATATGTTCCATTTATACGTGGAGCGGATTTTAACAACTTTTCCGCCGCTTCTAAAACAAGATCCGTTAACCCGTTAACCCGCGAGCTCGATAAAACCGCTTCCCAAGTTTCCAAACTCGGTTCAAAAGGCATATTTTGGATCAAATTTTGAATTTCTTCGACCCGGCCCGCTCGGCCCAATAAGTCTATTAGCCTCGTGTAGTGCTCCTCACTAGGGGCAATTCCGTAATTTCGCTCCATGGATTCGAAATGTTGTAAACCCTGATCCACTAACCCGTTATGGACGCAGGCTGAGAGAACTGTTAAAAATGTGATTCTATTTGGATGGAAACCTTCTAGAAGCATTTCGTTGAATAGTTCTAAAGCGGCTGAGCCCTGACCGTGCTGACCTAATGCTGACATCATCGCGTTGTATGAGACTAAGTCTAAGTAACGCATTTTGTTAAACACTTGTTGAGCATCGTTTACAAGCCCACATTTGCCATACATTGTTATAAGGGCATTTTGGGCAGAATTGCTCGAGTCAAACCCTAATCTGACGAGTTGACCGTGGAGAGTTTGACCGGGTTTGACCGAACTGAGATCGCCACATGCTGTAAATACGCCAGCGTAAGTATAATCACATGGCTCAAAGCCTTTATTTCTCATTTCATGAAATAAGTTGAGAGCTCGTTCTGCCATGTCATTGTGCACAAATCCTGATGTCATGACCAGCCAGGCCATTTGATTCTTGCATGGCATTGTTGTAAATATTTCGAACGCTTTGTCTATGAGTTTTGATTCTATGTAGCCTGTTAGAATCGAGTTGTAAGAGACTGAGTCTTTGAGAGGCATTTTGTCGAACAAATTGCGAGCGGTTTGTAATAAGCCGGATTTTGAGTACATGGTGATTAAGATGTTGTTGATTGGTAATTTGGAGTTTGGTTTGAGACTAGGAGATGAAATGATTATGTGTGCATGAACTGATTTAGCGAGTGAGAATAGTTTTCCGTTTATACAGGCGCTAAGTACGCTTGTGTATGTGAATTCATTGAGATTTATCTTTTTGAAGACCATTTGTTTGAATAATTTCAACGCGTCAGAAAACAAACCGAACTGGACGAATCCAGATATCATTGCGTTGTAAACGACATCAAAACGTCCATTCATGGTGTGAAAAGCATTTATTGCATCATTCAATCTTCCTTTTCTGATATAACAGACTATTAAAGTGGTCCATGTCAGTTCGTCTCTCTCAGACATTTGATCGAACACTTTGCGTGCTTGAAAGATCGATTCTTGACAGTCGCATTTCATGTAGACTGATATTAAAGCGTTCCATACTGAAACTGCTTTTCCAACACCAGATTTAATCACAGAACAATGCAAAGAGTTACAGTGAGTAATAGAAAGATTCAAAACGGAGTTCATGGCACTCAGAACGGCGGTGTAACTGTAATTATCAGGCCGGAATCCCTCACGTAACATATTACAGAAAACATCAATTCCTTTCTTCCCGTGTTTCTCTCGTGCGTAAGCAGAAATCATGGAGTTGTAAAGCACGGCGTCACGAGAAGAAACTGGTGTTGAGTCAAAAATTTGAGAAGCGAGATCTATCCGACCAGATGATGCAAAGGCAGAGAGAAGTGACGTGGCAGCAAATGAATCGGGGAGAGGAAGAGACTGAATGAAGAGGCGATGCGCGGAGGGTAAATCGGGGGAGAGAGAGTAGAGGTGGATGAGGCGGTTGAGGAGGCGGGGCCGCGGGCGGAGGCCGGCGGCGAGGAGGTGCGCGTGGAGCGAGCGGAGAGGAAGGAGGGTTGAGGAGGAGGAGGAGGAGGAGAGGCGGTGAAGTAAGGAAGAGTAGAAGTTCGTGAGGTGGCCGGCGTCGAGGAGGAGAGCGGAGGAGTACGGCGGAGCTGGTGCAGCAGCCATGGTTGGCGCATTTTGCTCTCTCGCTTGATTTTGAAAGGAGACGTTGGTAAACTCGAATTATATTTCCGTAATAATTCCTTATTTGGGCTTCTGTAGTCCAGAGCTGGACCAAAATAATATTTTCCCCTAAATAATTCCTTATTTTGGGCCTTTTGTACCGCAGTGTAAATATTATTTCATTCATTTTTCTGTAAATGGGTATCATTCGAAACGAAAAAGAAAGTTTTCTTTCTTGCAGAGAAAACTAAGAAACAAATAATCGAGATTCCAAGAAGAGAGAAGAAATAGTTGAGACTTGAGAATTGAGATCGACAGATCGAGTGAGGGAGAGAGAGATGGCGGAAGGGAACGGGGGAGGAGGAGAGGATGGGCAGAAGATAAAGAGGATCGCGGCGGCGGCGTACGACTACGAGAACGACGCGCGGTGGCCGAGCTACTGGTCCAACGTCCTCATCCCGCCGCACATGGCCGCCCGCCCCGACCTGATGGATCACTTCAAGCGCAAGTTCTACCAGCGCTACATCGTACGTTGCATCCAGTTAGAATTATGTGGTCGGATTCACTTAGCCACCAGTGTTTCTGATTTGGACAATTAGCAGCATTACTTAGGTGGAGTGAATTTGTGGAGAGTTTATTCGATTGATTGATGATGAAAAGGAATTAGAGACTGATTCTGTCGTTTTGAACTAACAGAATGAGTTAGGGGCATTTGATTTATTATGATAAATCGACTTGGTTTCTTAAATAACCTTTTTAGTAGAGAAAGTTCTTGGGATTCTTTCTTGCTGGATGGAGTAAAGAATGGAACCTCTTTAGTTGCTTTAAACCTTATCTTGTTCTTCGGATTCTGGAATCCAAACTTTTGAGATCCCATCACATCATTTATACCAAAGTTCCTTCCTCTTTCTGATTTCTTGCATTTATGCACAAACAAAACTTTCAAAAGAATTAATATTATTCAATCTAATAATTTGACAGGATCCTGATTTTGTTGTGGTCGCAATGGCTTCTAGTTCGAGCGGAGCCTCGTCTTCTTCTTCTCAGTCAACAGGACCTTCTAGAAGGTCAACTCCTTCTGTTGACCAGACTTCAAGGCCCCGTGATTCAGGTTTCATTCATTTATTTATTTAATACTTATTTGTAATTGTCCAATTTTTGCATCAATTAACTACAGGTCTTGAATTGCCTTATTAAAGATCCTTTTCAGCCTCAATTTCATTCGATTAGGCCTTGATTTGTCCAATTATGCAGTTAAAAGCTTCAAAATAAAATAAAAAAGTGAACATAAATGTTTTTTAAAATTATACCTTAATATATATTTTTTTCACTTATGTTGAAATTTATGCATTTTATAGGATCTAGTGGTGGAGCAAGCTCAAGGCCATTGGATCGGAGGTCCATTCATTTATCTCTTAATGTTTGGGTATTTATTAACTTCTTTTCTTTTTCCTTCTTAAAAAAAAATTAACTTACTCACAATACAAATCTTGTTTCATTTTTGTTGATCCAAATTGAATTTAATTTCTTTTGATTCGTTGATCCAAATGTAATTCAACTTGTCTTGTCTTTTATTTTGATATATTTTATTTAATTTCTCAACTGCTACTATTTGAGAGCTGAATCGAGGCTTAAAATACATGTACCATTCGAGCTTAGTATTGGTACTGAATTTATGATTTTGTACTGTCTATATATATTTTCTTGATATTTTTTTACTTCAAAATTTGACAGGTGGCGCTTGTTTCTATAATTGGAATGATTCCTATCGTACCAAAAGAGTTCTCCATTAAAGTGTACCGTTTGGCTTTACTTGGCACTTTATGCTCTAATTCTTACACTTTATACACTCTTCATGGGGTACTTAAAATTTTTATTTATTCATCACAAATTAATAAATCATTTCTTTGTTCTTTCAAATTAACATTCTATTTGTGATGTTTCATTTTATTTTTTCAGAAACCAAGGGCGTGGAATTTGAATGCGATTCAAGCATGGTTTCAAAATGTATTGGCGACAAAGGAATTTATACGATTAATATACTGCCTTTCTTTCATTACTTCTCAATTACAACTCAAATGTAAGCATTTGTTTATTATATAATTCATTATTTTGTAACGAGTTCATTGTCGAATTGGAAGCTTTTGGATGAGGATTAAATTAATTATTAATTACCCCTACCGTATTCTTTTTTTTTTTCTAATATAATTAATTATTTGATTTGTATTTATATAGTTGCTTTAATTCCGGTGCTAATATGGGCGCTTGAACAAATTGCAAAGTTTTTGAGACGCAATTTCTCTACTTCCTCCTTGTACAAGTAATAAATAATCCATTCTAACATATTTTATTTTTCAAAACAGAATATTACATAGAAAAGTTGTTATATTTATGCAGGAAATATTTGGAGGAGCCTTGTTTGTGGATCGAAACAAATACAACCACGCTCAATATTATGAGCGCAAATTCCGAAATTGCCCTTGGTTTTCTTCTCATCTTCTCACTCCTCTCGTGAGTAACTAAGTACACCCATTTAATAATATTATTTCAAAATGTGTGATTTTTTAAAGAGGGAACTTTTGGCAAATAATGAAAATGATGTTTTCTTTTTCCTTGTACTCTTTAATTTTTGTGTTTTTCTATTTTTGTTCAAGGTTTTGATTGTAATTTTGTTAATACAGGTGGCAACGCAACATAATTCAGACCTTCATATATTGGCAGGTATATATCCTATTTATAAATTTATATAACATTGTATACATAGTATCATATGATGTTTTAATATAGGAAAATTCGCAAATAAGCCTTTACATTATCACTAAATTCCAAAAAAGCCCTTCAATTATTGAAAGTTGCAAAAAAAAAACCTTAAATTAAAAAAAAAACTTACAACAATATATATTCTTATTTGTACATTATACATTTTATATGTTCATTATACCTCTTTGGATACCAAAATATCTCTTTATGTAATCTCATTATACCTTTCTGAGGCCCAAAAGCTGGTTGTGCATATCTCCCATTATATTAATCATTATTTTATTATTTTTGAAATTTTCAGATGATGAAATTAATGTATCATTCGCCAGCCACAGGAAGTTACCACAAAAGCGCATGGGCAGCAATAGGTCGTAATATGAACCCTTATGTTACAAGATACGCTCCGTTTTTGAATAGACCTGTTTCTGCGGTCCAAAGATGGTGGTTCAGATAGTCAGTTGGAACTGAATGAACTTTACGATCTTTTTTATTTGCTCAATAATGTATGGATAGTTTGTTGCGGAATTTATGTTATTGTATTTTTTTTATCGTAGTTGAGTTATTTTTTTGTATGGTAATAAAAGAAGTAATAAGAGAATCTGAGGTATACTTTTTATTTTTGTATTTCTTGAATGTGGTTAGATTTCTTTTCAAAGATGTATTTCTTTTCTTTTACTTTGGTGTATGCCGTGTTTCATATGACAAGAAAAGATTATTTTGTTTTTGATTGCTTGTTATTTTCAGAGGTAAAGGTACCATGCCTCTATCCTTCAGAATATCACGAGTAAAATATAAATGATTGGCTGTTTAAATTTTATTAATTTCAAATAATGGCGCTCTTTTAGTTATATTCATTCAATCAAAAAATAATACTGCTTATAATCAATCTCTTATATCGGAATTTACAAGAGATTCACAAAATGTCTGTCAATCTATAGTTTATACATTGAGCCGTATCAAGCTTCAAAGGTTGGGCCTACTTAAATACATTTCATCCGAACCAATCATAAGAATGAAGATATAATGATAAAGAAGATGCACTAGTCAACTCTCTCATGTGCTCAACAACTCATCATTAATCTCTATATTCCATTTTAGAGTAGAAGTATTTCAGAGAGAGTGTATAATTATTATTTAGTGATAGATCTTAATTTTAAGAAGTCACGGCAACCCTAATTTTTCCTTGACTTAGTCATAATCATATTAAAATAGAACATAACGTCTCATTTAAAATCTCTTTCACAAAACGCAAGTACAATTTCAAAAGAAAAGAAAACCATTCAAACCTCAAAATATAAAATTCCATGGCTGTAAAAGGAAAGGAACAATTTAAGGTCATGATAAAAAAAAATAGAAAGAAAATTCAGCAACCACTCGAATTCATTAGGCTTCTCATTCCCATGCTTCCCTTGCAAATTTTCGGAAAGATGAATTGATAATTCATCGAAATAATATATACAATTTAGCTTGTTATTCCCCATCAGTCCCAAACAAACACAAAAAAAAAAAAAAAAAAAAAAAAATAGAAAAAAAAACTCCCAAGGAAAAAAACTTCCAAAACCTACTCTAAAAATAGTGTTCTATCAAACCTCCTCTTAACACCCTTTCAAGCATTTCGTCATTGACCAAGTCTACTCTAATTAATTTCTCATTCTCCTCTTCAAACCCTAATTAATCAATGAATCGCAATACCGAAAAAATCAAGCGCAGATTTCGCCATTACGGCCGTAAATTCCGGAAAGCTTATTACACCATCTCCGTCTGTATCTGCTTCGGTCATCATTTGTGTCAGCTCACCAAAAGTCAAAGGTTGACCCATTTTCGCCATAGTTCTTGCCAACTCAGCCGCAGATATAAACCCATTTCCATCCCTATCAAACCCGCGGAAAATCTCCAACAATTGCACTTGATCTAACAAAGATTGCTGAGTCATTAGTGGTGCGATTGCAGATGCTAACTCTTCGAACTCGATCATCCCATTGTTGTTTGAGTCCATGATGGATAAAAGCGCGTGCAATTCGTCTCCTGTTGGTTTGAGTCCGATTGAGCGAAGTAAGGCGGCCAGTTCGAGCTGAGTCAGGCTTCCGTCTCCATCCATGTCAAACCGGCGAAAAATATCGCGCAGTTGTTTGAGTTGGTCGCCTCTTAGGGTTTGCATTGGATGGTTTTACGTGAGTTTTGTGAATTTTTTGAAGAGGGGGAGGAATAGGGATATAATGGTTTATGAAGGAGAAGAAGGGTTGAGAGAAACGCGTTGAGGGGATTGGGGTAAACTGGAAGGTCGCTGGTCGGGTCGCATTTTAAAATGAAAAATTGTTTAATTGTTTAAGTTTGGAGGAATAATATAATGAAAGTTTGTTATTGGAGGTGGAAAGAAAGATGAGAGGTGATGGAATGAAGGGTTGGGATGGGTCAAGATTTGGAGGTGGTCAAAGTTGGATTTCGAAAGTGTTCTGAGAATTTAAATAGACTTGGTCGAGTCAAATTAGAGTGAAACGGTTTGTTCTGTACTGAAGATAAATCATGACATTATTCGCCATATTAAGTAATTATATAGTCCTTATATAGTCATTACATTATATATACTATGTTGTATTAATTATGAAATAAATGTTTTAAAAGAACTCGATAATTTGTATTAGAATGTGTCTGTAATATATTAGATACATAAAACTGTACATTAATGAATTATTTACTATTACATATAGAAATTTGAGAGTGCACTAACACTAGTTAAAATTAAAAACGTTAGATGATTTTTCAAAATATCAAAAAAGTTCGGTGATTTTTTAAAAATTTCCCTTAATATAGTAGATCTGCTAACTTAATCAACCGACAATTATGGGATCTTGGGTCTTAATAATAATTTACTATGACAGAAATATAATAAGATTCTGACAAGTAGGAGGGATGATGAATGAAGTACGAACCCAAACGAAAATAATGTGAACTGACTAGGAGGCTTCCTCTTAGTTTCCAGAGTGATTCAGCATTATTGAGTACATGCCACTAGAATATTAGACAGCTAGATTTGAACAAGAGCTTAGACAGCTCACAGAGATTGCCTACCAATTACCATACCACATTATTGCTGGTTCTCAATATGTTAAAATTTCTTTTAAAGAATATAACATTTTTACTCATTTTACGGCAGTGAAAAACTTTTTTTAACAAAATAAATATTTATATTTGCTTAATTAGTCAAAATTATAAGCCCTCCCACTAATATGTACATAAGAAAATGGTGGAGAATTTTTCTTCAAAAGAAAAAAGAAAAGAAAATGGTGGAGCACTAAACTAATATAAGATTTGCGCCTGCAATGTTAAATGATTTTCAAAATAAGTGAATTTATTTTAAAATAAATAATGATTTAAAATATTTTACTTGGAAAATAATGATTTAATTTATATTTCAGTATAAAAACACAAACATAGAGTTTTACAAGTATCAAATAATGAAAATATGCTAATATTTTAAAAACCAATAGCAGTATGATTCCTCTTCCACCGTCTTACTATAACTTATCATGTTTGTTCGGAAAGACAAGCCATGCCTCTACCAATCTTCAAATCCATAAACAAAAAAGAAAA
This sequence comes from Juncus effusus, assembly GCA_027726005.1. Taxonomy (NCBI): domain Eukaryota; kingdom Viridiplantae; phylum Streptophyta; class Magnoliopsida; order Poales; family Juncaceae; genus Juncus; species Juncus effusus. The sequence goes on along the minus strand of CM050890.1, from coordinate 9,994,401 downwards.
AGATCAGAAAAAAAATGTAATTTCTAACATTAAATTAATTAAAAAAAATACAAAGTTATGAGAATTTATTTTACCTGACAGATGGTCCTCTCTCGTGATCTTCAAATCCAGCAAACAAAAAAGAAAAAGCCGAAAACAAATCAGAAAAACGGTAATTTCAAAAATAAAATTAATTAAAAAGAAAAAAGTTATGATAATTATTGAACCGTATGCTTGAGAACCTTCCTCTAATTTAGAGGGAGGAAATGGCAAAAGTAATGGTCCCTTTGGGGCTAGAGGGCGGCTCAGAATTTGAGTTATTTATACTTTTCATCGTATTTAGAAAGGGGATGAACGAAATCTTTGTAGGCATACTAACGGGTACTAGTTTGTACCAAGTTAAATTGCATTTGAACATGCATTCTTTAATGTGTACTAGCTACCCTCGAATCAGAGTAGATAACCTCAACCCAGTACAAAAGAACCTCAGTTATCCATGAAAAAGAGAAATTAGAGTCGAATTACTTACCTTTTTTTTATGATGTTATGGGCGACAACAGGCTGAAGGGAAGTGAATAAGGCAGCGCAATAACGGCAATATTCTTGATGTGTCACTTCTCCTATTGTTGTGTCGACAGTGGCAGAGGCAAAGACGAAAGCATCAAGAAGTTCGAAAGCGAGGGAGAGAGAGGACAAATGCAACTAGGGAAGGGTCAGGGGATCTGGCGGGCAAACTTCGATGGTTCATGGGCAGCAATTTCATCGATTCCATTTGGCCTATCATCAAAAGCAAATTAAGAAGAAAACTGACTGATTGCATTTGAGCCCAGAAGGCCGAAGTTATTTGATTTTCTCCAATGCCTTACGATTAAAAGTTTTCAACAGCAAAACCATAGCTATACTAACTTTAAAGGACCTTCATGACAATAAATAATCTTCCATTTAGATTAAATTAGGTTCAAAATGCCAGAAGTGTGATTTTTCGTATCGTGTGAACTATCAACTAATTCATGTAGAGCTCATGCCAAGTTAATAATTTGGTAACAATATTGTGACCTGCATTTATGGTTACTACTTTTTGTGAGAACAAAAGACCAAGTGCAAAAAAAACATTTCAATGCTGAATTATTTACAAGAAATATTTTTTTTCTAATGAACAATAATAGAAGCATACTGAAAATCTTTTGAATGGATTAGTTGATGCTTTTAGTTAGTTGTAACTTGTAAAAGGTCTTGTTGTGTTTATCATGAAAAACTGATTGGTAAACTGAGCAAGAAATTTCATTTTTCTATGTCTTTACTTAAAGCTAACTATTTTTATTGTCGGTATATACTAATACAATAATATGTATAGTTGTATACTAGATGTACTTGGGCCTTCATGATTTTGGGGCTCTAGAATAAAGACTAGCCCGCCTATGCATTTGGGCTGCCACTTTCAAAACATGAAATTATTATACAGTGAACTATTCCAGAATTTGCGATGTTATCATGTTAATTTGCTATGAGTATGAATCTCGCAAACGCATAATAACAATCTTCTTTAGGTTTGTGGAATGAGTTGTTCTCATGTACACTGGGATGGGATGGATTAAACTTTGTACATTAGATATAATATAATTTATTTTAAATAAAGTTAAAATAGTTTATTTCGAAGACACATTAAGAAAAAAATGTAAAGAAATGAAAATATGTGACTACTGTACTGAGCTGAGCCTATAGTTATATATTCAAAAGTCATGAATATTAAAAAGCATAGGGGTAATATCACGTATACCCTTTTGTTAGCTTAAACAGGAAACGATTTGATCAAAACCACAACTGGGATGGCACCAACCAAACCTCGTTGCTATCCAACAACACATTGAAGAAAATTCCAGGCTAGACCTTCCATTAATTTTTCAGAAAAAGGAAAAATTGGACAAAATAGCTTATTTATCTATTTAAATCCCTACAAACATTCATTCCATCAGGGACTAAATTATCAATATTTCTTTTCTTTCCCTGTTATTCCTTGAATCAACAATGTCGTATCACAAAGAACGGGTGAATCCATAGCTTTCAGCGTCACATTCTTGCACAATACGTGATACTTCTGTAAAATAAAGTCAGTGTTCCTTCCGTCCAACTTCATCTCCACGTCGAATAATGCGTTTTTTTCGTTAAAACTAGGTATACTGACAGCCATCCCCGCTAACTTAGTCACAAACGTGTTATCTTGACCCCCTTTTGAACACAGCATTTGTTCAGAATATGTTTTTCCGAGTAGGATTCCAGAGGAAGACACTGAGGCGAATCCTCTCTGCAGACAGACCATGTTTTTACTCCCTGTAGTACTTTCGAAATGGAATACGACATGGAGTACCTATCAAATGAAAATGAATGATGACAATTTGTATCATGATTTCTTTTATTCTAGTTGTCAGCACATAAATCATGTCTATTTCACGAGACATGTACTTTTGTTTGTGTATTCTTTCTATATACCATTTTGTATATGCATCTATCTTCTACAAGAAATATATATTTTTCTTATTCCTTGTCTAATGTAGTATAATGGTAAAAATATATACACAAACAAAACTCATGAGGGGTAATATAATTTGATATTTTTGGAATTTGAGAAGGGCAAATACGATATTTCAAACTTTAGGGATATAATATTTTTAGTTTTTGAACAATAAATATGAAATTCCCCGATAATATATATGCCAATATAATGGTACATATGATTTTCGTTAAACAGTAATATAAATATTTTGTGCCGGTTCTCCAGTCCAAGCCCTCCTCCACATGTCAGAGGGCTTTTTGAAACATGAAGATTTGAAAGAAAATAATAATTAAATTAGAAATTTATAGTAATTACGATGTAACATACCGGATATGATGTAGCGTTGGCATCGAGACCTGACGCAGCAAGAGCGACAGTCGAAAAACGGGCTTGGGTTTTAGGGAGGACAGCATAATAGTCATACATGTACATGCCAAGCAAAATAAACAAAAAGAAAATTATGACAAGGACAAGAAAAATCACGAAAACGAAATCATTCATAGATGATGTCGGGTTTCCATTTGCAGGTTCTGTCCTTTCGTTGCGATGATGGCAATTCGGGCACTCCATTGGTCTCTATAACAGTTAGAATTTCTCAATTTGAGTTTTTTTTGTGGGAAGCTAAATTGATGATCGGTTATATTTATTGACGCCTGTTGTTGGAAAATGGTTTTTCTCTGTTGAAGTTATGACTATATTTATACATTAATTCTTGATTTAGAATAATATGGTTAGTCGGGGTTTTGAGTCTTTGACCTAGATGTAATGACACCGACTGAATTCCAAAATTTTCCAACTAGTCATATTGCCCTATTTTCAGTTACCAGAATTTGTGATTGTAAATTATCGGTTTGATTAGTTCTGATAATCTTGTCCTATCAAAAACTCTTATAATCCTTCCATTTTTTACTCTTCTGTTACACAAATATCCCACTTATTTAAATCGTCATAAAATCTACCACGCCACATTTACAATTTACTACCTCTCATTCCAACTCAGCATTCCTCCTCTCAAATTATATTTATTGAAAAATAATTTAATAATGATGGTTGTGATTTTTTTTATTTTCCATAATGGCTATTAAGCTTACTATGATTTAATTAAATAGAAATTATAATTTAATAAAAATAACAACAACCATATAATTTTGTGTGATAATAACATTTATTCACATTATCGTAATCTAAATTTGTAAAGTAAACAAAAAATTATCATCAATATGGGAATGTGATTTTCATCATCCGCATTCCTTGAAATGTGATGCTTATATTAAAATGATATTATCACGAACTAAACACATGTATTTTCATTTTTTTTTCTGATAAATATAAAAACCCTAGTGGTCTTAACGAGATGAATCTAAAAAATAAAATGACCTTAATAAGATAAATATAAAAAACGAAATGGACCCTAATGAGATGTAAAGTATCTCATTGAATTGGGCTATCTCATCCCTTCTTCTATGTAATCTAAGTTATAGACACTCTCTTTATCCTGATTACTGTACACGTTTCCTACATTTTATTGTTAGAACACACTTCAGCAATATTCTTTTTTGAATTATATAGAGGACTCATCATGTCTCCCATATATCTCCATAAAAACCCTGGTAAATCATATTCAAATTTGAGATCTCTCCTTTATTTGAGTAGTGTCTTGACTATTTGAGCTAATAAGTTTTGACACAATTATATTATTTTAATATATATTTTTTATTGGTATGTAATTATATAAGTTGGTTAATATCCGGTTGTAAGGTTTTTCATCTTTGTAAAAAAAAATGCTTCTATTCAATTACTATGCTATCGGATCGGATACAAGAAGGTTTGGAATATAGAATCTTGGAAACAGATAAACAATAAAACCAACACAATATTTTAATTATTATTAATTTTTTAATTAATTATTTGATTAATTTTAAGAAATATAACCAACAAAAGAGAGGATGAATGATATTTATTTATCTTTTTTTTGAAAGAGAACTCGTTTGATTTTTATTCTCTATTAAATCAATTTTGCTAAACTTGAAATTTCGAGCCCGAGATGAGACTAATACACTTAGCACCAGACTAATCTAGTGATCGTGACATCTTATTTTTTCATTCTTTTCCTTTTGTTTTGGTTTTGACCGCTGTATTAAGCTAAACTATCAAGTATCAACAAATTTTGTCCGTCCAATATTAATTTGGCGACCAATAAGAATTTAGCAAACAACAACTACATTTTATGTGATTTTCTGAAAGTACTCAATGTAGGTGAAGAATTATGCAACAAGAAAAAAATCTTAATAAAAATTAAAGTATCAACAGTTCAAAAATTTCCACCACATTATACGTGGTAAGAATCAATTTAATAATGTAGCACAATGAGAATATCTAAAGATAGCGAAAGATAAAGAGGTTGTTGCGATAATATAACCAACAATAGAAGTATACTCATATCATCATACATCTATATAAGATAGAAGAACTTTTGTTTTTGAATTTTTTAATACGGTGGCTTATATGTCCCCACGTATTTTTTCAGAAAAAATCCTGATAAGCCGGGCTCGAACTCGGGATCTCTTTCTTACTCGAGTTTTTTGTGTGTAGCCAACTGCGCTAGCAGTCTTTCACAAGATAGAAATTTTTTTATTTCAAATGTATAGAAAATGGAAAATTACATATACTTAAAATAAAATAAAAAATAGATTCACTAAGGCTAAGCAAAACATTCCACATCACAGCATGGAAACCTTGGTCGTTTGACATGGCACAGCGGAGTCCGTTGCTTTGAGCGGCAGACTCTTACACGACACGCGATAATATGGTTTTGCGAGATGGTTTCTACCTGCAAATATGGTTTTCAAATGGTTAGTTATGCGTGAACTGAACCAATTAATAGAGCAAAATCAAATTGTAACTAAATAACTGACAAAACCAGATTTTAAGTTAGACCAAAACACGCCAAATTGGACTTCAATTTAGTTTATTCGGCCGAACCAAGTCATTCTTAAATTATATACTTCAAGATTGGTCAAGTTAAATGCAAAAGATCAAATACATAGGCTTGAATAAATTGAGTAGCATAGTTTCAACAAAACTGACCCCGATCAAAATGAATAAATTGTCCAAGTTAGCTGAACCAAATATCCAACAGAAACGAATCAAACTGAAACCTTACCTTCCAACTCAATATCCACATCGAAAAGTGATTTTTCTTTGTTCAAACTGCTCGGTAGATTAATAGCAGACCCCACCACCTTAATATCAAATTCATCTTCATCCCCGTAAGTGTCATAACATGTGTATCCTTTTTTTGGTTCTAACGATTTAGCGACTGTGATGCCGGAGTAGGAAATGGTGGTGAATTTTCTTCGGAGACAGACAGAACTACCATGATTGCCCGTAAATTGCATTATGACATGGAAAACCTAATTAACAATAATTATCAAAAAAAATTAAATAGTGATCGAAAAGCATTCAAGAAAATTGGATTGAACTAGTCTTTCTGATCATCTTATAAGTTATAACACTGATTTATTCAGAAGATATTTACGATTTAACATAGGCTAGTTTTATTCTCACCGGATATGATGTAGCGTTGGAGTTCAGACCAGATGCGAGTATTGCCGCAGAAGAAAAGCTGATGTCACTTTGTGGGACGACGTGATAATAATTACTTAAAGATGTGGAAGTATTAATTAGACAAAAAATAATCAAGCATGAAATAAACAAACTAAGCACGCCAAAGCTAAAACCCCCAGCAGCTGCTTCTTCATTCGTTTGGAAATGGTGATGACAGTTCGAGCACTCCATGGTTATCTATTGCAATTTGAAATTCTAACAATTTGAATTTTTTAATTTGGATTTGATGATATAAGAAGATGAAGATCGGTTTTATTAGTGGACGGGGAAATGATTTGTTTTCGGTTTAGAGTTTTGTCTATATTTGTGCATCCTTAATTTGGAATATGGTTAGGCAACGTAACTGCAAAACGGAATTGATTGATCAAATTGTGGTGTGGAGGAATTTGTTTAAATTGACATCAAGTCGTTTTGACGTACTGTTATTTGTAATTAGTGAGGTCATTGATATGTAATTAGAAACACAACTTGTCTGCAAAAAAAACCCTGCATTATTGTTAAATTGCAAAAAAGAATCCTCCGTTTCTTAAAAAAAAAAAGGGTAAAATTCCCCCCAAATCACCCAACTTTCAAATATGACCAAATAAATCACTCAACTTTCAATTGTTCCCTATAGGTCACTCAACTTTCAAAAATTATCAATTAGGTCACCAAACTTTTAAAAAAATGACCAAATAGATCACCCGAATAGTTAAATTTTGAGTGACTTATTTGATTATTTTTCAAAGTTGAGTGATCTATATGGGACAATTGAAAGTTAAGTGACCTATTTGATAATTTTTAAAAGTTGAGTGACCTATAGGGGACAATTGAAAGTTGAGTGACTTATTTGGTCATATTTGAAAGTTTGGTAACTTGGGGCGAATTTTACCCTTTTTTTTTTAAGAACCGGAGGATTCTTTTTTGCAATTTAACAATAATGCAGGGTTTTTTTGCAGACAAGTTGTGTTTCTAATTACATATCAATGACCTCACTAATTACAAATAACAGTATGTCAAAATGACTTGATGTCAATTCAAACAAATTCCTCCACACCACAATTTGATCAATCAATACCGTTTTGCAGTTACGTTGCCTAACCATATTCCAAATTAAGGATGCACAAATACAGACAAAACTCTAAACCGAAAACAAATTATTTCCCCGTCCACTAATAAAACCGATCTTCATCTTCTTATATCATCAAATCCAAATTAAAAAATTCAAATTATTTACCCAAAAAAAAAGAGCCCCTACTTTTACATACGGCACCATATACAAAAAAGAGGTTTCTAGTACTTCCCACGATCAGTGTTATAACCTGTATTTTGTATAAATAATTTATCTTGGGTATTTTTATAAATTTAAATATTTAAAAATTTCAAGTCATATTTTCAAAATTCATTATATTATGACAATGATATTTTATATATTTTGATAAACTGAAACTTCATAATTTCTAAATTATTATTATTATTATTATTATTATTATTATTATTATTATTATTATTATTATTATTATTATTATTATTATTATTATTATATTTAAAAAAAATTCATATTCATTGAATCAATGTTGGTTACTAACATCTAGATTAATGATTAATGTTCATTGGTTAAGAGTGATTAAATGTATTTATGGATGGCGCCATATTTATTTCTGATGCATTTCATGTTTATATTATTTCAAAGTTTTGACTAGTCAAATGCATGAATTTATTAATCCGGTACATTCCCTTTGATTTTATGAGATGCAAGATTTTGTCTCTATTAATGTCCATAATTCTTTGAATCAAGAAGTCAATTCTTCTATTTATGTTTAGTTCTCCATATCATAATAAAACTACAAAATGAAATTCTTTTTCCAAACAAAATAACTATATTTCGACATTCATGATGGATTGGAGTTTTGAAGCCTCATTAAGTCAAGTCATGAGTCTTTTGAGGTAAAGATTCTTGCTCGTATACGGTTTCTCCTTAATTATTTTAATGTTATAATTATTAGTAATATTAATATAAAAGTATTTTTTTGACATAACTAGAGCTTATATGGCTCAAAGTAGATATTTTAACAAGTCATAAAATAAAGTATTTGAGAATAATATATATTTTGAAGAAAATATTTTTGTATGCTCTATAGTGAGATGTGTGAAAGGTGATAGTAAGGCGAATACAGCCGTACTTGGTAGGTGAAAGCCAAGGCCGCTAATTTGCGTAGGTGAAAGGCCGTACTTAGTAGGTGGAAGTTAGGGCTGCCAATCACCCAATAACGAGCTCGGAAAAATGTGTATCTATGGCGTACTCGATGCCACAGAGCATTTTCTAATGTTTATTCGTGTGAAATGACAAATGAGAAATAAATAGATATCCCAAAGATAAATTTTATTTTCTAATGGTTATATTCACTAAAATGAATATTTTTATATATGAATTTATATAATCATTTATTTTAATTGTATGCGAGCATACCTTACTGAGTATTTTTATACTCATCCTTTTGTTTTTATAAAATTTTCCGGATTCATTTAATTGGGAGACCTGGGATTGAGCGTCCTCACAACATCGAAAAAAATAAGATAAATGTAAAAAAAATTAAATATAATAAATTATAGATACTAGATTAATATATATTCCTTGTATTCTTCCGATGTAATATAATTTTTAGTGTCGTATATCCTTCGGGATATACGACCGTTGTATCTCGGGCCTAAAATGGATCCGGGATGTAACAATCAGCAAATTTTACTCATAGTAGAAAGTGAGTCTCATTTTCCACTATTAAACCTCTTTTTATTACTGCACGTAGGACCCACTTCCTACTAGGGATAATTGTGCTGATGTATCGTGGGAAGTGGGGGGCATTTTGATGGTAAGGTATATTTTTCTACAAAAAGAAGGCTTGGTAAAAAGTATTTGATTATTTATCTTGTGAAAACGAAAACAGAAAATACCCACACTTTCTTGTCAGCATTAAGGAAAACAGCAAAAATTAGACTAATACATGTCCGAATTTCCAGAAAAATAATAGATGAAAATCAGACAAAAATTACACTGATATCACAACTCCATAAACCTTAATTTTTCAATGAAGCTAAATACAATACCAATCAGACATTAACCTTCATAGTAACACTACAAGACATCGGCACATCCATGTCTTTAATCGGCATATTTTTGCACCAAACGTGATAATAGTTTGAAGGTAAAATGTCAGCCCCAAACTCCATCTCTATATCCACTTTCACTTCTCCTTTTCTGTTTACGAGCGATTCTCGCATCTTTTTTCGGCGAAGTCGCATTGTTCCCGTAACTCGCATGACAAACTCGTTCCAGTAAAACATGTCATAGCATGGGATGTTATTGAGCAACATATGATAGGGATCATGAAACGAATTAGCCAGTATATCGCCCCAGTAAGAGACGTTGGTGGAAATCCGAGTAAGACAAGGTCGCGAGCCGGATTTTGAATCTGGATCGAGTCGAAATATTATGCAAATTCCTATGAACACAAAGATACATTTGTAAATTTGTGAATGTAATATATGTATGGAGAAAAATATATAGTAAGTTGGCAATTTTTACAGCAGAGGATCAGTTAACTGGATTATGTTACTACCAATGTAGGTTTAATGTTCTCTTTCATCAATTAAAATATATCCTTTAACATGGACTTTTTTTCACAAAAAGGGGGTCCCAATGTGATTTAAAATTGATATATAATAGTAACATTAACGTTTTTTCACAATCGGGTATTAGACGGATCGGAGTTTGCCGATTCCAACTCGAATCGGCTGAATCGAAATTGGACTTGGCGATTCTTAGAACCATGCCCTCAATAAAACCAACAATTTAAAATAGGACTAAACATAAAAACTCAAGATACAAAACATCTATTTTATATATTATTTAATTTTCTATTTATTTAGACACAGTTTGTGATATAGGCGATATTAAAAATTTGTTATATAAAAATATCTTAATGGAAAGTATTTGTTTGTTATCTTTGAACATTCAAAAAAGAAAATAAAAATAAAGAACTAAAAAAAATGATTATTTATCTTGTGAGTAAAAAATAAATAAAAAAATTACACACAATTTCTTGCCAACATTACATGAAAAAAGCAAAAATTAGACTAATACATGCTTCAGAAGAAAAAAGAGAGATGAAAATCAGCAAAAATTTACACAGAGATCACAACACCTTATTCTATAAATGAAACCACACACATTACCAATCAGACCCAGTTAACCTTCATAGTAACACTACAAGGCACCGGCACATCCATATCTTTAATCGGCACATTTTTGCACCAAACATGATAATAGTTTGAAGGAAATAAATCAGCCCTAAACTCCATCTCTATATCCACTTCCACTTCTTTTCGGTTTATGAGCGATTCTCGCAATTTTTTTGACAAAGTTACATCGTTCCCATTGACTCTCATGACAAACTCGTCCCAGTTATTCATATTATAACACGGGACGTCGGTGAGCAACATATAATAACGATCATGAGACAATTTAGCTAGTAGTTCGCCCGAGTAAGATATGGTGGTGGAAATTAGAGTAAGACAAGTTCGCGAGCTGGATTCTGTAGTTGGATCGAGTCGAAATATTATGTGATATGCCTATAAACACAAGTATAATACATGTGTGAATTTGCAAACGTAATATGTGTATTGGAGAAAAATATATAGTAATTTACTAATTTGACATTTTTTTTACAGCAGAGGATGGATTAATTGGATCATGCTGCCACAATCTTCTTTTGAAGAATTATGCATGTAGGTTTAATCTTCTCACTTATCAATTAAAATATAGAGTTCCTTAACATGAACCTTTTTTCACAAAAGGGGGTCACAAAAATTCTCCACATTATTGTGTAATTTGTAAGTGACATATAGTCAAAAGTATTATTTTAGTCGTACCGGCGATGATGTGGCATTGACGTTGAGGCCAGATGCACTTACGTGCACGACGGAAAATTGCACATGGCGTCGAGGTGCATCATTGGTAATGGTAGTTAAGTAAGCTAAACCAAGAATGATGGAGAAACTGAGTATAGAACCAACAACAATAATTTTGATTCTTTGCTTCAGACTGAGTTCGCTCCATTTGGGGGGTCGAAGGCTGTTGTTCTGTCTGAACTCTGATTCAATTTCCATCTCTCTCTCTCTCTCTCTCTCTCTGCAATGCTATCTCCAATCTTTTTAAATGCTCTCTCTCTCTCTCTGATCCTTGTAAAATGTAAATGCTATCACAATTCACGATTTGAAAAATGCTAATGTTTCGGTTTCCTAAGGAAATGGTGTTTATAGTCTATAGAAGGAAAGTGCAATAAATTTGTTAAACCCAGCAATCAATATTTCTCTTTCCTTCTAAATACTACATCGATTTGAAATAATTAAATATTTCGGTTTCCTAAGGAAGTGTTTTTTTATAGAAGGAAACTTCAGAATAAATTTGCTAAATCTAGCAATCAATATTTTGGATCTTTCATTTTTCTTGTTTTTAATAAAACACGGCCGAAATTAACCTAGCAATCAATATTTTGGCATTATTAAATTACCCCTTCAGCTATATATATTTGATATTTCTTCAGGCAATACATCAACGCGATATGACTCATTAAAACCAAAAACTTAAAATAGGATCAAAACATAAAAAACATATGAAACATCTACATATAAAACAAAATCTTAAAAGCCCAAAAAAACGTACTACTCGATCAACATCTATTTCCAAAATCAAATAATCTTAAAAAAGAGCTAAAATCGGTTTCCAAGTCTCTCATTTCTCCTCTTGACAATTTCAGCAGCCCAACTCTTCCCAATCTCCGTTTGGAATTTACCTATAATAAAAAAATGGCAATTTATCAAAATAATGAATTTTGCTTTTTTTGGAGGACCATAATGAATAATTTTAACCTGCTGTGGAAATAAAGAACTCATCCAAAACCTTCCCATGTTCTGCACCAAATTTGAAAAAAATGATTGAACAAAAATAATTAATATGTAAAAACTATATTACGCTTAATAGTAATATACCTGTCTCATATTCCAAAGCCTGAAGAATCATTTCCACCTGTGAAATAAATAAAATATATAAATATAAGATCTATTTTTTTAATTACATTAAAAGTAAAAAAATACAGCAAAAAGATTCACACTTTGTCAAAATCCTTCACAAGATTGGCTTCAATTGAAGAATTATTCTCATACTCAGCCCAAAGTTCCTTTATTTCATCCGCTACAAACAAAAAAAGATTAAGAAATCCAAATGTACATAAAAAAATATTTTCAAGAAAATAAAATATTATTTTATTTATTTACCTCTTAAACCTCCACCAAGAACTTCACACATTTCGCTCAAAGCTTCTTGCTCAAGTCTGCTTTTTTCTGCTTTGGGTACTCCATCAGATGGAGTAATATCACCAACTATAGCTGTAAAAAATAATTATGAAAAAAGTTAGATAAAAAAAGGAAAATGTGAAATTAATAAATGAGAAAAGAGAGATCTTGGTGAACTGTAAATAATGATAATTACCTTCGGCAATATCATGAACAATTGCAATCTTGATACACCTGTTCAATACAACAAATGTGTGATGAGAAAATAAGCCTCACTCAATCTAAATTTTGCCTCAGTTAAACCATAGATAGCGAAATGTGTTTTAATCGTGACTCAATTTAACATCAATTGGACCAAATTAACCTCAATTTACCCCAATTAATTTAATCAAAATATTCAACTAGCACAAGATGCAAAGGGATCCCAAATTCCCCAAAATAAGAGAAAAAACAGAACTTAAAATTTAAACTTTGAAAACTGACCTTTCCCTGTTGACATCAGGTAGATCACCGGCGATCAACGCCATCAGAGCCATGCGGTACATGTGATCAGCAATCGACTCAGGTCCCTTAATCCCATGGTTGATCCACCCTTTCCTCTTCGTCGTCTAACCAAAACAGAAGCCAACAGATCATCAACAAGTTATTCCATGAAAATTCCTTTCGAATTTTTAACTCATACCTTGAGACGGTGACAAAGAGTGAGGAAATCGATGGCGGATGAAGAGTCGGAAGAAACAGAAGCGCCATTAACGGCGTCAAGCGAGACCTTCGGGACGGATCCGTCCGAGCTGGTGTTGCCAGTCGCAGAGCAAAATAGATCAACGGATCGAGCGAATGTGGTGATTCTGAGAGAGTATTGGGAGGAGAGAAAGGAGCGGGGTAAGGAGGCGCGGAGGAGTTGGCCGGAGACTGGTGGTTTGGCCGCCATGGCTGAAAAGAAGAGGGGAACTGTGAAGAATGAGATCGATCGAACGGGCCGTATTAGTGGACCAATGGGGCTTTGAATGTCTATTTATGTCTTAACTCTCTAATAATTATGAGTACCTAATCGGAGTTTGGTCTTGAACCACATTATGGGTTGGAAAATTTGTTTCTTATTAATTAAATAATTTTAATGCAGAAAATAAATTTTATTGTTTACGTTTGGGATGTTTTTTGCGAATGATACAATTGTTTAAGATAGTTTTGCTGTTAATTTTGTCATTTATATTGGACGGACTTTTTATTATTTATTCATATCCAGTTTTTTCACAATTTCTCTGTGCATTACGTTCTTTTTCCTTTCGCATAAAAGAACACACACCTATAACTTAAAATAAAAATGAAAATAAAACACGCAACTACAAGTCATTTCTTATTCCTTCAAGTCATTTTTTTAATACATCAGCAGATAAAAGCATTTACTTACATACTATAACTCCAACACCACCACATCACATCACATCACATCACATCACAACAATCTCTTAACCAACAAATTACACGCCATCCTCAAGGATGCCCATAACCAAGGAACTTAATTTGATTAAAAAACCCCGCAATTAAGCCACCCCATCCTTAACAATAATATTTAACAACAACAATTAATAACATAACTCCAGTTATGGGCCACGGTGTTTGCGGAAGCAGGAGAAGCAGCCCTGGGACTGGTCGAGGGGGATCATGCCCCCGCCCTTCGAGGTGTCGATGGCTTCTAACATTTTGACGACCTCGGCCATCTCGGGACGCCGGTCGGGGTTCGCGTCCCAGCACCGCTTCATCACGTTTGATAATGATGTCGGGCAGCATCGCGGTATCTCCGGCCTCAGGTTCTAAAAAGTAATTGTTGGAATGATAATGATTTTAGGGGATGGATGGAATTTATATCTTTTGAAGTTGAAACAGGGAAAAATATTTAGAATTTTTTAGCCTTGTTGTTCTTGAAATCTAGAAAGTTTTGTTTGGAAAATTTAAAATGTATCAAATTTGCCCTTCCGAACTCAAATGGAGTTGAACTAAGAAGATGTTTTTTAAGGGGAGATTTGATATTTGCAGTATAGGACGGTTTAGTTTGATATATAAGTTTTGCATCAGAATATTGTTTCCAATCGAGAAAAACCAAGAATAATTATAATTTAGGCATGAGAATGGAAAGAAATCTGAGAAATAAATTATGGTAAGTAAGGTTCACTGACCTGGCGCACGACTGCTGATGTCACCTCAGAAAAGCTGAGATCAGGATAAGGCATATCGCAGCAATATATCTCCCACAAACATATCCCAAAACTATACACATCGCATTTTCTGTTGTAAGGATTCCCATTCAGAACCTGAAAACCAACACAGATACTAGTGGAGTTACAAACTAAAGAAACAAACCCTGCATTATTGTAAAATTGCAAACAGAACCCTCAAAAGTATTTATTTATGTTTCATACCTCAGGAGCCATGTAACCTAGGGTTCCGGTTTCGCCGGTCATATCGCTGGGGTTTGAAGCCTCGACTCTTGCCACGCCGAAATCCGCGATCTTCACGTTCCTCGATTTGTCGAGAAGCATGTTTTCGGTCTTCACGTCTCGGTGCACGATCTTCTTCGAGTGGAGGTAGCTCAGCCTGGTTCAAAATGAATGTTGGAAAGATCATTTATCATTTATCCTTATCATTACACTATAAAAAAAGAGAACAAATTTGAAATTTCGACAGAACAATCGTACCCTCTGGCGAGGTCGAGTGCGAGCTGGTGGACGAGCTTGAAGGGGAGTTTCTTCCTGCGATTTTTAATCAAAAAGGTCTTGAGGGCGCCGCCGGGGACGTACTCGACGATGACGCAGCAGACGTTGCTGGGCATGCCCAGCTGCTGCCCCCCCTCCGTCGAGATGCTCAAATCCCGCGCACCCATCAACGCACCCACAAACTGCAAAACCAAAAAGAGAAAAAGAGAGAGAATGGTGATGGTACTTGGTAGCGGTAGTGATGTTTGGGGAACGTTAGTTTTGCTTCTGTTTTTGTTTTTGTTTTTGTTTTTTCTTTGTGTGTGCAGTTGCTTTTCGTTGGTTGATTGTTTTTGTAATTGGTTTTTGTTTAGATAATAATAATAATAATAATAATAATAATAATAATAATAATAACAATAATAATAATAATAATAATAATAATAATAATAATAAATAATAATAATAATAATAATAAATAATAATAATAATAATAGTAATAGTAATAATAATAATAATAATAATAATAATAATAATAATAATAAATAATAATAATAATAATAATAATAATAATAATAATAATAATAATAATAATAATAATAATAATAATAATAATAATAATAATTTGTTTTATCAAATTCACCCTTGTAAGAAGTGTATCATTGGCACTTTAAAACATGAGTGGAATAGGTGAATTTGATTTTTTTGTTGTTGTAGATAGGTAAGATTTAAGAAGGATGCATATGTGAAATTCTGTGAAAATAATGTAGCTTAGAAAGGAAAGTAAGACATAGCTAATTCAAGGATTCAGGGAAAAAAGACAAAACTGAATGAGATGTTAAAAACAAGACATATAATTCAAGTTCATATGAATAGTAATAAAACAGAGGTGCTTAAGTTTTGTACCTAGCTTCATCTTTTTAGGGTCAATAGAGTTTCAAATGCGCAATATAATGTACCTTTGTTACATTAGGATGGTCTAGTTTATGCCACACGGAAACCTCTTGAGAAAACGCGGCTCTCAAAGCAGACACTTCAGACTCAGATCTGTTTCCCTCTTCTCCCCAATCGAGCAATTTCACTGCAAAATATATAAAAAAATAACAAAATTAAATTCCCCTGATCCGTTGTATTTTGCTTTACTTTCCATGTTGCATTGTAACTTACGTTATTTGTTTCCATTATTTTTTTCG
The DNA here is from genome assembly GCA_027726005.1 of Juncus effusus. NCBI lineage: Eukaryota > Viridiplantae > Streptophyta > Magnoliopsida > Poales > Juncaceae > Juncus > Juncus effusus. The sequence goes on along the minus strand of CM050890.1, from coordinate 9,978,028 downwards.
ACAAATTTCGTTAGGCAATTATGTTCACTTAAACATGATCAGCATATATTTAGCTTCATTAGTTAAACCACTTACGAAGTAGTGTAATTAATTACATTTACTATTACTTTGTGCTTCCAAAAATATATACTAGTACTGCATATCCGTGGAATGATACAAACATGATAATATAAGTTGGGATATTAATTGCTTTAACTAAGTACCATATTGCATTAAATGGGTCCAACCAAGATCTTAGAGTGCCTTGTGAAACTTCTCTTAATGATAGTTTTGACTTTTGACTCAGTTTTTGTTGTACTTTGTACGTAATTTATGATTCACAAGATATATAACAAGCCTCATAAAAGCATCACATGAAAGTACCAAAAAACAACCTTTTCTAAATGCAGACTTAATTCAATTATTATTAATTTTGTAAAAAGAGAACCATATCTAGCAAAAACTCACGAGTTGTATCAAGTTAGAAAAGGAAAGAAACAAACCAAAATGAAAAAGGAAAAGAGATGGACAGAAAAGAAAGAAAGAGCATGATAATAATTATTAAAGATTTCAACTTTAGTGCTTTAATGAAAACGACTAGTGGAAAGAACCTGCCAAAATCAACAAAAAAGTCGAAGACTTGAATATGACTAATTTAGTAAAAAATTAAAAAGCAAAGAACAGTTTGAAGACCATAAAAAGTGAATTTTTTAAAAACAATGATAGAGCATATCATGAGTAATATGGATAATAATAAATAATTATCCTGAATGACATGTAGAAGTAAAAAGAAAATGATTATTTCCAAATTTCAATGTTGTTTTAACAAGGTCAAAATTTCAATCATTCATAGGAAGAAAAATATTTTACTCGATTCAGTAGGACTTTTCTTTTTAAATATTGAGATAAGGTCTAGCCTTATCATCAACGGCAATTACGATTTAGTCAGAATTATGCCATCAATTTGTAGGAGAAAAAATCAGTAATTAAATTTTCAATAATAATTGATTGTTTCAGTTGTAACTACATTCACCCAAAAAAATTGGATTTTCTGTGTAATTAATCATATATCAAAAGAAGAATAAGTTTTAAAGACGCAAAATTGATAAAAGAAAAGGACCAATTTCTAAATTCCCCATTAATAATAATAGGCCATGGTCCCAGATAAATTTCTTCCAAGAAAAAACAAACAAACAAGCATTTCATCAAGCAGTTGTGGTAAAGATAAGCTGCATTAATTTACAGTTATCTGAAAAACCAACCAGATTATTTTCTTACAGTATATAGCAGCCAACTTTGTATACAACGGTTGAAATTTAATACCACAAAAACTGAATGTGCTAAACAAAATTATCTCAAAAACACCGACAAACATAATTTCACCCAAAAATACACACAGAACCCCCCAAAATTTCACCAAAAGAGTGGATAAACACCAAACAACAAAATAAGAAAAAAATAATTCAAATTAAGAATAACAAAAACAAAATTTTATAGAGGCTCAAGTTAAAAAGCCTACGAAACAAAAGGGAAATCTTATTAAGCAGCAACGGAATGAAAAATGACAAAACCTCAGGGCCAAAACGTAGTTTTCACAAATCAAACAACACAACACACACCAAAACTCAAACCCAAAAAAAGCTCGAAACTTTCATCAATACCTGCGACGTCCTGGCCGTCGTAGATCCCGCGATGAACGGTTCCAAACGTGCCGCGTGCGATCACGCCCTTGATGAGCAGCTTCCGCGGGTCGATCTCCCAATCCTCCCTCTCCCTCTCCTCCTCCTTCTTCTTCTCCATCGTCCACGCCCTGCTCAAATGCCTCTCAAGCTGCTCGTCCAGACTCTTCAAATCTATCTGATCCGCCCTCACAAACCCATCCCCTCCCCCTCCTCCCGCTCCTCCTTCCTTCATCTCTCCTCTCAGTAGTTAAAACCACTCGATTGATGATTCTCTGCTTTCAATTTCTCTCTTCTTTTTTTCACAAGAGTTGTGTTGCCGAAGAGTAAACCTATGATATGAAATTATGAATTGCCACCGTCTAGAGTAGAGTACTGGTGGAGGGAGTTCCGCTTTTATTAACAAATTAATTTCTAATCCGGTTCATTATACACCGCGCCATTCAGAACGAGGCACGTCGCTCTCTAGAAGCAATTTTTCAATGGCTGAGTCCACCGTGGACCGGCGCCAGCTTAGAAGTTCCCGTTTTCTTATCTTTGGTTCGTTTTTCTATTTGTTTATTTTAATCGTTTCCCTTTGTTTTATTTCGCCTGGGGAAGACTGCGGTTTTTTCTTTTCTGAGGCGTCGCGTGGCAAGATTTGGATGTATTTTGAGATGGACTAGGTTAATATTCATGTCATGCATTGAACAGATTGATTAGTGGAAATATTCGTTGAATATACACACTGAGATTTGCTACAGAAGAAAAAATTATATACAGGCATCGAAATATATGGGGTGCTAAAGTAAAAAATATATATTTCATCACTTATATTTAGAAGAAAAAAAAAGTCGTTCAAAATAGTATAAAGTATTTACTGAAATAAATGATAAATAATGGCATTATAATTTACAAGATTTCTACCTAGTATTTAGTAATAAGGGTAAAATATATGGAACCCCGTTTGTAATACTAATATCTATACAGGGCCAGGGTTGAATATCTGCGTGCCATGTGAGCACATGGGATGCGCCCTCACGGCAAGATTTGTTTGTCCCTGCGCCACCTGGATTCTTTCTCATGACCGTTCTCTCCATTTCGTATTCAAAGCTACAGATCTTCACTCCTCATTCTGTGCTATGGTTTCGGCCCAAATGAATCAAACAGACACCAAAGCTCACCTATCAATGGGCCAATTGTATTTCTGTAATAATAAAACTTGGCGGGCCAGGCCAGATATATCACCCTCCACAAAAAAGAAGAAAAAGAGAAGTACTGTACTGAAGATATAAAAGAGAGGAAAAAGAAAGAATAAACAGGGGTGAGCAGCTCGGTTCCGCTAATGGCACTGTCCCTGATGAGAACCGGCGCCGGCGTCTTCTCTCCTCCTTCTCCCGACCGTCGACTATCTCTATTCCGGCGATCATTCTCTACATTTCGCCGGCGGTCCCTTCGCCCCACTGGTCAGTTCACTGTACGGTACAGTACAGAATAGTATATTGATACACGAACTTGTGAATGGGAATTGTATGTGAAATTGTGCGTGGGAATTAAATGTTGAATTGTGTGATAAGCAGGGATGGTTTGTAAATGAGGGGGAGAACTGACCGAATTTGTAAATTTGAGGAGCTAAATTTTTTTTTTTTTATCTCTTATGGATTTTCGGTTTGATGGATTTCAGGTGTTTCTGCTGATTCCAGAGTTAATCTCAAGGAAATGGAATTCACTGAGCTTGATGTAAGTTTTTTCATCAAAAATTACTTTCTTTTATACATGTAACTATGAATTATCCTAACTGATTTATTTCTTATGGTAATTGCACATGCTAAATTTTGTATTCTCCATAAAGAATTCCAATTTTTAATGCTCACTTTTTCCTAATTTTTATTTTTATTTTAAATATTTTTGAATAGAAATGGGTTCAGTCGCATGGATTTAGAACAGGTCAGGCCATGATGCTTTGGAAATGTTTGTATGGAAACAACACTTTGGCTCATTCTCATGATGAATTAGAAGGTCTTTTTTATTTTATTTTATTTTATTTTTATTTTATTTAATTCTATTAAGTTTTTTACAAAATAAACTTTTTCTCTTAGTTTGACTAACCCTGATTAAAATTGACTGTTTAGTGTTTAGTATTAGGATACTTAAGAGCTTTAAATCTATACTCCCTAAAAATTGTGGTTTATGAATATTTAGGAAAAAACTGAACTGAAATTCTTGCAATTTTAATTATTTTTCGTTCAATTTTGTAAACTAATGTTACTCACTTATTTTTTATTTATGAATAATTAGGTCTAAACAAGGATTTCAGGAAAATGATATCTGAAAACGCTTCTCTCAAGGCCTTAACATTCAAAGACGTTCACACCGCCTCAGACGGAACTCGAAAGGTATTTATTCCAATCATTTATTGTAACATGAAGGGTTTATTATTTCTCAGTACAATTATCTTGTTTAAAGTGCAGATATTGTTTTCGCTAGAAGAGGGAGCGGTGATAGAGACAGTTGTGATCCCGTGCGAGGGAGGCCGTACGACCGTCTGTGTGTCCAGCCAAGTCGGCTGCGCCATGAACTGCCAGTTCTGTTACACTGGCAGGTCAGCCCAAATATTTTAAACGTTAAACATTTTTACAATGATTATTTAAATAATGGTTACATGGATAGGACAATAGTTATACATTTTTTATACCATTGCTTATTTGTAAATCAGTCAAAGTTAATCAAAATGAAAAATATTTTTTATTTAATTATTATTTTATGTGATTTATGATTTATCACATTATGACTGAAATGAAACGAGAAAGAAAATTCGTGGAATAATATTTTATTTAATTATTATTTTATTTATTTGATTATTTAATAGGATGGGGTTGAGGAAGCATTTGTCGGCGGCTGAGATTGTTGAGCAGGCTGTTTTTGCGCGAAGATTATTTACTAACGAATTTGGATCTATCACAAACGTCGTTTTCATGGCAAGTTTATTTATTTATTATTTATCATCTTATTTATGCACATACTAATTGATTTATTTATTTATGTAGGGAATGGGGGAGCCATTGCACAACATAGACAACGTGATCAAGGCGTCCAACATAATGGTGGACGAGCAAGGTTTGCATTTCAGCCCCCGAAAAGTTACTATTTCCACGAGTGGGCTCGTGCCTCAGCTAAAACGCTTCCTTCGCGAGTCCAGCTGCGCTCTTGCCGTCAGTCTCAACGCCACCACCGACGAGGTTAATTATGCAAAGAAACCCATTTTTATTTTATTTGTTATGGAACCCAAGTATTTTGTTAAGTTTATCGAGTAATTGATGTACTTTAGGTGAGAAATTGGATTATGCCGATAAATAGGAAATACAACCTTGATACGCTTCTGGGGACGTTAAGGGAAGAATTAAAATCCAGACATAAGTATAAAGTGTTATTCGAATACGTGATGCTTGCCGGTGTAAATGATAGGTTCATTTTTTCTCTTTTTTCAAAAAAATAATATATAAAAAAATATAAACACAACAATGCTAGGGTCTTAGTTTCTCACACCCTAGCATTATTGTCAAAGAAATTAAATTAAATTAAGCATAACAACTTCGAATATTACTTTTTCATTAATATTTCCCATTAATAAACAGTATTGAGGACGCAAAGAGGCTAACAGAGCTCGTCAACGGAATCCCATGCAAAATAAACCTGATATCATTCAACCCGCACGAAGGCTCGCAGTTCAAACCGACAACCGACGAAAAAATGTTCGAGTTCCGGAACATTCTAGTAGAATCCGGATTGGTCGTGCTTCTGAGACTGAGCAGGGGAGACGATAAGATGGCCGCCTGCGGACAGCTCGGGGAGCCCGGGGAGTTTAAAATGCCTTTGTTAAGAGTTCCCCAACAGTTTCAAGTGGGCGTGTGAGTATAGGAATGAAAGTGGTTGGGGTGAGAGAAACTCGAGTAATGGAGAGGTATGTGAGTTTAGTTGACGGTTGGAGCTTGATATTAATTTGTTTATTATTGAATGATTTCTAGAGTTGGTGTTTGGATCATTATAGCATTATAAAACGGTTTAGTGTGGGATATAAGAATTGTATTTGTAGTGAATTTTGTTGAATTTCCATTTTATTTGTTCTTGTACGTGGATTATTATTGAATATATTGTTCAAAAAATTATTTATTTTATGACATCCCGATTTACAAAATCATAGGTTATACTGCCATTTAGATTTCTAGAGCCTTTTCTAGGATTAGTTTCTGAATCTCGAGTATTATTAAGCAATTTAACATGATATCAAAACAATTGTATTATTGTACATGAATTGTTATAGATAATAAGTAAATAAATAGATTTTGCATTTTATTCATTCTTGTACTTGCTATAAAAGTTTATATATGTTTGCTTGTGTATAACTTTGGGAAATCAGGGGACTTGTCTTTTTACTGTATGTGATTTTTCATTGATGCAAAACTTTAATTTTCATGTAGTATTTTTGAAGTACATAACTTCCATTTCCAACCAAACAAACAAATCACATGAGAACTAAGTGCAGATCCATTACAAGCAAAAATTATATATAAAATATATATCCAGATAATAAAACAACAAAATAGAATCCTATGATTATGTCTTTCGCCAATACTACATTGAAAACCGATCAAAAACATAATTCAGAGATAAGTCACATGAGCAAAATATACTACTATTTACATGTTAACAGTCTAACTGCTGTAGTTAAAAGAAAAAGCATCTCCCCCTTTTCTTTTTCATAGGCTCCAGTGTTGCCTGCAACAAGTCAAAAATTCATGAAGTGAAAAAACAAAGAACATAAATGGCCAAACAAATTAAGTAAATCTATTTAGTAAACTCAATTGTGCAAATTTAATTTAATTACTACTTAAAAAATTATAAGCCCCCAAAGAAATTACGAGAAAATACAAAAACAATAAACATATTTGTTAACAATTTTATGGATCAGATTAATTAAATCTTTTACTCTTAATTTCCATTTAATGAAATAAACGTTACAACATACCCTTCGAATAAAAGATCTCATCGTAAGGACGACAATATCCCTCATCCTGCCAATTCATACAAAAATTATGAATATAATAAGGTAAAACCAAATTTGAAAGATTCGACATCAATGTGTGACACAACCATACAATTATTTAATTTTAATTAATTTTAATTTTTTTCACATTGTTTATTGGAACTTTTATACGTACCTGCTACTATCTGCTTTGAGTACAAAAGAGATGTTATTGTTTTGGACTTCAAATCCAGTAGCACTCTCCCTTGGAATAGTTATCTGAATAAATAAACAAATAAATAAATACATAGTTAAATCAATAAACGAATAAATAAAAGGTTAAATAAATAAATTAAATAAACTTACTTCCGTTGATGCTAAAAACTTCCTATCAACAATAGTATGTGATTTCTCATCCTCAATTTTGAACCCGTTTCTCGTAATTCCCAATTTGACATTCTCCCAATTGGACCGCCTATCCTGTAATTTAACAAAAAAAAATAAAAAATTAAATGAAACTTTGTAGTGCTATAACAAGAAAAATATTTATTTTTAACCATCATTGCGACATTAAATAATCCATGGCCCTCAAAGAAAACTCGTTCGATCTGCTCATGCATTTGGTTGTCTGAAATTAAACAAATTTAAGGTCATAATATAATTACAAGTCTAAAATATTTTCAGAAAAAAGATGTAAATATTTTATGTCTACCACAAGTAATTTTTCTTTTTCCATTTGCGAAAATCCTCACTAAATCACCCTGCATTGGAATTTCAAATATATTACATTATAAATATTAAAAAAAAAGAATACTTTCAAATACTTTTTTCTTTGTAAAAATATGAATTCAGTCAAAAAGAATGTAATGAAAAGAAAAGAAAGAAAAAGTTACCAGTTGTTCATTTTCTCCTATCGGTATGACCTCAACGGACAGATAGGAATCCACATCATCAGCCGTGACCAAATGAACTACTCCAGTTTCACCTGTCAAATATATATATTTTTTTAATATCAATAAATGATTATAATGATATCAATAAATGAATATAATGATTATCTTAATCAAGAATCTTCTTTTCTTGCAAATGTAAAAATAAATTACTAGCAAGAATAACCTGGGATATGGCGGCTAGTCCCATCTTCATAGAATCTAGCCCACTGAAACAAAATTTGAGAAGTAAAAAAACTTTAAAACATATTTGAGCATTTTAATTTTATTCTCAAAATAACAAATGAAGGAATTGAACTAAAGGGCAATTTCATCCAATTTTTTTCAACCTATGATTAATGGTAATACAAAATGCAATATAAACTTCAAATAAATGTCTTGCTTGAGTATAAATGTCTTGCTTGAGTAAATTTGTGTAAGTTTGCGACAACATTTCATTTCATCCCAGATTCATCATATTCATTTAATTCCTCAATGGATCTCTTAACGGGTCCAAACGGGTCACCTCTTGCAAGAAACTCCGCCACTTTTGTACACCTCACAACATCATTTCCAAATAGACCTTTGCCAATTTCTTATCCAGCCTTCTAATCTTATCAATTCGATCTTTCACAACCCCATTCATTTTCTTTCTCCAAGACTGAGGTTTAATTTGAGGTTTTGTAAGAAAAAAAAAAGATGAGTTCAAAATATACTCTGACAAACTATTCATCTTTGAAAACCAACCATTCTTTTAACAAATACTACTTCAACGAAAGAAGAAAAGAAACCAACTTACAGCAAAATCACAGCGAACAGTTCCATTTACAGCGAAACCACAAGCTTGAATAGTCTTGCCTGGCCTTGCCTCGCCTGAAATACTCAGCCCCTCCATCTCCGGCAACGGATCCACTTCATCTCTCTCCGCCCCTATTAACTGCCGCTTATCAAAAGAATCCGACGAGTGGGAGCCATCCTCTGAACCTTCGCCACTCAAGCGGTTGTTTTCGTGAGTTTCGGATTCCATTAGATCGAGAGAGGTTACTCAATTGACTGAGGGCTTTTGTTGATGTTGGTCTTCCAATTGGAGAAAGGGGATGAGGTAGAAGACTCTGCTTTCAGAGTCTTCGTGAGAAAATGAATGAATGCATGGTTCTATTTTTCTAGTTCGAGTTTCCATTAGGGTGTTGGATGGTAGTGGAGAATAGAAAACTAGCTCAAAGGGGTATTTGAATTCCGTCTTTGAATGCTAATATTCTATTTTGGATTTAGAAAATGACTTTGATGGAGACTACCAGTTGTCCAGTTCAATGGAATGGAATCCCACAGAAGAAGAAAGATTAGAGAAAAAAAAATATGTTAATTGGGCCATGGTCTGAATTAAGTTTTTTAGGCTAGGAATTCATTTCTTTCCCGGGCTTTGATTGGAATGATAGAAAAAATAAGAGAGAGAGTGAGATGTTATAGATAGGCTTTCTTACGTAAAATATTATGCCATAAACTTTTTATAGCCCAACAATGAATAAATTGGCGTAATAAGAAGAACGGCCCATAAGAACGCCCTGGAAAACAAATAAAATGACAATGGCTCAGCCCAAAAATAAAAATGAAAAATAAAATCTAGCTGCTCTCATTACATAATGGCATGCTAAGTAAATACACAGAAATCCACGGGTATAACATGTTTCCCTTCCATTTATTAACACTCGTTCCCACGCTCTCTCACTTTCTTCATTACAACCTTTTATAATAAACCAGACCAAGAATCTCTCCAAGAGCCAGAGAACAAATAAAAATGGAGCTCGGCAATGGCGACGAAATCGACAGCTCGTGCTCCACGCCGTACGTCAGCGCTCCGTCAAGCCCCGGACGCCCCTCCTCCGCCTCTCCCTCCGCCGCGGCCGTATGCAGCGCAGGCGGCGGCTACTTCTTCAGCGCCCCGGCGAGCCCAATGCACTTCATTATATCCTCCGGCTCGTCTTCGGCCGCCGCTTCGAACGCGGCAGGAGGTCTGTCGGGCGACATTGAGTTCGAGTTCTCGTCCCGCTACCTTTCGTCGATGATATCTGCGGACGAGCTCTTCGTCAACGGGCAGATCCGGCCCATCTCGAACCTGGACACGCCGCCGCTCTCTCCAATCCAGGACGAGGAACTGGAGATCTCCGGCCGCGGCCGGGATATCAAACTCCGCAGCGGATCCATACACCGCCGGGCCAGATCCATGTCGCCGATGCGCAACAACAACCGGTACCAATGGGCTGAAGATCTCGATCTGGATCAAAACGAAGAAGAAATCAAGAGCCGGCCCAAAGATCTAGATCTGGATTTAGATCTCGAACAACAAAAAGAAGCAGCCGATGCGACAATGCCTTCGGCCTCAGCCTCTTCTTCTAGATCTAGTTCGTCTTCTTCCAGCAGAAGCTCGAAGCGCTGGATCTTCCTGAAAGATCTCTTGTACCGTAGTAAAAGCGAGGGCCGCGAGAGAGAAAGAGTGCCCATCAAGGACCGGTTCTGGCCTCACATTTCCTTCTCAAAAGACAAAGAAAAGCTGAAACCAACCAATGAAGCAGCGAAAGATAGCCCGACCAGTACCGCTACTCCAGCAATGAGAAGCAATGCTGGTACGGCCGGTACGAGAAAGAGACAGTCGGCGCACGAGAGGCTTTACAACATGAACAGGGCCCATGCAGAGGAGATGAGAAGGCGTACGTTCTTGCCGTACCGGCAAGGCTTGCTGGGTTGCTTAGGGTTCAGTTCGAGGAGTTACGGCGCGTTTAATGGGTTCGCGAAGAGCCTTAATCCTGTTTTCTCCAGGTAATCTCAGTACTTAGAAAGAGATGTTTTGGAGAAGAATATATGATATGATGTGATGTGAGATGAGTGAGTGAGTGAGATTATCTTTTTGTATAGAATAGTTAGATCTCTTCTTTTTTTTGTATTATTTGTGTAAGGTTTGAGACTTAGTTTTATTCTCATAAAATCGTTTTTCAGTTCTGGGATATTATGTAGGTGAAAAAGTTTGTAACTAGCTATATTTGTGGGAAAATGACGGTTGTGATTCCGTGAATTGAATGAATAATTTGGTATTTTGGTGGTTCTTTTATTCTTTCCTTTTTTAAAATGTTAATATGCCTCTCTTTAATTCTTTTGCCCTTTGAACGCACAAACCTGTAGATTGGTCTTTTCTTTTTGCACAGATCTAATTAATTATATACGAGATCTTAGGAAATGTAAGCACCTTAATAACTTCAGTTTGCAAATCTACCGCTGGTTTGTTTGTTTTATGGCGAAAAATTCTTTGTTAATTTGTAATGAAAAAGCTTATGTCAATTAACTTGATCCTAAACTTGGGGGATCCCTGCAAGTATATCTGTTATGTACCTACTAAATCAAGTAGAAGTAGAAAAAAATGAAGCGAAAACCAAGCTAGCTAGCTTAGCTGAACAGAAGCATATCATGTGTAATGTAATGAAGTAATAATTGAAGAGGGGTGGAGTGGAGGGTGAGGAGGAGAGGGACGTGACATGCACGTGAAGTGTCGGAGGTTGAGTTTGTCATGTTATTATGAGAGAGAGAGAGAGAGAGAGAGGAGGGGTGGCTGGAATCATTATTATTGGGGGCTGCCTTTAATTAGGGTTTGGCAACTTGCCAGTCTGATTGATTGTACGACATTTAATTTCCGTGGTCCCATTAGTTCTCTGGTTGACTTTTATTCAATTCTTAATATCCAATTTATCTCTTTAAGTAGTAAATAAATGAAAAACAATATATATAAAATAGTTGAGAACCAAATGAAAAAAACTGGATGGAGAAACAGTGCTGTACATATACACCAGTTAAGAGTAAAATGTTAGACTTTAGAAACACAATTTTACATATATTATTATTGGTGGACATGCATAATATTTTGGTGAACTATTCCTGTTATATCATTTCTCACGAGAATAGACGTATGAAAGATTACATTTTTTTCCTAATGAAAGGGCTTGAATGCAAATACAGATTACATTTTTTTTCCTAATGAAAGGCTTGAATGCAAATAAAGATTCCCTTTTTTTTCATATGAAAGGCTTGAATGCAAATAAAAAGTTGTTTGTTACTTGCTCTATTATATAATGTTGAAATATATCCCTTTTATACAATATACTGAGCTTAACTTGCAATCCAGCCCATCTTTTACAAGCCAATCATCCAGTAGACTAAAAATTAAAAACAGATTCTTAAACACAAGGGAAACTGGTCCAAAGTCCCACGAAATACTGAACTTTGGGCCCTTAAATCTGAATTTTGGTCTCATATGGGCTTGTTTACAAAGACATGTTTATAAGGTAATTAAATGGTACTCGGAGATAATTGACACAAAATTTAACACTCCAATTATTTATGTATGTTACATCTTTAAGAAAATGATCCTTTTCTACCCCTTATCCCTCTTTAAGGCCCTCACCTTTCATGAAAGAACCCCTTGATTGAACTTGATAATAGTGGCAAACTTTCTTCAGAGCTTTTGAACTATGTATTATGTGTAAATTATAAATGTCTAAAATTTTATACAACTTTTTTTCTAGCTTCATTATCATATGAGAAAATAAGTTACTTTTCAGTCATTTAAATTGTTGTGTTCGAATTCTGTTACTGTACTGTGGACTACATGCAGAGTCTATTTTGTGTCATGACATAATTATGTTGCTATCCAACACATCTTATATGCTAGTTTAGTTTATCCATAAGAAAATACTAAACTTCTGTTGCATTATTGATGCGAATTGAACAATTTAAATACTTCGTAGACAAGTTTTCGTTCATGTGGTCCCTAATTCAAAAAGCACGTCCATTGAACAAATAAACATATGCAACACATACGAGAAGATCTTTTTGTGGTGGAATTCTAGCTTTGTAGCTTTTCTTTGTTTACAATTCTTTTCTTTCCTTGCAACTCAAAACAAGCACTTAATTGGATCTTTTCATGTGGTCCCATAATTAAACAAGAGTTCCCCTAATCCAGATTTTTAAGCCAATCATTTCAAAGCATATAGGTAAGTAACTTGAAAATATTTTTGCTCTCTCAGCCCTATACTTCTTTTCCTTTGCATTTGCCTCCCAAGACATTTAGAATAATTAAAAACTTATAAGAAATTTTACAATGATTTATCATAATAAAATTCTACAAGTTAAATCAATACCATATCTGAAAAAAATAGTGAGCAATTTTATTATTCATATAAGAAATAAAATAATAGTAAAAGGCTTCAGGCAGTCAGGCCCAACATATGGACTAAATCAGTACTCAAGGATATATCTGAAAATCCAAATAAACAAGGGACTAGACTACAAATATCCCCTGAAGTTCAAGTACAAACCGAACTTCTCCAATAGTTTCCACTTCCCCTGTCTCTCATGGCTTCTCCTTCTTCCCCGCCCCGATCATCCGCCGGCGAGCCCCCGCCATCTTCACCGACGGACTACAAAACCCCTCTCCAGTCACCGTCGTCTTACAACTCCACGCACTCTTTCCGTTCGCCGCCGCTTGACAAGAAATCCCCTCTCCAGTCGCCCTCGAGAGACCAAAACAAAGAGTTGATAAACCAATCGATAGAACGGATTTCTTCTCAGAAATCACCCTTAAGAGATCAAAGCAAGGAATTAAACCAATCGGTTGAACGGGTTTCTTCTCAGAAATCACCTTACAGAGATCAAGCCAAAGAAGAATCGAATCAACCGAGACAACATAAACCAGTCGCTTCTCCTCCTCTGTCCCCGCTCAAATTCAAATCCTCCCCTTCAATCAAAATCCAACCGCCTCCTCTCTCCACTATCTCTCTCTCCGAACAATCTCCGTCTCCTCTCACAGTCTCAAACCGAGTCATCAACAACCGGAGCCCAAATTTTGACGAAGAGGCAGTGGAATCCCCACTACGAATAGTAAGCTTAGATCAGAGAGACCGAGTCTCTGATCAGGAGGTCGCAGGGAGGAGAAACGGAGGGGAGAGCAGAGTGGTGAGGGAAGCTATATGGAAGGCGGAGACCAGGTGGGCGGTGGTCGGCCTGAGGCTTTTGACGGCGGTGTTCTGCATGGTTTCGTTGTCAGTCATGGCCGCTGATCGGACCAACGGCTGGGATGGTGACGTGTACACCCGACATCACGAATACGTGTATGTAACAGTAGTTGTGGGAATTTTTCACATATAACCCTTCTGAAAATATTATTACAAAAAAGGCCTGTAGAATTTGTAAATTGTAATGTTTATATAAAATAGTATATAGTACATCAAATTGAAATATAAGAAAGGTGATTAATGAAAGTGGTTTGTTTTTATTTTTTTTATTTCAGGTATTGTTTGACTGTGAATGCAATAACGTTTGCATATTCCAGTTTGCAATTGTTTTCAGAGATCCATCACGTTCGCACCTCAAAGCATTTAATACCACGACCTCATGCTTACTATCTTGATCTCATCTTGGATCAGGCGAGTCAACCAATTTCCTAATCCTTTTATTATCTTCCCTTTTGACTGCTCTAATTGGTATATTAACACACAAAATAGCATATTTACATAACTATGTATTGAATTTTCAGATATTGGCGTATCTGCTGATGTCAGCATCATCAGCCGCTGCCTCACGTAACGATATTTGGGTTACGAGATTCGGAGGCGATGAATTCACAAGAAAGATAAACGGCTCGGTTGCGATGTCATTCTTGGCATTTATTTCTCTCGCCCTGAGTTCTTTCAACTCTACTTACATGCTAGTAAGTTGGATCTCATAATAGCTTAATTATCTCTCTGTTAACTTCTCTCTATTTTAAAACAGAGCGATTTTCTAAGGTATGTATGTGATTTTATAGTCTAGTTGTGTTGTATAGTGAGTCGATGATATGTGAGTAAAAGTAAATTTTATTACAAATTATGAACTGGAAGCAAGCGGATTATTGACTTGATGCACAATTATACGTCTGTATGTGCATAGATATGAGTACTTTATACATTGTAATTTTCTTCCAAGTGTAAATTGAGATATGTGTATAGATGATTTGGAGGCTTGTATATTCCTTGTATCCATTTGAATGTTGCGAGTATTCATGTAGTAGAAATAATAAGAAAGATGAATGTATGAAAAAAAAAACATTTAGTTTTTCGTCTATTCTAGTTATGGTGAGGCATATATTCACTAATCCTTTCAGTTTGCGCTAGTAATATTGGACTTGAGGGAAATTGAGAGTTTTTGTTATACTTTTTGAATTGTAAGGTTTAATTAATAAATTCTCTCAATTTTAATGTGGGACATCAACAGATTTTGATTACAGTAAGTACTCTGTCTCTCTTTCAAGAAACTGATGAAAAGCAATTTTCCCTGGAAAGTTCAGTTTAAAAACTCCTCACAGAACGCTACAATAATCTAAGCACCAAATTGGATCATGATTGGACTACGGACAATATATTTACTCGAGACCCACTTCAAATCTCCAAATAATTTGTCGAATGTTTCGCCAGTCGACTTGAAGATAATGCTAAAGCTTTTCGTCTCATTCATTGAAGTGAATTGGAGGGTATTTGGCACAACAGTCACTGATACTGCTTTTGGCACGTTAATCAATGCCTTGTATGTCACATTTGTCATTCCAACGTTAGTCACAGTGCGATTGATCTCCATGGTGTTGTTTGTTGAGAGAGGAACGGCAATTGACGGATAGTTCAGTTGCTCTTGGGTGAGGGTCTTCAACTCAGCGCACTTCACTGCCGGGTTAGGATAAACAATAGAACTAACCTTATCATCCTCATAACCTAATCCACAAAGATATCGAGTGTACTCTTCTGGCTGAATATCATAGATCAAACCAGGGTCTAAGGCTTTATTTGCATTTATATGTCCAGCGCCCATCGCAAGGACGTCGGCTGGGAGGTGTTTCTCATCAGAAATTGGTTTTCCATCGTAGTTCATCACAGAGGCGGTGGTCATCATTGCTGACTTTATAGCAGCAGGAGACCAGTCTTGGTGTTCTTTCTTTATCAATGCTGCAATCCCGCTCAAGTGTGGACAAGACATTGAGGTACCTGAAAGTATACCAAACTGTATTGTCTCCTCTCCGCGGAGTACAGGTGGTATAGCAGCAACAATTGATACTCCGGGGCCAGTTATATCAGGCTTCAAGATTAATGGACTTTCAGTATTCGGGCCACGAGCCGAAAATGAAGCAATTGACGGAGTCCAGTTGTTATGCAACACAACGCCTTTGAAAAGAAATGTGGCTACGGGTTGTGCGGTGCTTTTGATGTAGTTTTTTAGCTCCTCACCGACATTATAGGTAAGGGTTGTGGTTGGCAGGGGGTGGATGCTGGGCATCGGGGTATATCCATCACTCTCACGGCTCACAACTATCAAGCCAAGCCCCCCGGCCTGAAGAATCAAACTTCGCGCATCACCATTGCCTGCAACCCCTGAAGCATCACAAACAACAATTTTTCCACTAATGTTCTGGTTGTCTAGAACTCCATTTAAGCATTGTCCAGCCTCGACATCGCCTTGTGCACCAAAGTAAGCAAGTGGAATCATTTCTCCCATCAAATTGTTATGTGGATATAAGCCCTCCCCATCGAGCGAGACTCCATTGCCTAGCTTAACAGTGGATCTAATCTGCCTGTCAGTAGTGCTTGCGGCTACTGTAAGGAGCCATGGTGCTTGGTTAGAAACTGTTGATGTATTAGGCCCATTATTGCCTGCAGAAGTGCTAACAAATACTCCATTCTGGATTGCATAAAACCCCCCGACAGAAATAGGGTCTGCATAGAATGATGCAGATGATCGTCCTCCTAAGGAGAGCGAGAGCACATCGCATCCGTCTTTCACTGCCTCCTCCATCGCTTTAAGTGTATCAATCCCTTGACATCCATTCTCATTGCAAACCTTATAAACCGCTATATGTGCTCTTGGTGCGATACCGGAGGCCAAGCCTAGGGTAGTTCCCATAAGACTCGTGTTTCTGACATATGCTCCAGCAGCAGTGCTTGCCGTATGAGTGCCATGCATCACAGTGTCAAAGGGAGATATGTGTTTTAGTTCTTCTTCACCGGCTTTCAAGAAAGATTTGGCACCAATAAGTTTGTTGTTGCACAGAGTACCATTGAAGTCGCAATGCCCCCTCCATTTGGCCGGCGGAGGAGGCATGCCCTTGTCATCAAAGGATGGATGGCCTGGTGCAATACCAGTATCAAGAACACCAATGATGATACCTTCACCCATGTTTTTATTTCTTCTCCACAAGCCACGAGACCCACGCAATTGAAGAAAGTCGGGAGTGTGGGTTGTAGTGAGCTCATACGGCTTGTTGTCTAGGATGGCACGCATGAACCATGGTTGCTGTGACATCTCATTGAGTTCATTCTCAGTTAGTCTAGCTGCAAATCCATTCACAACTTTATTGTATGAGTAAATAAGTCGCGAAGCTGCAGAGTCTTTGCATACTGTTGACAAAAGGGAAGTGTGCCAGGTCTTGGCATTTTCAGGCACAGAAAAATCTAATTTGGGTGTTGATCGAATAATAATTATGTAATTCTGAAGCTTATTTTGGCCATTGTAGGCAACAATAGGGGAGGAGAATGAAACAAAGAGAAGGAAGCAAAGCGAGATGAGTAGATGTAAGCTTTTAGGCTCCATCTAATGAAAATTGAGGAGATGAAAGAATGTGGCTGCTCAGGCAATTT
The DNA here is from genome assembly GCA_027726005.1 of Juncus effusus. NCBI lineage: Eukaryota > Viridiplantae > Streptophyta > Magnoliopsida > Poales > Juncaceae > Juncus > Juncus effusus. The sequence goes on along the minus strand of CM050890.1, from coordinate 9,960,738 downwards.
TATATACGTTACACAAGAAACCAAAATGAGTTTTTTTGGACTTGTTTCAGTGGTAGCTAGATTGTCAATAAAAACCTAGAAAACCGTAAATTTAGCAAGCTCCCTAATGGAAGAAGTTTATTCAAAGGAAATGTTATTTTGTCATTAACAGCTTTGAAACAAATTGCTCATTTTGGTTCTTTCAGATACGAATGGTTTGTTTGTTAGAAATCATATAAAATTTTTGGAATTACCACAACGGTAGAGGCAGATTTTCAACTGCAAGGACGACAATCCACATACACAATATTAATTCAATATATGACTTTGAATATTATAATTATCGAGATACTATTTTGAATATATACAAAAAGACATGTATATATGGACAATTGTCTTTTTGTATAGATCAAAAGTTCAGTTTAATTGTAAAGATACATTGAGAAAATACATAACCAAATGTCGTTGGACCCCAATTGGGCCTGTAAGAAAAATGTTTAATACTTAACAAAAATAAAGAAGTTCTCAAAGAACGACTAATTATTGGTAGAGCACAAATGTTAACTGAACAGTAAACACTTCACAAATTACCTCTCATTCATAACCAAACAACATCTAATTTAGGGATAGGGATTGGTATTTCTGATTTTTCATTTTTTAAGACGTTCGGTTATACAGAAAACTGGTTATCAAATTAGCGTTAATTTAGTTGATATGTTAGACATTTTTGAAGCAGTTGGTGACATGACACTTCTTTTTGTGTGGTACATGCTTTTTATGTTCCATACTATTAATTAGTTAAATCATTTATTTATAAGATTTGTAGCACTATTATTCAAGTCTCCAGAAATATTTACATGAGCTCAAATATCAAATATACAATGAGGAATTTGCAAAAAAGTACTTGTATTGCATTATGCCTAAATGGCAAGAAAAGTTAATGTTATTTGAGAAGGCAGGCCTCTTGATTCTTGAAGAATCTATTGTACAATAATCAAACATATCATATAGATTATTTGACAAATGTCATATGAGTATCATTATCCCGATATGATACGATTTAATTTATGACGTATCCTCGTAACATAGGTTCATTCTTTATAATATAAGTTTGTTACTAATATTTTTTGCATTGGTAATTTTGAAATTAGCTGAAAATTTGAATAAAAGAGGCTTTGTTATCCCATAGTTATTTTTATTTTTATACTTTTCAAGGTAGCTTTGATTTTATAAAGGGAGAACTCTAGAATTGCCACAATTATTTTAGGAGGCACTATCAATACTATCTCGAAAGAGTTGATGATGATAGGTTAATACAATTTTTCATATATTATTATCACTAATATCATTATGTCTTTTCCTTTTTTTATATAATTATCTATCTTTTATTTTCGATTTAGCTTCCTCTGGTTTCTTTTGTTATTTTTATTTTATTTTATTTTTTTTGTGTTTGTAAGGCAATGTGTTGGGATAGCAAGATAATTCCTAGAACTGCTGCTACTCAATTTGAATTGACCAAAAAAACTCAAGAAATTTTTTCCTCAAGGAAACGGGGTACTTCAATTATGTATAATTGTTGGAGCATTTGAACTGGAGCAAATTGAAATCAACTCTTTTTGACTTCAATTGGGCATCAATTTTGACATGCTCATGCTTTTTCTCCTCTTGAATTTGAGTATGCCAATTAGACCTGCTAGTTTTGTGTAGTATGGTGAGGTAACATTTTTTATTCTCTTTTGATTTAGTGCCGTAACTATGGAATGCCAAAGAAAAAGAAATATGTGAATCAACGAGCCATTATTTACTTTATTGGGATTTTTTTTTGACAGAATTTTATTGGGATTTTATTTGTTTTTATGTTCTTGAATAATTGAGCTATTTTGATATTTATAATCAGATTTTTGCATATAAATTGATCAGGTTGAACGGTTCCTTTAATATATTCCGTATATGCTAAATCAATTTCTGTGATCCTCTAGTTTGCAAAATTTATTTCTATGAGTAATTGGGTTGTTGATGTGTCAAGATAACCCTTATTATCTTCATCATAATTATTTTCATTAGATAATCTTAGATAATACTTGTATTGTCGTTTATTTGTTACCTCTTGAGATTATACATAGATCATCCTCTAATAACCGCCGCAAAGTGCGGGAACTAATCTCACAAATAAATTTGTTACCCTAAAGACTCAAATCATGTTCCTTTTTCTGTATAAAACAAAAGTTGAAGAGTATTTTTCTCGTTTTACTATTAAATGCCAACTTAGTCTCACAAATAAATCAAAATTAACAAGACAATTAATGAATGTCTTAAAATTTCCATTAAGAAATAATTACAAAAAACATTAATTTCTTAGGATTTAGAAGTGTCACCTTAAAAAGAATCTTAAATCCCCGTTCAAAATAAATAAATAAAAAGAATCTTAAATGTTCTTTTAATTTGAATCACCTTCTTGTACTTATACAGACCATCATATTATTAATTATAATCTCACTCCCACTGGGATCCAAGATCTAAATTACGAGTTATGATCGCAATTGAACTGCGAACATTATGTTTATTAGACACCCATTTTAAGTCACCGCTCGCCCATTTGCGGATCTTACTACTGGTCCACTTAAAAATAATCTTGAAACTTTTCATTTCATTTACTTTATTGAAATGCAGGATCGGTGGCCGGACATTCACTATAATTCCTTTCGGCACATTGACTATTGATTTGTATGTAGACTTAGCCTCTCCAACATTAGTCACAGTGCGATATATAACTGTTGTACCATTCACTTGGTGATACACAGAAATTGAAGGATAATTCAGCTGCTCTTGAGAGATTGCCTTCACCTTTGCACATTTTATTGAGGGTGCAGGAAAAATAATTTGGGATATAGCACTATCATTGTAGCCTAATCCGCACAAGTATTGGATATAGTCTTCTGGTTTAATGTCATAAATCAAACCAGGATCCAACGCTTTTTCTGCATCCACATGACCAGCACCCAATGCATAGGTGTCAACTGGATGGTGCCACTCATCAGAAATTGGCTTTCCGTCTAGATCAGTAACATAAGCAGTTGTCATGATTGCCGACTTAATAGCAGCAGGAGACCAATTGGAGTGTACATTTTTTACTAGAGCTGCAATTCCACTTAAGTGTGGACAAGACATTGAGGTACCTGATTTGATGGCAAATTGTATTTTATTTCCTTTGTGGAATCTCGGCGGCATAGCAGCAATTATTCCTACTCCAGGACCAGTAATATCAGGTTTTGAAATCAGTCGTAATTTGCTTTGAAAGCTAGGGCCGCGAGATGAGAACCTAGCAATTGATGGAGACCAATGGTTACGCTTTGTGAGGCCCCTAAAGATGAATGTGGCTACTGGATTTTCTGTAGAGCTGACATAATCCTGTACCTTCTCACCATCATCATAGCTAATTTGTGAGGCTGGGAGAACATTATCACCCAGAATCGTTTGATATCCAAATTCTTGATCGCTGAGAATGATCACGCCAACACCTCCGGCCTTGAGAACAGCTTCACCTGGATTAATTGGATCATTATCAAAGAAACAAACAGCAATTTTACCACGAACTATTTTCTCGTCCATCGAATCACCACATATTCCGGGACCGACGATTGGAAACATTTTATTCTTCCAATTTTTTGGTTGGTAGGCCGACTCCCCCTCAATCTGAGATCCATTACCCAATTGAACAATTGATTTATATTTTCTATCTGTTGTGCTTGCAGCTACCGTAAGAAGCCATGGTGCTTCATTTTGTATTCTACCATAACGAGGTCCCAAGTTTCCTGCAGAAGTGCTGACAAACACTCCCTTTAGGATGGCATAGAACCCCCCCATGGCCATGGCGTCTTCATAAAAAGGCACTGACTTGTCTCCCATGGAGAGTGAGAGCACATCGCAACCATCATTCACAGCTGCTTCCATCGCTTTAAATACATCTGCAGATTCACATTCGTGATTGAGAGTACACACCCTATAAACTGCGATATGTGCTCGTGGTGCCATCCCAGAGGCCATGCCAAGAGCATTACCCAATATATTTGTTGCATTAACGAACGCTCCAGCAGCTGTGCTTGCTGTATGTGTGCCATGACCGTTCGTATCGAAAGGGGAGATGTGTCTTTGCTCCTCTGCACCGGCATCTAAAAATGACTTCGCGCCAATAAGTTTGTTGTTGCAAACTGTGCCATTAAAGTCACAGTGACCCTTCCACTTGGTTGGCGGTGGTGGCATATCCTTGTCATCAAAGGATGGGTGGTCTGGCGAAATACCACTATCAAGTACACCAATGATAACTCCTTCACCCATGTTTTTGGTGTTTTTCCATATGCCCGTTGGACCACTCAAATGAAGGAACTCAGGTGTGTAGGTAGTCGTTAGCTTGTAAGGCTTGTTGGCTAAGACGGCACGAGCAAACCATGGTTTCTGTGACATTTCTTCCACTTCCTCCTTAGTCAATCTAGCCGCAAAGCCATTTGCTATCTTGTTATATGAGTAAATAAACCGTGAGTTCACGGAGTCTTTGATGATGGTTGATAAGAGAGAAATGTGCCAGGCCTTTGCTTTTTCACTGTTTGAGATGTCGACATTTGAAGTATCTTGCACAAAGATTATATAGTTTTGAATTCTGTTTTGGTGGTCGTCAGCAACAACAGTGGAAATGAAGGCGAAAAGAGAAACGAAAATGTAAAGGGAGAGGAGTCTTTTGGACTCCATTTTGAGAAAACTAGGCAGGCCGAAGAATTTTGGGGGCATGCATTCATTAAATAATTTTAAGAAAATATATATAAATTTGTAGAAAATGTTTGTTACAAAACTTACAAATATACAGAAACAAGAAAATTCTAAACTTAGTAGCTCTAGAATGAAACTGGGTTTTCCATGACTAAATTGTTACTTTGGTAGAACTTCACGCAAATGTTGCCATATCCTTATAACAACACTTGCAAATAATAGAGAACAATATTGGCTTTTTCTAACAAAAAAAAATATTTTCCTATTTTTTTCAATTAATAATCATGGGACCTAAATAATTGTGATAGAGGAGATTTCTAGTTCCGGGTAGAAGTGGTAAATGGACGAGTTGAGACAGGTTGAGTCGGCTCCAACGAACCTTATATAGCCTATTTAATCAGCCCCAGGCATTTTTTTTGAAATCGCAGCCCTAAACATTTAATTATTGATGAACAACATTGAACAACTTTACTCAACGTAGTAAACAACCCCTAAATATTTCCTTAAAAAAACCCTAAATAGAAAAGTGATCTAAGCAAATATAAAGAAAAACTATAACTTGCCTCTCATTTTCTTACAAAAACGTCATATACATCATCATTGCATCACTTTTGTACTTTCTGCATCATCATCATCATTATTTCTATTATTAGTATATTTGAACAAAGATATATTCATGTGAGATGTATTCATGCAGGAGTATATTTACATATTGGTGGAAAAATGAGGAGCACCATATATACTCTCAAATATAAATTATTGGCAAGCAATATCGAATTTAAAACTACAACTTATCAGCATTTGGAACACATCATGCTAGAGCTCAAATTGTCTAGTGAGCTAATGTAATTATTTAAACAGGACCAACACATCGTCTTAAAATGCTTATGTTATGTTGTACTAATAGGAACACTTTTAGAGATTTAAGTAATTGTAACTCATTTTCCTTATAAGAACTCAAGGTAAGACTAATTCCTCTCCTCTCAATCTCATTTCGGCATGTAATCATATTGCGTAGCTGGAGATGAATCTAGCAATATTTACTAGACTATAATTTTGGGCGGGTGTTTTGCTGTTGACACGTGGCAGGAAATAGCTTGAATTTATAAAAGATAGCACCAACAATATTTCATGTAAATTTTTTGGTGTAATGGTAGTGTTGTTGACTTCTAATCAAGATGTTACATGTTCGAAACCCATAATTGTTGGGCTCTTTATGGAATTTTTTTAAAAGTATATATCAATGTATATATTCCTTATCAGCATGTATATATATCTTTTTTGAGTATTTAAACATGTGTGTACTTTATGCACCTCTTAGTCTTAACTCTTATATATGCATAGCTCACAAATATTGCAAATCTTATAAATTTGTGTTGCTTTCAACGTACTTATATATTGTATATATTGAGTATCAAATGTTAAATAATTTGCAATATGATGGAAAATACCACACATAAATTTTACTTTGCTTATTGTCATAAACATGATTCAATAAATATTGAGTATTTAAACATGTGTGTACTTTATGCACCTCTTAGTCTTAACTCTTATCTATGTATAGCTCACAAATATTGCAAATCTTATAAATTTGTGTTGCTTTCAACGTACTTATATATTGTATATATTAAGTATCAAATGTTAAATAATTTGCAATATGATGGAAAATACCACACATAAATTTTACTCTGCTTATTGTCATAAACATGATTCAATAAATAATACACGACATTGCTCCGCAGCGGAGCAAGGGTAGCTCTAGTTCAAATAAATATCAGTTAGTCTTTGAAACAATCCAATATTCTGTAAACAATTTTGATGCAGTTGGCATTGCATATGAATATACAATTTAGATATAGTTGGAATTCCATAGTTTGATCGTTGATGTATCTTGTATATTTTTTAAGAAGTACCTAGATTTATTATTCCAGTAAACAATTTTGATGTAGTTGGCATTGCATATGAATATGCAATTTAGATATAGTTGGAATTCCATAGTATGATCGTTGATGTATCTATCTTTTATATTTTTTAAGAAGTACCTAGCTTCATTATTCCATTACGTAAGAACCACTAAAACCTGATTAACATTTTTTATTTTTATTTTAGCATAAAGAAAAAAAACATTTCAATTCATACATCAATTCGACATTTTCATCTCGAACAAATAATCTCCTTGCTCCCCAGTACTTGTTATTTACAAATGAAGAAAAATCCAATAACTCTACAAAAAATAACCAATCAATTAAATCTTTTCACATATACATACACACCATATTTCTATCACTCCTCTACCTGAATCTGATTCAATCTACTGAACCAAATCGAATGCAGTATCATATGAAAAATATCATACTTAACCGGTCTCGGATGCCACAGAAAATGCTTCTGGAGCATTTTCACACAAGTATGCATTTTCAAATACCTTCTCAGTGGAATCCCCAACAAAATATCCTTCATATTCGGAATGTCTTTCTCTGCTATAACTACTGAAAAAGATCTCCAATCCAAAACCTCTTCGAACGGTAAAACGAAATTATCCGCAATTATTACAGGGACGCATTCGTAATAAATGGCCTCTACTATTCTCGGACTGTTCACCTCAAAGCCCATCGGGCAAATGCAATATTTGCTAGTTTTCATGTGCTGAATGTAATTCATTTTCCTCGATACCCTAATACAAAAATTACATTATCATAATATATTGGATTCATTAAACGTAAACTAGAATTGGTTATATGTAGTTTCAAAAAAGTCAACACGTCATGCTCTCACAACATGATTCACAACACGAATAAATAAGAAATTCTTTGATACAGACTGTTGCCTTTATATTTCATTAATTTCCTTATATATCTATCATGTTGCGGCGAATCATATTGTAAGACCATGATGTGTAGACTTTTCGATATAGCTTCAACATTAACTATCGAGTATAAGTTCGAATTACTTAAACTAACATGATCTACTATAGTTATAACATGACTCAAAAAGTTTCACCTAGATTATTCTCAGTTATACCTATCAGGAAGAGGGCCAAAGATCTTCATATCAGGATCCTCATCCCAATACTTCAACAAAACCGGTCTTACTCTCCCATGAATAGTCCCCGCGAAGAACGCTAAAATGGACCTCTGAGAGACCGGTCGGCCCAAGCCAATGTATCTTAACGGCTTCCTGGGGTTCCGGATCGTCGTCTCGGGGAGAGACACGTCTTTGCCCTTTCGGAATATGCCTTCGGACGTGTCCGCGTTGCAGAGGGCTTTGATTGTGTTCTTGCAGAGCTCTTCGTGGGCGGTAGTTGTGTATGGACCCTGGGAAAAATTGGAAGGTTGTGAATTGATTATTATTGTTGTTGTTGTTGTTGTTGTTGTTGTTGTTGTTGTTGTTGTTATTATTATTATTATTATTTTATTATTATTAATTGTTATTATTATTACTAGTTTTATTATTATTATTATTATTATTATTATTATTATTGTTGTTGGTGTTGTTGTTGTTGTTGTTGTTGTTGTTGTTATAATTATTATTAAAATTAGTATTGTAACCGATTATTTTGGGATGAATATAGGATATTATTCAAGATTTATATTAATTAGTTATAATTTAACACATGTGACATGTTATACTACCACTATTGGAACTAGTTCATAAACATCTTGCAAATAAAAGTGTACGATTTCAAATCTCACTAACAACAAATAACAAAATTATAAAAGGACAAATAAATTCTTTCAATTTACCCAGTCATGGCAAGCAACGAGAAAATGGTCAGCCCCTTTCGTCCGATTCCAAAACGGATACCTCCCCTTAATCCAGTCCACATAATCCCTCAAATAAACCGAGAGCGGCCTCAAGTCGTGCGAATCGGGGACGTAGAGCACGTTCTGGAGCTGGCGGGCGCTGTAAGGGAGGTAGAACAAGTGCGCCTTTTCTGAGTCTGGTGTGATGAAGCGTTTGTTTTCTTCTAGAAGTTTCATGAACCAGCCTTCCGAGGCGTAGATTCCACGGAGCTCGGGGGTGTGGAAAATGGGTCGTTTGCCGCCTCGGTAGATGTAGATTTTGAGTATCTTCTCCATTAGCTCGTAGCTCCTGAAATGGTAAATAATAATTTTAAAAAAAGATGTTTAATGAAATTTAGAAATACTATGGTTAGGAAAAAAGGCTTATCATTGACCCATCTAACAGTTACAACTCCTTATCTGATAAGCAAACTGTATTGTGATGATGGTTATAAAAAATACATAAACATTTACCACCATAATATTGTTAACTATAATCCTATCACAGTACCACCACAAACATATAAGCCAAATTGTTACATCAAAAATAATGGTTAATATGATTTAGAATGAAATGAAGAAAATGATGTAGTCTAACCTCTTGAATACGGACACGTTCTTGAACAGAGGGGTGTACAGCTCTCGATCGTCTGTAATTAGTTCCACATTTTCTATCTCTTTTCTTGCGTATTTCAGCGCATCATTTGGGGACATTCTCCAATAGGCCGGCTATCTATGCACAAAATTTATCCATTACTTACCAAAATTTAATAGTTTTTTACAACTTAATTATATATCTGCATTGTTCGGCCAATATGCTATTTTCAGCTATAATTTGTGAAGACAAATTTTTTGTGTCAATATGTATCTACAAAAAACATATTTTGCTTAAAAGGGTATATTACATTTAAAAGAGGTGCAATGAGATACCATTCATTGGTGAATTCTAAAGGATTGCATATAAAAAACTGCAAAATTGCAAAATTCCAATAAGCATAACAAGTACCTCTCTTCTTCTTCTTACAGGAGTCGTCTTTTTAATCTTATGAGCTCCAGAATTCACAACATTACCCCCAAAATTCCTTTCCTTAACCATTGGAGGTGACAGAGAAGCATTTAACGACATTGTAGAACTATCAACCATTGGAGGCGACAGAGAAACATTCAACGGAATTGTAGTATTAGGCTCAACATTTAACAGAATTGTAGAATTAGCCTCGACCAAACCATCATGCCTTGATGAATGTCGAATCTCAATCGTAGAATTAGAAACAGCAGGGATGATGCTAGATGAAATTATGAGGGGGTAATTGGGTATGTAAACGGACAAGAAGGCGGTGATTGCAGTGGTGAGAAGAGCGATTGCAATTATCCGAATTGTGAATGAATTCATGACTCGCCCACGGCGGAGACGGCGTCTGGCGGCGGCGGCGGTGAGTCTTGGATCACCGGCGGACATCAGAGATGGAAGAGGAAGAGGAAGAGGAAAGAGGGATAACGTTCATGGAGATTGAGAAGAGAGAGAGAGAGAGAGAGAGAGAGAGAGAGAGAGGAGAGAAGGTGGCAATAATAACTACGAATGATTTTTTTGCCTTTTTTTGGTAAATGAAAACTACTTTACACTTCATTTTACAACACACGTGCGCCGGTTTTTAGTTATGACTTGTAACTTGTCTCGAGTTCGTTAGATATATATTGGGTGTCAATGGATCTACTTGATACAACTGAATTGAAATAAAAGAAACTTTGGATTTGATGAATTATTATGGACTATGTCTTAATTAATTACTTAGATCGAATATTAATCTGATTACTGATATAACAAGCACGTGTTGAATGTTGACCACTTGTTCTGATATATCATGCATGATAACTGATATGTTATAATTTTCAACGTATAATAATATCTTTAGTATCAACATATCTCTTATCGAGTTGTCACACCGTTGAACTGTAAACAAGGCCTTTCATAAGGAAGCCAGGAAGGCCCTCATGAATAAATAGTTCCAACAGGGAACGTATAGTTCTATGTAATAAACATAAATAAATCAGATTGCAACCAATTACGACCTAAAATGCAAAATTTCACTAATAATTTTGAACAAAAGCAGAAAAATATGTTCCTTATTCCTTTCATGAGAAAGTCTCATTTATTAATTCTCTATCCACAAAACTGCCTTCTCTATAGTCTACAGTAGTAAAAAACATTAGGATTCACTACCACAGAACTGAGTTGTTCTAATGCCAACCCATCTCAAGTTCTCAACACAATAAAAAAAAATATCGCATTATTAAGTTTAAAAGGAGGTTAAAAAAAGAAATTAAAATATTTTTCCAATAGGTTTAAGTTCGCGAGGCAAGTGGTCATAGTTGCCAGAATTAATATCGGACTGAAACATGGGCCTCTTGCCAAAATTACGCAAAACCCCTTCTGCCAAGTGCTCTTTACTCGGAGTCAACATCACGTAATTCGGATCCGCCCTTTGGTAACTGCATTATTTTAATTAAAAATTATGAATATTGGCAACTAGTTAAGGGAAAAAATAAAATATATTTTGTAATTTGTAAGTAAGATTGTTTTTGTTAAAACCTTGGTTGTCTAAGATCTTCGACTCGGAGCCCAAACCCAAAAGATGTCGTTCTTTTTGCATGGTCATTTGTTGCTGCCAAATAAAATAATAATAATAATTTTTTGAAAATTAATAATAACAACAACAACAATAATAATAATAAATAATTGAATTAATTAACTAATTCAGATATTTATTTATTTAACCTGTAACACTGAAAGTGAAGGAAGGTTTCCACCAAGACTTGAGCGCCAGTGAAATTGAGGACTTTGCTGAACCTAACTTTCCCTATAAATAATAAACATATAATAAAAATTGAGATATTTATTAAGAAAATAAAAAATGAAAACCAATGATAAGAGAGAGAACCTTGAGTAAGAAGTTCTTATTAGCTTGCCAGCTGGCAGCTAACTGAAATACTGATGGATTTATGCTCTCTGTTGATCCAATTTTATCAACCCTTCAATATTATTCAAACTTTTAATTGGTAACTGAAAAACTTGACTAAACTTTTTTGGAAAGCAAAATAAGAAATATGTAGAATAAAATAAAGAGAACATGGAGTACCTAGTTGCCAACTCAAATCCAAGATCGATGTAATTAGTGATTCCAACAACTTGATCAGTTTCAAATGGATTGTTTACCTTTTAATTACAAATATAAATAAGTACATATTTTAATAAATTAATTAATTAATTAACAACATTAAAATATAAATAAGCAAACATCTTACCCTTCTTTGAACCACAATATGCTGATAGAATGATGCAATCAGCTGCCAAACAAAAAAACAAAAAGGAAACAAAATTACATAACAAATCTGCAATTATGACAGGAATAAGATTAAAGTAGAAAATGAAGCTATTAGCATACTTTCAAGTTTCAACCTACTTTAATTAGATATAATAACTAATTAATCAGACTAAACCCTAGTTTTTACAACACACATTTTCCACTTGCATAAATTATACCTCATATTTAATGTTTTAACGGAAAATTACAACAGAGGCTCCAAAACTGACCAAGAAAAATAGAAAGGAATAAGAACAAAATAACAACAATGGCAAACCTGTGAATTTTGGGCAAACTCAAGGGCGAAATTGAAAGAAGGGCAAAGCGGACTAGTTGAGCCTATACCATAACCAATTGAAAAACTCAAGTTTTTCAAGTCCTTCAAATCCACAGTTTTATCCTTCTCAACTAATATTTCACACATAAATTATAATTTTTTTTATTATGTGTATCCAATGAAGAGATTTTCTAATTAAAAAAAAATAAAGAGATTAAATTAATAATAATATAATACATTTAGGCTTGAATTGAATCCCTGCTGTTAAATTTCCTCTTTTGGCAACTATCCATCCAGAAACGGGCCGCTGGCCTGATACTGCAAAATATAAGGACCAAAACGGAAATTTGTTAAGACAAATAGAATAAATTGTTTTTTAACGGAAAAAAAGAACTGAAATATATTACAAGGAAATGGCATGAATGAGGTGCCAATGGATAAATTCTGAGAACCATATCTTAATCCCATCACTCCATAATCCTCTACATTTATCCTGCATTTTAAAAATAAAATAAATTAATTAATTCATTAATTAATTAACAGTTTATTAAATAAATGAATAATATACCTTTTTTGCATGAGCAAAGGAAATACACCAAAAGCTCCTATTCGGTATTTTGGATAGTACGCACAAGACCTCAATTGAAATTTCCTAAAAGAAATTTAATTGCCATATAAGTGAAATTAAAGTATACTTTTTTAATTAAGGAAAAGAGAAAAAAATAAATAAATGAATAAATATTTATTTACGGATCAGAAGTGGAAACAAGGAAATCCATGAAGGTATGAGGATCATCCATATCCCTACAAAACAAATCATCAAAATAAGATAAATATACATAATTAATCAAACTTTAATAATCAAAATAACACATATAATTAATCAAACTTCATTAATAAACCCCAAATAAATTAGCATACCTTTGCCAGCGAAAAAGCGCATTTCCATCCACATCATTTCCAGATTTTTCATGGAGAGAAGAAGAGACCTAATATAAGTCAAGAAACTAACTTTTTCTCTAGATATAAAAATTAACCACACATTTTTAATTACAAAAATAATTATAATATTCAAGAAGGATACAGTTGCGATTAAATCAACATGAGGATCTTCTAGAGGTTTGAGCATTAATTTTGCAACAAAATGATCTTGCTGCTCGAAATAATCATCGAAAAGACAATGTAAAGCGAGTTTTGCAAACATTAATTCATATGCTGGAACAACCATCCTACAAATGGAAAAGTTACAGCTTAATCCATACAAATTTAAATATTTACAATTTAGTCCTCAAAAGATGGCTGAACTATTCTGAGGGTAAAGTGCATATATTTGCCTATATTGCATAATTTCAATCAGGCCCTTGAATTTTTCCTATTGAAACTCAGTGGAAGGTTGCCAGCGATGAGGCACTGAGACGATTACTTCGTCATTTTAAAAAAAAATGCAAAAACTAATTGAACAAACAATCAATTTCTTGAAAAACAACAAAAAGAAAAGAGTAAAAGGAACAAAAAAAGAGGGTGATTGAATCAGACCTGGTGCGAGCAGCCAAAGGAGGGAAGTCGAAGAGAGGAGGGACGAGCACCAACGGCGGAGGCGGCTCGTGGTTCTTGCCCAGTAATCCGATCAAGTTCCCCATTGTTGCAGCGATTCAAGAGATTTCTCTCTTCTCTCTTCTCTCTTCTTTCTTCTTGCTCGTTTCGTTTCTTTCTTTCTTTCTGCGCGCTATTTTTCGGTGATGGCTATTTTCGGTATATACCCCTCTAAATTCTGGTTATTATAAATTAGTCCTGACCCAGCGTTCCGTTGACTGGGCTTTTTTGTAAGTAATATTAGGCCTTGTTTGGGCCTTCTAGGCTGATGTTTATATCTGCATAAATATTTGTATTCAATTCTAGCCTATTATTTTTCATGAAGTTGGACCCACTAATAATTTCACCAACTTTTGCACTAATATATGGGCCAATATTATTTGAGCAATTAAAGATATTTTACTTCTTTTTAGCTTTTGTTCTACAATCTGCATCTCATTAACGATCAAAATGTCAACTGAGGTTGATTTTAGTGGTTAAATAAGGGATAATAGTTCGAATTAAGAAGATAATTAAGATCGACAATTAATCTACAGTACCATTAGGGAATGAATAAAGGATAGTTGTCACAGAGAACAATAGATTCTTAACTATAACTTGAGAACAAAGCAAAGAACCCCCAATGTAGAGGGTAAGTTAGAAACTTGCATGCAAATTCAGAGAGCACTTCTCTTCAAGCTTCCATTTAAAACAGTTCCCATGGCCTCTACAACAATCAGAGCTACATCAATTATTAACCGATACGAATTTTGCACCGACACAAGGTAACATTATTTTCAATCCAGACACATTTCAAATTAGTGGTCCTCTTTTTTTGAGGTCGAATGATCAGTCATGTATTATAAACTACTCATTGAATTGAGTTTTTATAGGTAAAATATAAAATCATGCAAGGAGTCGCCAAAGCTCTACGATTTCATGGTAACAGGCTGAAACACGCAGTTCTACAACATATGAGCACAGACAACCTCTCTTTGGTGAACTTAATTTCTCATTTCCAAACTACCTCGCCAACTTCGAGTATAGCATTCAAAGGATTAGAGAATATAACCGTTTCCGAGATTTTAAAAACAAAAGGGAAAGATGAGGCTGGAGAATTGTACACGTGTCGCACAAGCGACAGAGTGTATGATGCAGTTCAAAATGTAAGTTAGGAACATTAGGATTTCACTTTCCTTTTCTCTTTTGTTTCAAAATTAACTGGCCAAATTTAAGTATCACACAAAAATTATGGAGATATAACAAGTGATTGTCTCTTTTTTTTTGTAGATGATAAAGTAGGGCTTGATTTTTATTTTTATTTATTTTCAGATGATGCAGCATAACATAGGAGCTCTAGTCGTGGTCAAACCGGAAGATGATAATCAGGTTGCTGGAATAATCACTGAGAGAGGTAAGAGCAAACTATATAAAAAAAATTGTGCAAAAAAAAAAAGGATTTGAAGGAATATTAACTTTCAAAGCGGAAAAAGAGAATGAAAAAACCAGCGGCCAAGGATCGAAAGTAGCAGATACAGATTTTTGTTTTGTTTATTTATTTATTACATTGTCTAAAATAGAGTTCAAACAGATTATCTACGAAAGATAGTCGTGCAAGAGAGATCTTCTAAGGATACGCGAGTTGGCGATATCATGACAGATGAGGTAAAACCGTAGAGCTTTTCAAATTTTCTTTTATCATCAGTTACGGATTGTTCAATTTCTTTCATAATCCTTAAATGGCCAATTTCAGAATAAGCTCATCACAGTCACTAGCAATACAAAAATTCTTAAAGCGATGGAGCTAATGTCAGGTAGTTTATTAAAAAAAACAAAATATATACACAACCAAAAAAAAAAAAATGAATGACACCTCTGTTAAACATATTTTGAGATTTGAGTCTTTGTGTGGGCAGATAAGCATATACGGCACATGCCAGTGATCGACAAAAGTGTGGTCGGTATAATATCTATTGTTGATGTGGTTAAAGCGATAGTTGACCAGCAGCATGAGGAGGTCAAGAGGTTGAATGAATTCATCAGAGGGGACTACTATTAATCTTATCTATTGGTTAAAAGAATGAAATTGAAATGTGAAAGTTTTTATTCACAATTTTTTTGTAAAAAATTGTGATGTATTGTTAGGTTCATTTCTTAGGAGTTAGCTCTGTATGTGATGATTGTAAACTGTTAACAAACTGAAAAGCAACTTAGAAAGACCATATTTAACATTGAGTTTTGATTCAAGACAACCATCCATGAAAATCCAAAAAAAAAAAACATCAGAACTGCCTTAGGAACTTAAAAATATGATCATTAACCTCATTTGCCCTCTCCTGGTGAAGGAAGTGGCCTACACCTTTCAAAACTACCACCTCAGTTAAACCAGGTACAAACATTTTCATGCCATGCATGTTTATATACAACTGCATTCCTGGGAAATGGAATGTGAGATCTTGATCACCAATCATAAATTTCGTTTGAACTGTTATCTCTGCCCCTGACCATGGTGCGGTTAAATCCCAGCTTCTATATTAATAAAATATTAATTTGCGAGTAGTGAGTTCATAAAACATGTATAATAAATTTTTCCTGAAAAGGGCGCGAAGCGGGAAAAAATCAAAAAGTCAAAAGAGGCGGCCATTGCCAAAAGTCGTTCACTAATGGGCGTTCAAACGGGGATCGAGAGAGTACGATACATCGGTGTAAAAGATGGAGTGAGTGTCAATTACCAAAAACCTCTCGTACTCCACCTTCTTTTTCTTCATGCAAATATCAATTTATAGACAACGGTCAGTAATTCATAAACCGAATACTATATTCGTCACAGTTGAAATTGCAATTATGAAAAAATTAAATTGTCAAATTAAATGAATTGAGTCTAAGATGACTCACAAGTCCAAGTAACGATAGTAATTTATTGGCCCGGTAAAGCCAGACTTCTCAAATTGCCTTGCATAATAGCTAATCTCCTCTTCAGTTACGGTAATGTTATATTCTCGTTCGGAGAACCCAATCCTTCTTTCGGAATGTAAAACGGCTCAGCCTTGTGATGTGTGAAAACTTTCTTCAAAAAAGTACTTACTCCCACCCGGTCAATCTCGGCTTCAGGCGCTGCTGTTTCCTGCAAGCATTTGAAGCCAATTGATCATATTAAAATCATGTATAGGTTTAGATCCCAATGTTCGGTTTTCCAACTTCGTCTACTAGTAAGTGAAAAAAACTGCCATGATAAGTAGTAAGCGGAAGCAATCAAAATCACCTACCAGCATATTTAGCATGGAGAAAAGGTCGCATATATAATTCTTTTGATCAAACAGAATTAGAGGAAGAATCTCATAACCTGAAATCTGCAGATATAATAGGAATCTCCATACATTGCTCTGAGATACTCTGAAGGCCTGAGATCGGTGATACGTGGGATAAACGGAACACTCATATTCACCAAGGCCTTCACTCGGTCCGGCCTAAACATGCACAGAAACCACGCTAATATCGCCCCCCAGTCATGACCTACTACAAACACCTAAATGCCCAATCCATACAACAAAAACAATCATTATCAATTATATTAATCATCAAAGCACTAAACCAATACTTAAAACGAAGAATAACATAATTTGTGTTGACCTGAGGTTGGTCTAAGGCATCCATGAGAGCCACGAGATCTCCGACAAGATGAAATACAGTATAAGAAGAGATGCTAGAGGGAACAGAAGAGTCGCCATAACCACGTAGGTCAGGTGCAACTGCATGGAATCCTCGATCGGCTAAGCCCGATAATTGATGTCGCCATGAAAACCAAAGCTCAGGAAAGCCATGGAGCAGCAAAACCATGGGGCCTCCACCTTTCTCTGCTATGTGCATACTTATTCCGTTCACCTTCACCATCCTGTGATTTATCTTCATCTCTTCCATGGCTATTTTATTTTTAGTGTCTTGTGAGTGTGGAGTGTGTTTGAGCGGTGTGGCTCTTTGGAGTAGACACGAGTGATATGTCATCATTGGACTGAGTCACCATTTTAAAATCCACTCATCATCACACGTGTATTTTCAGTTTTACGGGATATATATATATATATATATATATATATATATATATATATATATATATATACATGATACGATAACCCAATCCCCATCACAGTTCACATTCATGTAGATCATAAAAATATTTTACAATTAAATTCAAATAAGTTAATCTAAGGTTATTGTATATTAAAAAGAGAATTAAAATTTAACATCAAAGACTTTTTCATCTTCATCAGAGGGTTTTGAGGAAATTGTATATGAAATGAGGAAGAGAAAAGAGAGAAAAAGCAAGCTTTTAGTTGAATGAATAATATGAGACTGGAAATATTAAATTTATAGAAGAAATAATTGTGTCCTTGTGTGGATCTAAGGGAGTAAATGAAATCATATTAATAACATTTAGATAAATATCTCAATTTATTGGGTAATTAAGGTTGAATATATGGAAGTTGAATCATTGTTAATGATCAATTAATATCTCATTCAATTATGAGATTAAGAAACTACTTTTGGGGGATAAATTTGATAAATTGTTAGCATTGATGCAGTGAATTTGTTAGATTTTGAGTCAATAAAGTGTTAATTATGTTATTTTGCACTTTTGTTCTGGATGGGAAACTTGATATTTTGGATATTTGAAGAATCCATTTTTGGAAATTATCTAGAACATTTCAAGATTGGGTAGAAATTGAAAATTGATGAAAGAACAATACTAAACCCAGCTTCTTGCATTAAATTAACTTGCTATAACTAATAAAATCTATACATGCGTGGTTGCAGATGCTGTCAATTAAATTTGACAATAATATTATTACATGATAAATTTGAATTTCCATCAAATAATATAAATGGAAAACAAAAAAAATAAAGTCTAGAATCACATTAGACTAATTACGATTCATCTGCCTTGGGTTCAAGAACTACATTGATTTTCTCCTTGTGGTCTCCTCTTAGAACTTCAACAGATACCTAAAATAAAAAAATAAACAAATAAAAAGATTTTAAGGAAAGGATAAGTTTCAATGATGTATTTTTCAAGAGAGAATTTCCCAAAATAAACTTTGTAACTTTCAGAAGCTTAGAAAGTACCACATCAATTTACTTCTCATTAGTTCAGAAAAAAATATCTATTTTTTGTACTAACTACAAAAAATAAGGGTATTATGAGAAAATGAAAGTTCAGTTTAAATTTTACCAAGGGCAATTCCCATGTGTAAGCTTACAAAATCTCAAAATATCAAATGTAACTATACAAACTAATCTCAAAATATCAAATATTGCTCATGTTCTATATTATTCATGATAACTTCACTTTTGCAAGGTGGCTATACGTGACATTTTAACGTTTTATAAGGGTACACATGAAATATGCATTAAATAAAGGCAAGAATAGAGCAATCAATTACCGTCTCTCCGACTTTACACTGGTCCAAAATTCTATACAAATCGCTTCCGCTCGAGATCTTCTTTCCATTTACGGACGTGATGATATCTCCCAAAATCAGCCTTCCGTACGAATCTCTTTTCGTCGCTTGAAGACCCTATCACACAAAAAGAAAGAGAAAAAAGACTAAAACATTTCTCATTTTAATCATCTAATCATATATTGTTAAAAAAAGGTATAAAAGTGGTACCGCTTTTCCAGCAGGCCCATTTGGAGGGGCGTCTAAAACAAGAACTCCACTCACGCCGAGTTGCTCAACGGACTGATCCGGCGCGAATTTTATCCCTAGAATCGGTCTCGTCACCTTTCCGTATTTCACCAGCTGGTCCACTATTCCACCCACCTGTCAAATTTCAAATAGAAATAGTAGTATAATCAGAGTCCCAAGAAAGGAATGCAATAAGAAATAGAAAGAGAGAGGGGAGGAAAAAAGGGGACGGACGGTGTCGACGGGGATGGAGAAGCCGACGCCGGAGGAGGCGCCGGAGGGGGAGTAGATGGCGGTGTTGATGCCGATGAGGGTGCCGGAGCTGTCGAGGAGGGGGCCTCCGCTGTTCCCCGGGTTGATCGCCGCGTCCGTTTGGATCACGTCCTGGATCGGCCGCCCCGTCGCCGCCGAACTTATCTCCCTCCTCAACCCACTACACACATAAACAATAATAATAATAATAGAGGGAATATGTTGGGTTTGTTATTTTGAAGGTTGATAGTGAGGAGGAAACGCTAACCTTATGACGCCGGTAGTGAGTGTGTGGTCGAGACCGAACTGCAAAACAATTTTAAATAATGAAATATCATATTAAATCCCTATTATTTCATTTTGGGCAAAAGAAAAGGGGGGAATGAAAAGAAATTTAAATTACGCACAGGATTTCCGATGGCGAATACTTTTTGGCCCACTAGTAAATCAGCAGAAATACCAACAGGAATTGGTCGCAGTTTATCTTTTGGAGCATCAATTCTTAAAACGGCCACGTCTTTGTCTTGGTCAAATCCCACCACTTTTGCTTCATATGTTGATTGATCCGCAAGTGTGACCCTAAATATGATATATACATTTTAATTGAATAAGTTTATTGTAGATCATATTATATGGATAAGATCAGATTGATATGATAAGAATAACGATGAGCACATATAAATAGGTTAAAGAGATGAATGGATGAATAACACCGCAAAATTTCAAACGGATAAAATGGAAATTCAAATTTAACCTGAGATCAGAAGCGCCGCGAATGACATGATAATTGGTCACAACGTGTCCATCTCTGTCCCACACAAATCCTGAGCCCGAGCCTTGAGGCACCTCAAGCACGTCCAATGTGAACAAATCCTGCCTAATTCCACGCCCAAATGAATCAATCAAACACTGCAATTTAAATTCTCGACCCAAATTCAAAACCCAACAAACCGAATTTATAAAAAACCTCACCTTGCTGCTAAATTAGTGATATAAACAACAGAAGGCGTGTTCTCCTGAAACAATCGCACTGTAGCGAGCTCGTCGGTCTGTAGTTTCTTCGGCGGAGACACAACAAAGGCGGACGCAGGGCTCGTCAATAGAGTGAATGAAAGAGATAGAGAGGCTAGGGATAAAAACAGAGAACTGGAGGCTGAGGAAAGGAGAGAGTTAATGGTGTTTTGTGAGAGGAGAGGGATAATCGGAGATAAACTGGGGAAGACGAGTTTGGGAGAGGTAATGGGAGATGGATGATGGGACTTTGGGCGAGGTTGAGGGTGAGGGAAAAATGGGGATTTGGAGGCGAGGGAAGAGAGGAGGTGGGAGAATGGAGAAGAAGAAGCCATTGATGGAGGGAAAGAGAGCTGCTTGGTTAAAGTTAGCAGCTTGATATTGCTTGGAGATAAACTGAGAGGATCTTTCTGGTGACACTTGTTTGGATGGTCAACTCATCTCCAATAGTTCTTGTAGAATGTTCATGAAATGGAATTCAATATATGTTTCGTGAAATGTATATTTATAATTGTATATAGAATTTTATAATTATTACATTAGATTGAAAATAATATTTATGTTTGTGCATGTTATCAGTGACGGATCTTGATCAAAAATCTAAGATGAACCGTAATGCAAAATATACTAAAAATTTATGGGAGGACAGTGAATATATAATAGTATAATCATATATGTACTACTATAATTTCAAAATCATCATTACTATAATAGTCTAGTGGTAAGTTATTATCCCCACATTTTCATAGATGAGGGGTTTGAATCCGGCGTCTAGCAGGTATCGCTTATAGTTCTTCCTAAAAAAAAAGTACTATAACTTCAAAATCTATGGGGACGGTTGCCCTGCTTAGTCATTATTAAGATTCGTCACTGCATGTTATATTGTATGTCATTTAATCGATTGATATGCGATAAAATGCGAGAGTGATTTCCCGTCATGCTCGCATCATATCAAAATAATATGTATTTTCTTTAAACAATATATATTTATAACTTATAAGAGAATTAAATATTTCTCTAGTACCGTATTAAAATTTGTATACTTTAAACAATAATAAATATTTAAAAATAATATATATTATTTTTAGTATGGTATGACATGAAACTAAAGCATTTTATCGCATATCATAAAGAGATTAGAATGATATAGTGTAACATGAACAAACCTTGGAAGTTTAAATTCAAAAATCAGCAAAATATATTTAATCTTAATAATCAATTTTGTGTTATAAAAATGTATTTTACATCTCATAAATAATGACGTTATGCTCAAATATTCTAGAGGATTTCATTTATCACATGTGGGGCTTTTATGGATCGGGAGTGTTCCAATGTACGGATTATTTATTTTGTTTTGTTGAAGGTCCTCTAAATAATACACCCTTTTGCATAATTTGATAAAACTATTTTAGTTAACTTCTACTGTAAAAATCACCAATATCATTCACATCTTAACTGATTTTGGTTGATAAAAGTCCGTGTATAATTGCTTAGGATTATTCTCATGCACATATAATTGAATTGAATAATTTGTTTTGATATACAAAATTGAGAAGACAAATAATCATCTCTCTTACAATATTTTTTTATACTATAATAGTATATCTTTTTGAACACCAACATATTTTTATTGTATATCAGTATATATTTTTTTATTTTATACATAATATTGATATATTATAATGTCCAATATATCAAAAACAAAAGATATTTAATTGAGGTCTTAAAATATGCTATTTTTAAATATGGCCATGCTATCTTTCAACATTTTCAATGTTATAAGTTGGCCCATTTATAGCTTAATTTTGAGACTCTATTTGATGCAACACTTGACCCAATATGCATGAAATGTCGTCTAAGTTATTAGGCTATGGTATGGGCTCATTTTGAGAGATAAATATGTTTGAAATATGTGCTAAAATGAGTATTTAAGTGTGGTTAATGTATCCATATGGGTAAGAGCAAAAAGAGAGATAAAAAGAGAGTCTTTCTTGAGAAGAAAGAGAGCTAGGGCATGAGGTTTTCTCCTAGGATTTGAGGGTGAGTTTGAGAGATTGTTAGAGAGTATTTCTACTAAGATTTATCTTGTGAGAGTGGAGAGAGATCATTCTAATCTTGTAATTAAATTCTTATGAAGCTCAAGACAAGATCTTTCTCCCACTGTGCAGTGTAACTGTGAAATACAAGAATGCCAAAGAAAGTAGTTGGGACTTAAAAGAAGAGAGTTATAAATCTGGCCCGGTTTAATAAATGAATATGAGCTTCATATATAAATATTATATGGGCTTCATATATAAATATTGTATCGGCTTCATATATAAAGATATAGGCTTCTTGGTTACATATAGAAATATTATATGGGCTTATGTATAAAATATTATATTGGCTGCATGTAAAATATTATATGGGCTTCATATAAAAATATTTATCCGGCTTCATATGTAAATATTATATGGGCTTCATATATAAATTATATAATTTTCATTTTAATTCCGTATACTAGGTTGAGGCCCAAACGATCTAAGATATGGCCATGCTATCTTTCCACATTTTCAAGAATGATAATTAACAATTAATAATTTTAAGCAATAACAAAGGAAGGGGAGCTAAATAAGATGGGAGCTAAATAAGATGATCTGCATTGCTTAGAAAGCCAATGATAGTACAATATCAACAATAAACACACAAAAGATAGTCTGTGATGAAGACAACAAATTATATCTTGCCACGTGGGCCCAACTTAGGAGGCAATTGGGGGCCCTTCACAATCGGTAGCACATCGCCAGAGACGGTCGAGCCGAGGTAGGCAATGCTGAAGCCGCCGCCCAAAAGCAAGAACTTGAGCAGGAGGCCTCTCTTGGTGAATGGGGCTGCGAAGGTCTCGAAGAACTTGCTCTGCATTTTATTTGTACAAAGTATGAGTTGTGATTCAAATTAATGGAAAATTTAAGTAGATGAATCAATTGATGGAGTACCTGAAGAGGATTGTATGGCGAGGGAGCATCAGATCCGTACAGGTCCCACTGGCCAGTGGTATTGCCGAGGTCCTCGAGATCGAAATACACGCTCTTGTCTCCGTACTTCGCCACAACTGAACTCCTGCGGGACCTGCAACAACAATTCAATCCACATATTACAATTTACAATTCTTGGTGATTTTGTAAAAAAAACACTGATTTTATAATGTTTTTTCTTTTGTTCCTTGAAGAGTAGCCTACAATTTTCTATTTCACAGCTTTAATCGGGAATCTAGCTAGTAGTTCATAATAATCGGTTGAAACAATAATATTATTGTCACTAATCCTAAAAGTAGATTGAGAATCTCTAAGATAAGTCTGAGACTAAATCCATGAGTTATTGAGTGTAACAACAATATATCACAAAAGAAAACTCTAATGGGGCAAAGGCACACTACAACTCTCACTGCTTAATAAATAAGATCTACTTCTACTTGCCTTATGCTAGATTTAGAGAGACGGTTGGGTCTGATTGCAAGTCTGGTGCCACTCATGTTGCTTCCAGCGAGGCCTTTGACGGCGGCAGGCTGCACGACTGCAACAGTAGAGAGAGAGGCCATTGCTTCAAGCTGTTGTGAGAAATGGGTTCGTTCTGTATCTGTAATTAAGCCTTAACTAACGCTTGAATGAAAGAAACTCTGTCAGAATTTAGAAATATGGAAAGATTTGAAATGTCTGGTGGGTAAGATCCTACTTGGAAGTTTTGGTGATGACCAACCACATAAGAGATGCCACGTGGGAGATCAGTTGGATAGGCTTATCTAGTATCTGTGATCCTGTTACATGGTGATAATCTTTGTATGAACTCAAATTAGCGAAAATTAGCTACTTTTTGCATTGATATTTAATTTAGTTCCAATATAGTTTTGATTATTCAAATGTTTATATAGCAAGAAATATAATATATAATTATTAAATTCACAACCTTAATTGTCAAACAATGTTTATATTAAGTGCATAAATCAATATATCATTTATAAAGTTTTGATTACTCAAATGTTTATATTAAGTGCAGTCAAGATTATAGGGCTGGCTGGCAGAGAGATTGACAAGGTGCAGCGAACATGATATGTGGACTGTGGCAAGAAGTTCGTGACATGCTTGGATGTGGTTAGATAAGACTGATACTAATTATCCCAATAAAATATGTAAATGCGAAGTGAATTCCACATGCAAAGCTCACTGACGGATAAAACTACTATGATAGAAATCTTTCATAAGAAACAAAATGCACAAATCGGATGATTTGAGACAATAAATGTGTTTTAGCCAGTACACTACACTCACACCTTTCAAGTGACGACAACATGAATGGGATGATTATGTGCCCTAGATACCAAAGACAGTACTTATAAAGGAAAACACCTTCAAAATACTAACAGTTTTCCGATATATAATAAATTTACAGAGATACAATATATTTAAGAGATACAATTTATTTAATTTTGAAGTATATAAGATGGTGGAGAAAGCTGAAAAATATTATAGTGATCCTACTAACCGAAATAAGAAGGTAAAAATACTAATAATATTAAAGTAATTAAACTTTTTTCTCTTAATTTTTTTCTTTAGGTGTTCATCTCACGTTGGCCTAATTGTACGATCTACTTTTTGATATATACGCACGAGAATGAAAATCTCTACGGGGATTGGAAAACTGGTGAAGCCTATATGTCAGCCCGACTAAATGTCTAATGACTAGAAGACAAAGGAAACGAGTCTTCTGATACGGGTTAAGTGTTTGGAAGTCTGAAGTTCTGCACATGAGAGTAATAGTTGAATAAAGGATAATTTTTATACCTCAATGTTTTTTGTTGGTTTTTTCTATTTCTTTCCATTTTTTTCATTTGTTAGAGCTGTAATTTAATTTCACCAAGTAAAAGTTTTTTTTTTTAACTTTTTCTTGTCATATATGTTTTTTCCTTTCTCTTTTCCAATTTTTTTGTAAATACTTTTGCACACATATTCCATTCAACATTTTGGGGTTGGGGAGGGACTTCCCCATATATACCAAATCTATTTATTTGATCCGTGGGGGTTCACATCTATATGAGGATTTTCGTCAATGCCAAACTAAAAATAAAACAAAATTTTGTTAAAAGAATGTCACCTAAAAAATTTAAACCAAAATATCATCCAGAGTTGAAGAGCATTCAAACATCCAAATTAAATATGCAACCAATTATTCAAGTTTCACATACACCTAACTCATCATTAACTTAACATTAAATCCATAAACATCAAACTGTAACACATCGAGTCTAGAAGCCAATTGATCAACTCCGAGATTGCTTGCTTCAGCATGTGATTCAATCTACAATAGTAAACCAAATTATATTTAACACATAATTTCATTTTGAAATAAATTTAATGAAATAAGCTTATAAGATATGTGACTAATTAAACTATACTTACCTCATCCTCCTCAGGCCCGGCCCATGACACCTAGGTCTAGGGTCCAACATTATAAAGGGCCCTTGATAAATATATACTACCTTATATATGAAAGAATCCATTCATTGGGAAAAACTTCTTTAGATGAACCGTCAATTGACCTTACTCTTTTGGGAAAAAATCTTTAGATGATCTCTCTCTCTCATTAAATTTGGCTTCAATTTATTTGTTCTAATTTGCCTACCCCTGGCTGTTATCCAAATTGTATTATTTTATCTTCTTTTTATTTATTTGACTTTTAATTGCCAACTCTCTTGACAATTTTATTATTGTAATGAACTATATTTATTTCTATCAATATAAACGACAGTCTCTCAGGTCAAACGTGAGGTCTAATTTTCAAAAAAAAAAAAAAAAATGTCAAACAAAAATAGTATGATACTGTGTCTTATATCTTAAGTTCACTTTGATTAATGGAGGATGCATGCACAACTAAACTAATGAGTATGTTGCGGTTTTACTCCAAAAAATAAGATGGAAGCAAATTCTTAGATGTTATATTACTTGTGATAATTTGATTGGCGATTGGTATATGGAAGAATTAATTAGTATTCGAATATTGCATCCACATTATAACGGTATATGGAAGAAGTTAGCATTCGAATATTGCATCCAAATATAGCGTTGACTGGTAACTAAAATTGGATATTGTGTCTGAGCAACCCATATTATTTTACTTTGTGAAATGATTTGTACTCCATAATTAACGATCAAAACTAGATTGAAAACACATACTCAACAAACCAAAAGGGGAGAAACTTAATCATATAACCATAAGGGGAAAAACGCACATATAAAATCATCCCAAAACGAAACTTTGCATATATTTATAGAAGCGATTAAGATAGAAATCCGTCCTTGTTCACAACCGATCACAGCGCAGCCGGAATTAGAAACTACAAAACCAGCATCACCATACTATATATATTATTATATATCATCACTCCACTTCACGTTACTATTCTCCACACTTAACATTCACAAATCTATGGCTCCCAAGTCTCGAAGTTGCCGGCGACAAAGTCGTAGTGGCCGCCGATGAGCTTGAGAGTTCCCTTCTCAACTCCTTCCTTCACAAACGGGTAAGTCATCAGGTTCGCCAGCGACACGTTAACCGCCTCCTGTTATATTTTTCATTAATTGTAATTAGTTCCCTTTTTTTCTACATAGTTGATAATATATTATTATAATATTAAGAATGAAATGAAATATTACCCTCTCACAGGCGGCGCATTGTTCGTCCAAGGATTTAGAGCCGTGTTCAGACAACACCTTTTCTTTAGCGGGCAAGCCTAGCTTAACCCAGTCCTCTATGAAATCGCTGCATTTATTGCCAATTCAAAATTAGATACTAAATAAATAGTAAATACTTAATATTAGCCACATGAATATCACACGGTTATTGGCTACATGGGATCCAGATATTACGTATCTGGCTGAAGAACATTCTGGGACGTACTTTCAGGTGCAAGATTACAAAAAGGTCCAGTAAAAAGTTATAATAGTACGGTATATTAACTGTTTGGATTTGGAGCCCCAAACTTTTGGGAGAGAATTTGTTCTATTTGTCATGTCATGTACTAATGTACTATGCTATTATTTATCTTTATTCTAATTCTCTCAAACTATGGGCACTTTTACGACTTTTTTTTTCTTTCAATCATTTGAACTTAAATATCTAAATGCATACGGATTATAGTATATTAATTGGAGAAATATAACATTATTGTGAGTAGTTCATATGCTTACGTTTGGTTGTTTCCATCCAATTTGAAAGTCATGAGCCCCTTGATTCCACCACACTTGCTGTGTCCGATCACAGTTATGGCCTCCACCTGCCAATTATCACAAATTATTAATTATTAGAAAAATATTCCATAAATAATATATATATTATCTAGTCTTTTGTGCATATTTCAACTTGTTCTATTCAAACTAGACATAATAAGCATGGACATCTAAAACTTCATGTAAGCAAACAAACTTGATTTATACCTTGAGGTGAAGGACAGCGTACTCAATGGCCGAACCGGTGCCAGAAAACCTGTTCTGTAATTTTTAAAAATATCACAAAAAAAGTTATTATCTAACTGACATGAAATTCATTGATATAATGAGAGAAATTAAATTTTTACCTGGCAGTAAGGAGGGACAATGTTGGCCACATTGCGAATGGCAAAGGCCTCGCCAGGCTGGAAACCCAACACAACTGAAGGGCAGACGCGAGAGTCAGAACAGGCAAACACCATAAACTGCAAAAATAATGTAACAATTATTTATTATTCACAAAATATTTATCACGCAATAAATAACGCAGCATAGAGAATCAAGTAGCTACATAGATGGCCACAACTCAGTGCCATATATGAACAAATTAAAAGTTTATGCACTTATCAAGAATATTATCTTATATAAGAGAGATTGATTGTATCAATGTAAAATAGGCAATTTGAACGTCAAGTACAACTAGTTGATGATAATGATACATTAGGATATTATTATTATTGTAATGGTGTCTGATAACGACAGAGTAGATTAGTTGAAATCACACCTCAAAACTATATAAAAAATGCATGATGCCATAATCTCAATTGAAAAGCATCTAAAGCTTTCCTTAAAAAAGGATATAAAGTCTGACTAAAGCTCAATCTTTGTCTCTTTGCATTTATATAAGAAAATAGTGAAATTGACTGGATTATACGCAAATAATGCAACATTTTTAATTCGTTTGGCCGTTTGGGTAACATGGTATCCAAATCATACACTCAAATTAAGAAGAAAAAGGTCTTATCTGGTGATAACTACAAATGATAAACAAATTGTATATTTAATGGCCAACTTATTATTCAAGAAAAAATATCATGATAGTCTTTTTTTCTAAAACATTATTTTTTGGGAAGTAATTGGATGGATAAAAAGTTTAGGGCTCAACTACTCCATTACGATAGGTGTAGCTGATAACTTATACAAAAGGGGCTCTTTTGAGTGGTTAAAAGATATAGTAGAAAGAATTGTTCAATTTTGTTGTAAATTTTGAAAAACGTTTTTCGTTTTTTCATTCTTCGTTAGACTTGGTCTTGGATTAGACTTGGCCTTGGACTGTAATTATTTCCCATTCTTTTTCATGGTTGCCCCCAATTTGGACGGCTATATTCAACTTTGGCCCGCCTTAGATTCAATCATTCAACCCTTTGACAGCTCTCTCTCTCTCTCTCTCTCTCTCTCTCTCTCTCTTCCTTTTTGAATAAACCAAACTCGCTAAAAAGAAACATATCACATTTTCCAAAAATAATATTCAAGGAACGGATCTACTGTTCCATTCATTGTGCTTTCTATTTGTGTTGTCGTTCACTGCATAAGAAGCTTCTGATTGTTAGTGCAGTGACTCGCAACACAAGTAGCTACAAAATGAATGCAACAGGGATTTACAATCCTCTTTCTCTCACTTAATTTCATCCTTTTTATGTGTAATTATCACCTGGTCCTAAATGCTTAATCTTCTTCGAACCTAATTATCAGATAAATCGTTTGATAAGTGAATCTTATGATTCTTATCTGTTCACAGTTAGTGCTCTTTAATATTATATAAGAGTATCCAATCATGCATGCTGAACTTGTTTGCCTTAAATTACTCCGTGATTCACTCTCAGACCAAATTGAACTCAAACAGAACATAACAAATTAGAATTCAAATCAAATCGTTCTTAGTTTTGCCCAAGGTTGTAGCCTAATCGAATTAAATCGATTTTAGTTTTGCTCGAGATTGTAGCCTAATCACAACATGATAGATAAAATAATCAAGAAAAAGAAAACATGGAGAGATGAGATGAATCCAAACCTTTGGGGTCTGTCCCTCCTTAAGCGGCTCAAAGATTTCAGGCTTCTTGCTGAAAAGAATTTAAAAGTAGAAGATTCGTAAAACAGATTCAAGAATGTAATAATAATAATAATAATAATAGCAAAAACAGGGCTTCGATTGATAAAAGGAGGCAGGGACGTGGCAGATACTCACTCGTACACCTCAGTCTTGAACGTCTCGAATCCAGCCTTCATCCTCTCCACGGGCTCCATTGTCTGCAATCAAACATCACAAATTCAAAATCAAATTCAACTCATTCAGAATCCAAATCACTCAATTTAACAATTGTTCAACAAAATCTATTAAATATGAGGTCAGTAATTGGGGATTTGAATTCACGAACCCTGAGAAGCTCGTAAGAAGCCATTAGAATTGAATTGAACTTTTTTGAGATGGAATTTGAAGGTTGTTAAAGAAGAAAAAGAGATTTTTTTAACTCGAGTATTTTTGTGCTTCTCTGAGGAGGTATTTATAGAACAAAAAGTAGGAAATATTCTCTTTTAGCCCCCGCTTTTTATTCAGTACTTTGCAAGTAATTTTTGTTATATTGTTAATTGGTGATGTTTTGCACATTTGCCCTTTTGTAATATGAAAATAATTATATGATCCTTTTAATTTTCTATTTGACAAGATCCATTTGTTAAGAGCGCCAGCTGGACACTTTAAGGGGATGACTTTGTCTTCTCTAATATTAATTAAATAGTTGCGTATTTACCCTTTTTAGAATTTCTAATTATAAAATAGCCTCTTGATTTTGGAATGATAATTTGACTTAATTTTTTTTTTTGAATGCATTGAATCAAATATAATTTGAATTAATTATATATGTCATTGAATCAAATATATTTTTCCACATTTGTAAATGTAGTTAATTTCCATTTGCATATTCATTAGACCTTATGAATGGCAATTTTGTGACTCTTGGGAAATGTTTAATGCTAGTTATATCGGCTAATTTTTTATTTTTTTTAAGTTTTTTATTTTTTAATATTTAGGGAGATAAGATCTTCTTCAAATACTAAATTAATATAATATAAATTTATTCTCATTAGATACTAAATGATAAAAAAAAAATTAATGGAATAATTGATATATTTAAGAATATTATACAGGTCTAAGTTTTACAGAGGAGGTTTAAATAGATATAATACTTTTCCGGGGTATATTTGCTCTTCCCATGAAAATCTTCCAGTTGTTTGTTAGCCTATAATGGGTCAATAGTGACCCGCTACATTGAGCTAAAATAATTTATGTTTTTCCATTAACTTTTCACTGCCAATTCGGGTAAATTAACAGAATA
This sequence comes from Juncus effusus, assembly GCA_027726005.1. NCBI lineage: Eukaryota > Viridiplantae > Streptophyta > Magnoliopsida > Poales > Juncaceae > Juncus > Juncus effusus. The sequence continues at coordinate 9,929,428 of CM050890.1, read as the reverse complement.
TACCGCATCTCTAGGCATCTCTATTGTTAGTTAGACATTGTAGCTATATTTTTATCTCACAATATAAATTTTTCTAAAATATAATTTTGTGATAGATCAGGTCTTCTTCAAATACAAATTAAGTGGCATACATGTATACAAATAATATATTGAATATACTAAATACGAAAATAATATATATTATATTTATGTTCAAATTACTCCAATTATTTTGGCAAAACAGATGAGGTGGACGGTTCTCATGCATTCAAAAATCAAAATATGGACCAGTAGGTAAGATATCACATGGGAAGCTATTACTTGGCTGAGCTTCAATCTGAATTCTGAATCTCGTGTGATCCAAAATCTGAATCAGCCCAAATTAGAAACTGAAGAGGCTAAGAGCGTACAATTTTGACTGACACATAATAAGGTCTAACATAGGTTAGAACTTAGAACATTGCAAATCTTTTTCTTATACAATATTAAAGGGTACTATTGATGCATGGAGAAATGATCCGTATTCATTTAATTAGTACCCACCAAAAGATTTATTCATGCAGTGTATTTGAAATGATATAATATACTCAATGACTAAAATCATTCTAATTTGGGTTTTGTATTGTTTATAAAGTATAGCATATACAACATATATATATTAGATACAAAATAATAAGTTGTTTGGTAATTTCAGAATAAGATAAATAAATTGAGAATAAAATAAATATACAGTTGATAGGTTTTTAGGGCCAACTTCGAAATTATCTCAATCTACTTGGAGTCTTATTATTTATTTGCACAAATTACGATAGATGCAATTTGAACTATTGAATCAATTTCTGTCCAATCGCCCAGTATTGAACTTCTAAATTAGATACATTACTAACTTGGAATTCGAATGATCATGTGAAATTTCTTGAAATAGGAGTTCTTCTCACTAATCAACATAATGCTAATTATTGTATATATGTATATGAATGGTACCGTATATTGTTTTAACTACTCAACTTAGCACCCTGTTGACAATTGGAGACTTCCACTGGTCCAGTACTATAAACTATTTATGATTGTTTAATTTTGGTAATAGTCTTGTAAAAATATTAAGAAGATAGGTAGATATTCAACGTTTAATGGACTTGGACATGAAATGATAAAAACCTTTTTTTTTTTTTTGCTTTTCGGCAAAAAAAAAAACTAATATATAATTTTGGTATTACTTTATCAAATTTTTAAGCCTGACAATTAGTGAATCGCGATGCAAGTATAAAAAAATGTTTCTAGTAAACAAGTAATATATTTATCTCAAAAAATATAGTGAATATAAACTAATAATCTTATCTGTAAATAGTATATTTATTGATGAGTCATGAGACGCAAAAAATGAGCCCCATCATGTATGCACATGGAATGAGGAAGATGAAGATAAAAGGATAACGTGACTTGAACTTATAAAAAATAAAAATTGGCCAATGATGAATTCCAAATTCCAACATTTGTGGATAGATCCAAATGCAACTGTACTGCCCCCTCAAATATTTTTGGGGCAGATTTTTTTATTTACATTTATTTATACCATCTGAATGGGTCCCCTATATCTGCTTATAATTTACAAACTTTATACTTTATTTTATTTTCTAATTATTATTTTTTCATATTATTAAATCTCATTTCTTTTATTTTTTCATTTGTTGGCTGATCTTATCTCAGTTAGGATTTTTGAATAATATTTGCCTGCCATTGTGTCTGAATCACATTGACTTCTCCATATATCTTATCAATTAATATTTTTAATTTATTTGAGTATATGCCCCTCTTAACTTAATCAATACAATTTCTTGATATGCATCCAAACATTGTGTTAACATATTTTATAGTGTTTTCAGAAAAATTCTCATCAATGGAACACTGAAAATTGATTGATAAGAAAAACTTTTTCTGTTCAAACACTAGCAAGCAACCTAATATAAATATCCAACTTTCACGGAACTAAATTAATTTTTTTAGGCAAAGCTTAAAGGAAAGCTTCGTTTAATTGATTTTTAAATTCGGCTTTTAGTAACCAATTATTTTTTACATTAACAAGTTTTACTAGGGATTAGTCTCTCCTCCTAAATTTGAAGTAGTAGTATATATTTATGGTTACACACGATATTTTTGTGAGAGATTTAGAAATTATATGTATATTGTCTTTCTCTAAGATTTTGAGTAATTTCGATTATGGTTCCTTATTGATTTGAGTAAAAATCCGTTATTGATTTTCCATTTCATTTTTTACAATAAAAAAGAAAATTAATCACATTATTTGGACAAGAGTTTATCTACTTCTAAATTTAGATTCTTTATAACCTAATATTTTATTGAAATTTCCTCCAAAAAGAAAATTGACGAAGATACTGTTAATGCCCACTATTTTCTTTTCTATGCTATTAAAAGAGCAAGTAGAATAATAACATTAATAAATGACAGTTATAATACATAACAAAATATATTATTAGTATTGTTTAAGGTTTAAGATTTAATTAGAAGTTTGGAGCTGTATTTATGCTGAAGGTGACAAAACCTAATTGGATCCAAAACCCAAACCCACTCTATCTGTCCATTCGGTAGGGGTGGAATAGATTTTTTTTTTTTTTTGAATAAAACGGAATTAAAAAATTTATTCTACCAAACACAAGTGGAATAAAGTGGATTAAAGGGTGAAAAAACTATTTCATATTAGAGATGGAATAGACGGTTAGAGTGAATAGAGCGTTTTTTTCTTTCTTCTATAAAAAATAATAATTTATTTACTATTTTTTTATTTCACAAATTCATATTGTAAAAAACGTTTGAAATAAAATGAAATAGTCAGCTATTCCCTATTTCATAATTTCATTATTCCGTGAGTTGCTGAACACATCCTATATGAAAATCTAATAGCCCGAAAAATGGAACAATGGCAGAACCGTAACTCAAATTTGATATAATGACATGATGAATAAATATTTTTTCTCTTGAAGAGCTCAGAGGGAAAAAGTAAGTTTCTATATCTAATTCCTATAAATTTTTTAAATATCCAGAATAAATCATTTTTAAACTTTGTTTACTAACTCAGTTGGGAGTTTCAATTCCATCTTGAAGAATAAACTAAGATCTTAAAAATCGCAGCAGCTCTTTTTAGGAGTTGGGTAAGCAAAAACTATTTAAATGATTTATTCTGGAACAGATCGAGTTAGTGAATACAGACCGAGTTCATAAACCATTTTAAATAGGAAAATTATATTTTGTCCTTATATTTTTCCACAAAAATATCATATACATCATCATTACATTATTTTTGTACTTTCCTGCATTATTATTATTATTTTTATATAATTATATTAGAGCAAAGGTGTATTAGTATATTTATATCACTTTATAATGTTATGGTCACTATGTATAGAACACTTTTGTGGGTGAAATGAAAAAACACTTTTAAATATTGTGGACCCAAAAAGAAGATTTTTAACTTCTCAAAAATTAAAAAAAAAATTTAAAACTTTGTAGACTAACTCGGTCTATGTGTACTTAGAACCACAAAATTTAAAACTGTTAATTTGTGGACCAAGTCTTTAAATGCGATGGGTCTACAAGGACCTTGTCTCGGTGAATAATTGTCTCTCCTACATTTTGGGGGAGAGAAATAAGGAAAAATATATACGGTCCCCTCTTAAAATCTCCCTAACATTTTTTATTTTATTAAATAAAAAAATATCAAACGGGACCCGTTAGACAGTGAAAAGGGGACAAGTGGGGGATTGGACAGAACATCACTGTTTTTCTATGGCACTCTTCTAAGAAGATTTATTATGTTTAGAATTTAAATTATGTAGCTTTTTGCATAAATTGTTTCATAATTGTTAAATATATAGGACCCCTCAGAGTAAGTAGCAACATAAAAAAGGCCCTCGATCGAGTCACCACACTCAATCCCTTTCTTATGAATCCAAGATTCATACCATGGTGTTGCATATATGTGTGATTATAATCCTCAAGGATATTTTCAACAGTTTTGCATTTTAATGGAGTTATATATGTTATATAAATGTACCAAATAACAAATAGACAGATAAATAGAGAATTTCACTAAGACAAATAATCGTACCACAGAGACAGTTGCAGGTGCAGCGAGAACTGGGATGTTTCTGATAAGTCTGGGTCTGTACGGTGAAGGTGAAGAGCTCGGGGTCAGGCTGGAGGCAACAATGGTGACACGTCTGATGGATGCTGATTTTGCAAGGCAGAAAGAAGAAGCGGCCGCGGTCGACATTGTACAAAGGAGTGAAGATATGGGTGTCTAGTTATACTAAGGGGAAGGGTATGCAAGGTGACCCTTTATGGACATTTGAGTCATGACAAGGATCTATGGGGTTAGAATTTTGAAAAATGAATTTTATTTTTGACCATACATTCATTTTGTGATGAGTTTTGAATTGAGATGAGAGTTTGGGGATAGAGAGAAAGCCATTGGCCAGTAGTTTGAAATTTAGGAGTGAGATGAAATCATGTCCATAGATTGTAGGAAAGGTGGTGAGGTGGAGGCGATATAGAATGGCGCTGGTGCATTTAATTTTTAATGGGTGGTTTGGTTTGCTACGAAATCTTGTTTATGGTTAGGAGAAAAATAAGGAAAGATGAAGAAAAATCTTAAATGAGGCATTTAAACGCTTGAATAGTTAGTAATACAAGCACATCTAATACATTTGTTATGAGTTAAAGTTTTCATGATAACAGATAACTATGCGAGAAATTCTAGCTAATCTTGGATTGTCGTGTAGGGAACACTCACCTACGTGTTTCTTACTTGGAAGAGGATCCATTGAAATGAGTGAGATTGTCAAATTATGGATAATTGCTTTAGGGTTTGCTACTTTTTTAATTGAAAGTCTTGGTGCATATCTTGTTCATGATTAATGAAAAGAGTTAAGAGCTTAAAACCGTAAGGACTAGTAACAATTTTTGACATGAAGTTGTCCTATATATTGCATTCAAAAGCAACGTCGATCACCTAATCTAGTGCGTATACAACTGGGTGGTGATATAATTTTCGTACTCCTATACTTGTTAAAATGTTGCGAAGTTTTGTAGCTTTTCAAAACTTTGTATTCTTAGTTGGACCTTATTTTCTACATTGTAAATACGCTTTCAGAAAGAAAAAAAAAAGCCAACTTATATCGATTTTGAAAAATTATATCACTGAAGAAAATATCTCAAAATAAGTTGACACCAGAAAGGAAGCAAACAAATGGAGTCCACAAATGATGGAAACTGATAAGGTTTTGGATTTTAATATTCTACTCTTTTGGGCCACTTGATATTAAAAAATGGAAAAATTATTTGTGACCCAATTGTCTCTAGGTGGATAAGGTTCATATCCATTCATAGGCTAAGAACGGCTTCTATTTTTTGCACCACAGATTTGCAGTGTGAAATAATTCTGGCAATGCAAAAAATGTCAAATATATATGGTAAAATTTATTTTATATTTGAGAACCATGGCCTAGTGGTTGGCCGTGGTTAAGTATTTCAATCGAGATATAAAAAACTGTGGGGTGGGTTCAAACCTCATAAACTCAATAATGAGTGAAACAAGTAATTTCTTTTCTTTTTTGCAAGTATCTCTTTCTCATTTGATAACTTCAAAAAAACATATTTTATAGTTGGCAACCGAAACCATGCTTCTTATTTGTGACTTCACATGATCAGCTTCCGGGGCGTGGTCGAAGGACAGTAAACTTTTATAATGAAGGAAAATTGGAAATGTTAATTTGTACAATGTCAAAATTAGTATAAAGTATGAAGAGAAAACAAAGAAACTGCAAAATGCAAAGGAGAGGAAAAATAGGGAAGTACCACCAATGTATAAATCTTCTATTCCTAGTTGCACAAACTCCATGCATGCAATCACAAAGACAGAGAGAGGTACTTTTAAAATGAAACCATATGCATACATATGTACAGCATGAAAAGATGTCAAAACTATGTGCTCATCATAGCAACACTAGATTAATAATCAAGTGAACAAGTGATTAGAGCTGCCTTGATGCCTAAAACCGGCCCATATAGCCCAATTATATTTGGGCCGAAACTCAAATCCAGCCCAACCTAATTCTCAATATCTTTTGGGGAAATTCTTCAAAAGGCCCCTAACATTTCTGAAAATTGCAGCCTTGCAGAAACATCTCTAGTCTTCATCATCTTCATCACCATTTTTATCTATCTTCTAATGGCGACTCAGTCTCCGGCATCTCGAGCTAATCCCATGTCTGAATCCCAATCACAAGGTACTAATAATGGTATTTTATGTCACTGTACTGCTTGAGCTTCAGTTGGTCAAATTCCGATTAGAATTTTGCTGTCTCGAACTGAACTCATCGGTTCATATCTTACTCGAAAAGTTCTTTATTACTATTCGGTAATTTAATCCTGTTAATAACGCATTAGATATCGTTATCACATCTTGAATGCTGAATTGCATGCCACTACTGAATACAATTACATACTTTGATTATGAAATTCACATAATTCAGATTATTTTGGGATATTTGTTGTTATACCCTGATTTACAGGATCTGAGCCGATGAGAGAGGATCAGATACAAAACGCAGTCAATTTCTTATCGAATCCAAGAGTAAGAGGATCTCCAGTTGCACAAAGACGGTCCTTCCTAGAGCAGAAAGGCCTCACCAAAGACGAAATTGACGAAGCTTTTCGCCGTGTCCCTGTACACTCTCTCTCTCTCATTTCTACCATTGATCCATTATTCAAATCAAAGCTCATAATTATTCACTTCTTCTTTTTTGCTGATTTGTAGGATCCGTCGCCAAACATAACTAGTTCTTCATCTCCGAATCAAATTCAGGGTAATTTTCTTAAACTATTAGTTGAATTATTGTCAAATATGTAAAAAAGCCCCTACTTTATGCTGAAATTGTAAAGAATCCCCTGCACGATTGCAAATTCCAAAAAAACCTGCATTAGGTTTTTTTTTTGCAAATATTTAGGGGCTTTTTTGCAGATTTCCCTTGAATTATGCAATGAATAAAACTATTAATATTCATCAGGACTGGAGCCTCCAGTTGTTTCTTCTCCAGTAAAATCTCCAAATTCAGGGATTAATTTATACAATGCTTTGATTGCTATTGGATTACTCGCTTCTACTGGAGCTGGAGCTGCAGTAATCTGTAAGGTATTATTTATTTGCAGAAAAGTCCCTGAATTATGCATAAATTGCAACAGGAAAGGAACTTCTAGTTTTTTCAAAGATTCTAGAAAAGCCCCAGTCTTTGAAGTTTGAACTTTCTAATGAATAAATGGAATTTTTCATCATAATTAGGGTCTTAATGCAGGGACTTTTTTGCAAATCTGTTTTTTATTGGTCCTTTTTAAAACATCTAGCGTGAAATATTAAGGATTCTATATGAACTCGACTCTTTTGAACTACTTCAATCTTTTCTGAATAAGCATTAAATAGTTTTAATTAATTCATTAATATTTGTGCAGAAATCTCTGATCCCTAGATTAAAATCTTGGATCAGGAAAGTCGCAGAAGAAGAAGAAAATGATTCAAAAAAGGACGAAAAAGAATCAAAATTGAGTTTGAATAAAGAAGTAATGGAGGCAATCAAGATGGCCAGCTCAGCTGCTGATGTGGCATCCAGGGCAACTCAAGAACTGCAAATAGCTAAAAATGAAGGTTGGATTTGTAAATTATGTTATTTTCTTTTCCTTCTGCAGAACATGTTTTTTGTTGTAAGTAATTTTCTATTATAATTTATAAATGTAATTCTACACTTTTAAAGGTGTACTTTTATATATATCCAAAGAAAATGGTTCTCAGTTTATTTATTACTTATTTGTTTATTTATAAATCTGAAGGCAATCAATTAAAAAGAAAAATAAAAGCACTATAGCCAAGCACCATGTTAGTGTATTGTTATTATTATTGTAATTATATACTTTTTTTATTATTATTATTTTATATAGAAAAGAAGACTATGGAGGTGATGATGGATATGATAGACTCAAAAGTAGAAGAAATGAAATCAATTGGAAAATCTATAAGAATGATTCAATATTCCAATGAAGTTTTCTCAAAAGAGGTCGATAAATCTTGGACCGGTACGAATTTTCAAGTTGACCCCTTACTTTTTCCTAAATTATTTTTTGTTCTATTTTTGTGGACTTTCTTGATTTTGTGGGTTTAATATGATGTTTCATGTTGCGTTTCAGGGGCAAATAAGTCAAATTCGAACTTTAGCTTTACACCAATCAAGGTAGAAATTAAAATAACCCCCTCAAAAATTTTAATTACTTTTTTTAAAATGAAAATATTTAGGTGTATTTTAAATTTTAATTTGTCCTTTTTTTTTTTCATTTTCCTCAGCAAATAAACGGCACAAATAACAGCGAATCTCAATCAGGTTAAATTCGGACATTTCATTTCTTCATTTTATTCTTCTGTTTTGGAAAAAAAAGTAATTATATATTTTCTTAAAATTTACTAAACAGTGAAGAATAATATTCCATCTAAATCGGAAAATACGATGGCACCACATCCAGAATCATACATGGAGGTAAATATTTTTCTTAAATACCACTTGAAAATTTACCAATTGGATTTAATTATTTTGAGAGACTTGTTTTGAGGGCAAAATGTCAAAATATAAAGTGTATGTGTGAAATGGAAATGTCATGGATGCCCCTACAAATATGAGAAATACCATTTATACCCATTCAAATATGAAGAAATAAGGTGAAAAGGGTGTAAATGATATTTTCCATGTTTTATAGGGTTATGCATGATATTTTTCACTTTTACGGGGTAAAAAGTGAAGCTATAAGGGTTCTTTTTTTATTTTATTTTCTTTTTCTTTTTGTATTTTTCAGATCATAGAAATGATTCAAAAAGGAGAGAGACCTCCAAACATCAAGGTACTTTGTACTTTTAGTTTTATTCATATCTTAAAGGGACGGAAATTTTGAACTAAAGAAAACCCTAAATTGGCCAATTACTCAATTTAATTCAAATTTGTCATATTTCAACCCTCTTTTGTGCAATTATGCGACAAATTTCATCCCACATGTTGAAGAAAAGATGGTGTTATAAATCTCTATTATATTTATTTATTTATTTATATTTATTTGTATTTTTATTGTGTGTTAGGATATTAACGACGCGCCTCCAGATCCAAACCAGCCCATACCAAAACCACGCATGGCTCCAAAACCCAAGGTCAAAAAAAATAATATATATAAATAAATATATAAACAATGCATCTATTATACTATATTTGTTTTATGAGCAGAGATTTCCATTTTACCTTATACAATGTTGTTCTAATCTCATGAAAAATTCACATAAAGCAATGTCTTATGTATGAGTAATTAATTACCTATTTTATATATTCATTTTGACAGCCATGGGAAGCAGATATGCCACATCAGCAAAACCATGAATTGAATCTCAATGGCCCAAATAAAACACCTAATTTTCTGTACAATAATGAGATATTGCCACCTGGCACAAATAATGAGTCTGAGATATCCACTAATGAGGTCTTATTTGAAGTTTAGTGTAATTTTTTTTTAGTGAAAAAGTATAGTTTGTTTAAATTGAAAATACATGAATAAGACAGAGAAATTATGTAATTTGAATGATAGTAGGTTCTTTTTAATGAAGGCCTAAAAGGCTAAAATAGACAGGACAAAAGGTTAAACCCAAATGTGGGCCAGATTTAAATTATATTTTTTCATTTTTGAGTAATATTTTGAATGTGGAGTGTCAAGTGGATTGCATGATTGCATTTTTGAAATAGAACGAAAATTGATTGACGTCGAGTATAGGCATCACTTTTAGTGCAGACAATAGAAAATGCAGTGGGCTCCTTGCTAGTTTAGTCCATCAATTATTAACCATTTATAAACTTTCAAATGTATTTTTCTTTTCCAAAATGAACAATTTGAAGATGAAATGCTTGAAAGTTTTCTTGGTTATCCGAAGATCTTAGATAATTAGTTGTGCAAATAACATTGGCATATGTTTTCTGTTAAAAATATTTGAGTTTAGTTGTTGATAGTTATTGACACTGAAAGTTAAATTTTGATATTGATCTATTCCAAATTTTGCTTAAATCCTAAAACACAGGCGTCACACTACTGTTAGGTATGAAGCAACCATCCGTTCATCTCTCTCATAAATTCATTTTTACCTTTTGAATAACTAAAAACATTACATTTGATTGGAATGAAAACAAACCGGGTCCATAAATACTGTATTGAAAGCAACAAGAAAAAAAAATCAAGTTAGAAACTTGTATGGGTTTTATTTAAAGTGGTTCAACTTTCTCATTTCTTACATGGTACTTCAAGTGGATTTATTTAAGGGGTTGTCGATCAATAAAAGGGACAGATTAGTTCCTTTTTATTTTATTAGATACCATACCACACTAGCCACATAAGAGAATACTTCACCACTTGTTTCCTAATATTTTACTATTGTTTGAGAAAGAATAAGTTTGATGGCCTAATTTTTTCCCCTCTAAATTCTTCATGTACTGATATGTGATAAATAAAAGTTGATTTACAAGTAAGCAAAAAATTTTAACATCTCTCATCTAAATCCGTCCGTGAGTACCGAAGACAAGCTCTAAATAAATACATTCTTTTCCTAGGAAATATTTGTGCAAATATTCTGTTTAAAAGGAGGATATGTTGAGCATCTGATCTGCCAAAGTTTTGTCTACATTGTCGATTGATAAACTAATTTTTTTTATGAATGATTGATAAACTAAATTGAAGTAATTGAATATTAAATTGAAAATCAGTCATATCAAGATTGTTCTAGTTTAAAATATAGGATGCCTTACTAGATGGGGGCAGGGCCGGCCCCAGTATAGAAAAAAAAAGACCATGATCTAGGGTCTAGAATTTTAAAGGGCCATATTTTCTTGTATTTAATGATAATAGTAGCATTAATTTTTTAATTAGCCCAATACAAATTAGAACAATAAATCAACTAAAGGCTCATGAAAGATTAAAATTAAGTAAAGTCCATTTTAAATCCTTACATATTCATTCCGTGTAGCCCAACAAATAAAATTAAGTCCTTAATTATTGAAAAAGATTACTCATTTCCAAGTTGGTCTAGGGGCCCAAAATACCTGTGACCGGCCCTGAATGAGGGACATGCATATATCACAATACAACGCCACATATTTATTTCGTAGTTGATAAAACATTACGATTTGAAATTAATTGTTAGAGTCATCATGAGATAATGCTGTTGTAGATTATGACGTATTCGTATAAATTCACGATTTCATATTTCTTCAGATATCATTAATGTCTTGTACATGTATCTTTTGATATACATAATAGAATTGAATGATTTATTTTTAAGACTTGCTCAAATGAGAAACTTTTTGTAACAAAGAAATGGAACAGTGTTCATACCCTGATCATTTTATTCATGTTGATGTAATTTTAACTCAGATCATTTATACATGAACTCATAAATTGATTAGCGAGTATTAACTGCCGATTATTACCATTCATTAATTCAACTAAACAACCTAGAAACCCTAACTAAACTCTAGAAAATCTAGGCTCACCAAATATTGAATGTGGCGTCATTTTCTTCTGAAACAAAAAAATCGACTACTTATTAATTGAGAAAGCAGTCAAATCCATCCTAGCTTCGATGTTTAGATCCTTGATTGAAATATCTCTATTTTGGTAGAGTTAAGTTATGATTTTCTAGAATGAAAATGTCACTCAAAAATATGTTCATTAGACATATTATTATTTTATCAAAATAATTTAAAATTGATAGCTCAGAAATTGTGTTCATGATAGTATACGACAATAATATTTCTTTTATTATTGTATTTTTAATAGAATATTTATATTTTTCTATTTTCTATCTTATTTAATTAAATTTTTTTTTTATTTACCTTCTTTTAAGTTGAATAAATGTCAATAAATAAATTAATAAAATAATAATTATAATAAGATTTTATAGTAATTAGGAATTATTTATATTTTAACCCATTTTTTTATTTCATTAAATTTGTCGAACAATGATGAAATAAAATGACATAATCACTTTTCTATTTTTCTGCTCTTAGAGCCTATCTTAGCCTGTTTGGTTAGTGGAGAATTAAGTAGAAATGAATCAGATGGAAAGATGAAGGAGAACAAAGTTTCGGAATTAGCCAAGCCTATAATTTATTTGAATTTTTGAAATATAAGATGTTTAATTATAATTCTTTGTTTGATTGTTCGAAAAGTTACGGAATTAGGTTTTTGTAAATATAAAAGTAATTATGGATATTTGAAATACTTATTGATTTATATATTATATCATAAATTCAAGTCAACTTACAAATATGAACACACCTATTCCTTAGGCATATGTTATAACCCTATTTCTCTTGCCAAAAAAAACGAGAAAATTATAACTATATTTCACACCGACATCCCCTAATTTCACCTAAACTTTTTGACAATTCATTCTTTATACAACTCTTTTCTTGGGTAATTACGCGTATATTAGCTCCTCAATAGTATACTTTTGACTTTATTGTTCAATCCCCACACACCGAAGGATGCTTTTGAAAGAAATTATAAAGAATTCACCCTTTCCACAAAATTGATATAAAATAGAAAATAAAATTTGAATTGCTAAAATTGGAAACGATGACACCAAATGCACCTTTAAAACAGTGATAACATAACCAATATGTTAGCAATATCACAATCAACCTATTATTTACATCTTCAAAAATACTAAATTAATACCAAAATTCCCTCCCCCCCCCAAAAAAAAAAATAAGCAAACTTGACTACTAAACATTGTCATTAATTCCCTTCCCCTTCAAAATAAGCAAACAAATAAATAAAACTCAAAACTTACACACATCAAAAACACACAAAAAATACCAATCTAAAACGGATGATGAGTCCTACTAATACCATTGACACTAGCAAACAGCCCAACCAAATCCTGCCTGTATGGCAAGAACGACTTCCTCCCACCCGCCACACCATTCCCCGCACCGGAACCGCCGTAGAAGATCCTATGCGCCGTGACGGTATCCACCTCCGTCGTAGCCTTCCCTCTTCCTTTCTTCCCTTTTCCCTTCTCTTTCTCTTTCACCGAAAAAAACACGAATTTCTCTTTGCCGTCGCTGTGGCTCCGTCCCAGCACTAAATCACTGATTTTCTTCCATTTTGTCAGCGACCCAGTTGAGCCCGACTTGCGGCAGCTCGCCGGCGATGTTGGGGCCGAGCCGGGGGACCAGACGCAGTAGCTCTCCGGCGGGACGCCGTCGAGATCAGCGACCTCGGCGGTGGATGACGAGGTGGAGGTCGAGCCGACGGAGGAGTTGCGTTCTTGGATTAAGAGCTTGCGGAGCGGGAGGCGGAGTGGTGAGTCTGATGAGGCGGAGGAGGAGGAGGAGGAGTTGAAGGGGCGGCCGAAGACAGGGTAGATTGGATTGCGGAAGGGGATTAAAGGGTCGCGGATCAGAGATGGGAATTCGAATTCGCTGCCGGAATTATCGTCTGAATCTTCTTCTTCTTGTTCTTCCTTCCTGTTGATCATGGCCGAGGAATCCACAGCTGAAATTCGCTCAGGTGACTCCTGTTTGGATGCTTCTTCTTCTTCTTCTTCTTCTTCATGGGGAATGAATGGATTCGTGTCCTGTCGAGGTTTTTCTTCTTCCATTGGTTCTTCAGTGAAGATATCTCTTTTCTCTTGGTTTGTGTGTTCGCTTTAGTTGGGAAATGAGAGGAGAGAGAGAGGCTGCGGCGTTAATTAATAAAGGAATTACCGGAAGAGTTTCCTTCTATTACTCTCTCCAGTATTCCATAAACTGGACAAATCTGTACTACGTTTGTTCTTTAGATAGAACACAGCATTACATTTACATCAGGGATTCATTGTATTGTATCCATTTTGTGTGTGAATGGAGAGAATACGAACCAAGTCTTTGTAACTGAGCGCGTGACTGTTCATCTAACTTTAATTCAGACACTCTTACATTATATAAATATTTACAAATATCACCGTGTCAGTATCCAGAATTCGAGCATTTGGGACAGAAGGGTATTGAGTAAATAGTCGTAGAAATAGAGGTTGCCATCAGGGTTCATGTATGTATACTTGGGAAAGAAGGTACACGTGGCAGGGCTTATACAAGTGCATGTCAGCGGTTCTTCTTCTAGAAGGATTTAAATTCATTTTCTCCTGCACCTACACTACATGAGATCAAATATGCACAGTTTGATGTTAATTCAACGGTTGTTAAGGGACAGGGGATGCATGTGATTACGCAAGTGATATGGTCATTAAATCAGTAATATTGAGGTACACATGTATATGATTACGCGAGTGATATGGTGATTAAATGCTTAAATAAATGGAGTTGTTTGCTCGTACGGAAAAACCTGGTGTATCATGCTCATGCAACATATGTGTCCCTTAAGCCCGGTTCATGCTTCTAGAAGTAATTTTATATATATATAGATAGATAGATAGATAGATTGATTGATTGAAAATATTTCCAATTATTTATTCCATAATGTCATAATTATTATAATTATATGGGAATTTAATCCTGAGAGAGAGTAAGGACCCCCAAGTTAATTGAGGATGTATTACATCCATAAATATGTCGTAAAATAGTTGGGATAAAATTCGTTGATGAAAAAGCACTATAAATATAACACCATCATCACTAGAATAGTCTAGTGATAAGATACTAATTTTATCATTTCATAGGTGAGAGATTCGAATTCCGCGTCTAGTAGGATTAATTTGAAAGAGAATAAAAATTAAATGATCGTTTGTAATTTTCTCTAAAAAAAAAAAAAATACTATAAAGAGAGAATAAAAATATATAATAAAAATTTTCTTGAAGGTATATGTTGTCTTAAATGTTTTTTTGTAGAAGCTATTCTAGCTTAGTAATTATTCATTAATTGAAGTTAGGTGGGGGTCATGGAAGTCATGTCTTTCCTCTCCGAATGACTTGACCAGCAAGTATGCTTCTTTTTCACAATAAATGTCACACGGTTAGCAAAATTATCACCTGAACGGGAGGAACACAAAAGTATCCATCAAAAATCAAAATAGCTGAAAATTTGAACTGTTTCAGTGCAAAATAATTCGACTCTATTGAATATCAAAATAATCAAAACGAATGAAAGGTAACATTTGTGGGTAGTTAGAAACAGTGGAAGTATTCTAGAAGATCTTTTTGGAAGATAAGCTAGAGTTTCGTTTTGCTAGCTAGTCAAAGTCTTGTTATCTTTTTTTTTTTCTGAATTGTAGTCAAAGTCTTGTTATCAACAAGGACAATGTTAGTTTTTGTATAAAACATATTGATAAGCTAGATTTGGTTAGTGATTATAAATTATATTCCACCTTGACCTAACAAGTTTGGCGAGATACAATAATGTGTATTGTTTTATTATTTCTAATTTTGTATACATATATACTATATTTTAGCTTCTCATAATGTAGCAAAGAGGCGGATCTTGGAATGTATATATAGTGGGGATATAAAGAAATTCTAACTAATTCACAATGTACAAAATTTTGAGAGGGTGAAATAGATAATACATTTATTTCAAATTTTTATCATAAAAACATTACTAATATATATTATTCTGTCAAAAGTCTTAGAGCCAGCCACACATCTCCAAGTACTTATAAAGTTATGTCTCTGATGTAGCAAATATATATATATATATATATATATATATATATATATATATATATATATATATATAGGGTGTGACTAAAAAACATACGTATGCACAACATACGTTTTTTTGCCACACCCAAAATACGTATTAAAAAAATAAAAATAAAAATTTCAACCGTACGGATGTAATATATATGTTATGAATATGTTGGAGATTAATTTTCACAAAAATCAGAATATTATATCATTGTCATCATATATCATCAAAAATATGCAGCACTATTCAAAACATATATCGGAATAATAGTTTGATGATACATGATGACAATGATATATTATTCTGATTCATGTGAAAAATAATCCACAACATATTGATAACATATTTATTACATCCATACGGTTGAAATTTGAATTTTTACGTTTTATAACCACTTTACGGGTATTTTAAAAAAACGTATGTTCGAACATACGTATGTTTTTTAGCATCTCCCATATATATATATATATATATATATATATATATATATATATATATATATATATATATCATCTTACTACATATCATTATATCCATATCATTGTTTTGTTATGCTTATAATATAAATATACTGTTCAATTGCATTTTGTATATTATTTTAATATGCTTATATACTATTTACATATTATAACTGTATAGTATTTTTCTTTTGTCTATAGGTAAATTGTTATGCTTACAAATCGTTTTTTTTTTTGTTTTATTGTGCTATTTATTTCTGCTATGTTATACTTTTGTGCCTAAACACTTTCTATTACAGCTATATAATATTTCATTTATATACATTATTTTATTATACTAAGGTATTACAACTTTATACTGTATAACTAATGAAGATAAGATTCAAGAAAGACGACTTGTCATAGGCCATGAGGTGGCCATGTTCATTTTCATGAGGAGATTCTCATGCGCAGCGTAAGATTGCGACAGATAAAATTGGGGCCTTTTTCAAATGGGTTGTTGATATAAAGCAATAATAATTATACTGAAAACCTTATTATGACTTCCTTTTTCTTTTATTGAGTTCATCGTCATCAATAATGGAAGAAAAACGGAAAGGGAATATAAGAATAAGGTCAACAATTTATTATATTTATGAAGTCGAAGCAGTTTATTATATATATAGTCCTCCCAGTTTCATGGCTGAATTCCAGCAAAAAATGTGGGTAATAGTCTAGGATGTAAGGGCGATACGACCGGTACCGCCAAATCCTAGATCAAATAATGTGAATCTAATCATAAAACGGAAGTGTACTTTGATCCATGATTTTGTTTCGAGCGAAAAACACTGAATTTACAAATAGAACCTTCCGAATATTTTATAAACGTCAATTGAGATTCTTTGATTTCTTTCTCTTATGGTCTCTTTTTCTCTCTTCTTAATGGGGCAGATGAAAGAAAATAACTTAGTTCATATATATGGGAGACCAAATTGCTTATATAGTCTAAGAGATATCTTTTCATGAAGAGACACGCTATTTGGCTTCTAATGTGGACTTTTTTATATTTCAGTAAATCATAGAATATAGAAAACAACACCCTTCAATTCTATACATCAAAGATCACACCCTAATTTAACACATTAATATTTAATATTACTATCTAAAGTTGATAACTTCATTATAAATATATATGACAGTAGCATAATACACATTATTATTTTACATATAAGTCTAACGTTGGATTAATGATCCAACATATATAGGAAAATTATAATTTGGACGTTGGATTAGTGATTCAACATAGGAAAATTATAATTTGGTTGTTATACTGATATTAATAATTCATGTACAAAAATAATAGAAAAGAAGTTGCAAATTAAATAAAGAATATTGCTGCGGTGGAATAAATAACCAACTTTGTAATAGAGAAGTGATCAATAAATTCTTTTCATTTACATTAGCAATTGGTTATTTGCATACTTTATCCAAGATTTATTCTATGTCTTCTAGTTCTATTACTAAATTAATTTTAATGGGAGGGAAAGTGACTAATGGAAATATCCCATTGAAAGGGGTTTGTTAAATTATATATTCTAAAGAAAAAACGCCATAAACGAAAGAAGAATTTCTATTTTCTTCCCTTTTTCTTTGTCTTTTCCATCTAGATGAAAACAAAACATGTCGAAATCTTTGGGCAACTTGGATCAAAGAATACAAGTAAATGGGTATGAAAGGTTTATGATTTTTCTTGGCGTGGCAGTCAAGTCCACCGTAGGTCAATTCATCACCATCATAATTCTCATTGGAGTTCTATATAGACTTTGTAAAGAGAAATGCGGCCTTGAAAACATTTATAGGCTTGGTCCAGATAAAGTTGTACCGAATAGGCAATAGTCCTCAACAAACAGATAGTAAGCCCTAATAAAATGAGAAAAGTCTAAAATAGATAGTTTCAGAGTTCATCCTTAATTCATCAACTGTCGGCTAACTTAATGAGTGACAACAATTCACTTTAATATGAGTTAAGATCCGGCACTGATTATACAACTAATTAAGTAAATGAATCATTTAGAGGAGGAAGAAAGTAATCTCTTTCTCTCTCACCCAATTTAGGCATTAAAGCATACCATTTGAAAGAGTAATCTCTGTTCACTCTCACCCACTTATAGCCGCTTCAATATTTTTGATTCTAAGTAATTCTAATAGGTTATAGATTCTTTAGAGTATGCCATGTAAGCACTGCAGCATACAAGAAAAATGCAAATGGGCTGATGAATTAATGGTTAAGTGCAATACAACAAGCCAAACATCATGAGTTTAAAATTCATTTGCATCAAAATACTGTATGCAAGACAAAAGGTCATTTCATTCTATTAAAAAGAAGTAGCGTACAAAATAATATATTTGAGTTGAAAACCTGATATTTCATGTCCGCCAGAAGTGCAAAAATTAATTGTACAAAACCATGCATAAAAAATTAAAAATAGAAGATAATCATACAAATCATGGGCCAAACATTCTACGTACTTTTAGGCCTTGGGCTGGTTGGCTTGCTAGGTGAACTTAAAATAAACAGATAAATACACGACTCCTTTCTACACCTGGTATACGTACTAATGAGAAAATGAACGGTCCTAAAATGTGTTGGACCATGTAAACCAGGTGCATTCAATAAATTCTGAGAGAGGGAAGGCGCGCAAGTGTAGGAAAGAGAGAATTACCAGACTTGAGCAAACTAAATTTGAAGGTTGCAAATATAGAAAATAATGAAGGGAAAAACAGCAGATTTTAGTTGCTCTCTATCTCTTTGTCGCTCGCTCTGTTCATCCCCGCGTTTTCCTCCTCTCCTGATTAAACATGGGAGAGAAAGCTTCCATGAGCTTTTTCCTTTCTTCTCTCTTTGATTGTGTACAAATCAGTCTCGATTTCCTCTTCGTGATTTCGATTCTTTATTTGTTTCTCAGCGTATTATTTTTCTGATTCGTTCTACTTGAATTTCATTTTCAAGCAATTTTACAATCAGAGATCTCAATTTCTACAATTTCAGTTCACATTTCGATTCTCCCATGAACTTTTTGTTGAAATGTCTCTGCGAATAGATTAATCTTCAAAAACGACCTGAACCTAAAATGGAAATGGCGAATTTAACTCTAACATCACCTCCAAATCCATCTCCTACAAACGAAAGCCCCCCAATATCAACTCCTGCTCCTCCATCTAACTCAGAAATATCACTAATCCAGAACAATACAGCATCAGAATCTCCCCCGATTTCATCTCCTCCAATCGAACCGACTCCCCAATCTCCACCTCCATCAATCCCTCCTCCACCTCCGCCTGTACCGACCGTACCGGTACCAGTTCCATCATCACAACCCATCACCTTACCGCCCCCTGTTTCACCGCCTCCGCCTGTACCACCTCTCGTTACAAATTCCCCTGTTCCAGTTCATGAAACGCCTCCCAGTACAGTAGCGGTACCGGTACCGGTACCGGTACATCACCCTCCTCCATTAATCTCCTCACCAATCGCCGTGTCAGAACAGCCTCCTCCTCTGCCAGCTCAGCAAGTTGTCCCTGTACCGGTATTCGTACCGGTCTTCGTACCGTCCCCAAGTCCTCCTACTTCCTCTCTCTCTCCTCCCACCATTTCCAACCCAGTTCTCTCTCCTCCTCGTGCACCAACCGTCCAATCCCCCCAGTTGCCAGCTGTCCAAACTCCCAAATTGCCAGCTGTCCAGAATGCCGAGTCGCCAGCTGTCCAGACTTCTCTTCTTTCCGGTACGGTAACTGAACGTGGTGCGATGCATAAAAATGGTGTGATTGGTCTGGCTGTGGGAGTTACAGTTTTGGGGGGTTTTATGATACTAGGGCTCATTTGTATCTTTTTGAAATTTAAAAAGAAGAGGCATGGTAGAGCCAATTTTCCTGGCAGATATACTGTTACTCAAAACAACCCTTCAGTTGCAGTTGTGCCAGGTATATTCTTTATAATAACAATAAATATCAATAATTATAATTATAAATTTATAGTAGAAACTTATTTAATTCATCCTTTTCGTTATTTTGTTTAGATAATTCGTATCAAATGGGAACAATATCGTACCAGCAATTATGCGACATAACAGGGGGATTCTCAGTTGGTAATCTAATAGGCGAGGGCGGTTTCGCTCGTGTTTATAAAGGTACTACATCATTACTACTATCATTAATTAATTGGGATAAATGCACTGTTTGTCCCTGTACTTTAGTTGGATTGCAATTTGGTCCCTCCCTGTGCTATTAAACCAACATGCTTGATCCCTGTATACTTTACGAAAGCATTCATGCTTAGTCCCTGAGTTAGAGACTAACCAACCGTTCACAATTACATAAAGTACAAGGACCAAGCATAAAAATTAATAGTACATGGACTAAATTGCAATCCAACTGATGTATAGGGACCAACGGCGCATTTATCCCTAATTATTATCCGTAGTTAACAACTGTAATTAACTAAGGGATAAATGCACCGTTAGTTCCTGCACTTTAATTGGTAGTCCGTATACTATTAATTTAAACCCGAAATCTTATTACAGCTATAATATAATCACAGGGGTAAAATACTCCCTCTGAAAATATAACTATTAACAAGTTAATTTTTTTTTTAATGTTTTTATGGAGTAAGTTAAGTTCTTTTTTATTACATTTAATTACTCTTGTTTTGTTAAGGCATTTCTCCTGAGATGGGTCGTGAGGTGGCGGTGAAGCAGATAAAAGTGGAGAAGAACAAGGGGTTGCAGGGCGAGAAGGACTTCAGACTCGAGCTCGAGATCATCGGCCGCATCCACCACCGCCACCTGGTTGAGTTGTTAGGCTACTGCCTCACCGACGTCCACAGACTCCTCGTCTACGAGTTCGTGACCAACAAAACCCTAGACTACCATCTACACGGTAACTTGTCATGCTTTTTGGAACTATTATGGTTAATGGGATTATGTTTGAATGGGATTGTATGGTTAATGTTTGATGGAAATGTTGCAGGTGGAGTTACGGTGTTGGAATGGAGAAACAGAGTGAAAATCGCGATTGGGTCGGCTAGAGGATTGGCTTACCTTCATGAAGACTGTGAGTTTAATGACATGGCCCGATTTTCGAAATTTTAGTTTTTCACGTAAAATTTAGATTAAACCCGATTTGAGCCTGAATTTGTGTCAAATAGAAAATGTTTCTCGATTAGGTTTCTGTTAACTTTACTATCATTTTTGTAGTTAAATCCTCGATTAATTATTGATAATTGTAGAATATATTTGTGTCTTAACTGATTAAGCTTCAATTTAACCCAATTTGTCTCAATTTACTTTCAATTGGTCATTGGTAGAATTAATCCTCAATTATATATATTTTTTGATAGGTCAACCTAAGATTATCCACCGCGATATAAAGTCTGCAAATATTCTCTTGGATAATTCTTTTGAAGCTAAGGTACTATTTTATAAACTTTCAATTGTCAAACCTATTCTAAATTTATTTACTTATATTATTTTTTTTATGTTTCAAAAAATAGGTTGCAGATTTTGGGCTCGCGAAATTCACAAATGACAGCAACACTCATGTGTCTACTCGTGTAGTCGGTACATTTGGGTAATATTTTGAAATACATACTTAATATTTTCATATTATTTCTTTTTCTACATTAATTATTTTCTCCATTTCTGCGTCATTTCTGTAATAACAGAAGTCGAGATCCACTCTAATACAAAGCCAAATAAAAGGGAAAACTAATGAAAGAAAAAAGAAAATACTAAATAAATTATTTGCTGATATCTGATAAAACTATTTTAATATTTCATAATTGTAGGTATGTGGCGCCAGAATATGCATCGAGCGGGAAATTATCAGATAAATCAGATGTGTTTTCATTTGGTGTTGTGCTTTTAGAACTCATAACAGGTCGCAAACCCATTAACATGTCCGACCCGGATGAGAGTCTAGTTGAATGGGTACCAAATATTTACGTTTATTATATTCTTTTTATTTTATTTTTACCAGAGATGATAATAATAATAATAATAATAATAATGTATGTCGAAATTTAAGCTCGTCCATGTAGTGGTATCTAACCTACTTGTATAGTACAGTACCAATAGAGAAAAATAATTTAATAATAATTTATAATACAATAGTAATAAAAGTAGTTGTAGTATTTATAACAGTGCAATCATAATAATGCCTTGAACTAAATACTTAGTCCCACTCCACTAAACTTAAAAAAAGAAAAAGATAATTGTTCACTAAAAAGTATATTTTCCCCTTTCATAGGCAAGGCCTCTACTGATAGAGGCGCTGGAAACCGAAGACTTTGAAAAATTAGCCGACCCAAAACTTGGGGGAAATTACATAAAAACCGAGATGCTTAAGATGGTTAATGCAGCTGCTGCTTGCGTTCGCCACTCGGCTATTAAGCGGCCTCGCATGGTTCAGGTCATTATTTTCAAAATAAAAATATAATATGAAATGTTTTTTGTTTTAAATTAAGAAAATGTGGTTAAATTGAGCGACATTGAGTGCTGATTAGGTTAAGTCTTAGTTACACGAAATTGACCTTAATTGACCACTTAGAGTTGAATTAGTTAATTTGAGGAATAATTGCCAGAATTGAGAATTGATTAGGGTTATAACATATGACTCAATAGCATTTATTTGGGTTTAATTGACCATTTCGGGTCAAATTTTCAAAAATTCCATATAAATGAGTAATTAAATTAAACTCACATGTATTTAAATAAATTGATTAATTTTAGGTAATGAGGGCGCTGGACCGTGGGGCCCGCTTGTCGGACCTGTCGAACGGAGTCAAAATCGGAGAGAGCACGGTTTATGATTCAAGACAATATTCACTGGAAATTGAAAGGTTGAATAAAATGTCTTTTCCAAGTGATCATAATGATCATGATAACTACTCTTAAGTTAGGTGGTATATATTAAGTTATATAAACTTAATTAATTTATTATTTGCTTATATATGGATTAGCCGAATATTTGAGGCATGGACTAATTACCTAGGTTTTCTTTTTTATTTTTGTTTATAAATATTTTTAGTGAGGGCGTGGAGGAATTATAGAATCCTCGTGCTTAATTATTTGCATGTTTATTATATTTAGTAGATAATAGGAATTGATGATTTTTAATTAAGGTATTGATCTGTATGTCTTGGATTGGGAAACATTAGAAATTTTGTTTTGTACTGAATGAAGTAAATAAATGATTTTTTTTGTTGTTATTTTTCTAAGAGAATATGTCTTATTTTTTTTTTTCTGAGAAGTGAATATGTTCTTATTTACCGTGAAATTTCTGTATATTGAAAAAATGTATATAAATAAATAAATAAATAAATGTATCTACATACAATAGGATTATGAAAAGTTCCCCTCTTATTCTCTGTGCAGTAATAGTAAACTGATAGAAGAGTTGAAATTGGTCTTATCCCAAATATGGAAGAAAAAGACAAGATCTTTAAAAAAAAAAGAAAAAAGAAAATAAATATTTAAAAAGGATAACTGCTAAGTGGTATTGACTAATATATTGGATAACTTGCTATTGATCATGATGCAGGCTGTTATAATCTCGTTTTCATAAATTGATATGCATGTGTTGATGCAAACATATCTTCAATCCAAATTAAAAGGGCCTCTCCACCTAATTCATATTCATAATCTTATACAAAATTATTGCTTGTCCAAATAACTTTACATACATCATTAGTGTGAATTATATAAATATAGATTGCGGGTTGTTGAAAGTGAACTCATAAATTTCTGACTATAAAATAATATGAAGTGAAATTAAAATGATATCATGTTCTATATAACAGGGTATTTTTAAAACATTTTATAATCAATCACTTCTTGAACTCATCATTTTTCAAAGAAGCAATCATTTAAACAATTTTTTGAGAAACTTGCATGCAATAGGACATTATAATTGAAAACTAGTAAAGACCAACTATAATTGACAAAATGCATATCTCAAATTTTTTTTTTTGACTAAATGCATATAACACTTTTCAAACCGAAATATCTCATTTATCTCAAATTAGCACATACCTGGGTACTCTTCTCAACGGTGACATGCTTATCTTTAGTCACTGAATCACTGAAAACTAAAAATAAAAAGATAAATAAAATAATTTACTACTACATTTACTACTGTCATTTGATTTAAACACTTCAAACCGTTAAATAATTTCACCAAGATTTGGAGGGAAGACATAATGTATGAAACAGTATATTGGGGGGACGCCACATTAATGGAGTACCATGGTTCTTAATAATTGTAGGAACCTCTAAATTGAATTAAGGAAGAATTTTGTTCCTTATTTTTATTTTTTGAAAAATGTTCCTTAATTTATTTTGATTCTGAGCCTATCATTTCTTTTTTGTATCTTCGGATAACTTCAAGCCCTGTCATATCAGAACCGATAACCGTACGAACGATACTTCTTTTCAGTAATTTATAAGACATATTTGAGTATTTATTTTCTAAAATAACAATATATCATTTTCAAATGTTTTAAAGAAGAATTAGATATACATTAAAAATTTAGTATATAAAGTATTATAAACCACATATTTATGTTAACTTTAAAAAAATATATGCATCAATCATAAATCACAGAACTATCTTATCTTTTTTTTGAAGCTCAGAACTATCTTATCTTACGATCCTTAAAAGGGTAATATCACGTATACCCTTCCAAAAATCCAAAATATCAAATTTACCCCTCCAAAACTGAAAATATCAAATTTACCCTTTTAAACTTTATTTTATATCAAATTTACCCAAAATTCTATTTTACCATCCAAATTAAAAGGAAAAATACTGTAGCATGACTGTAGCACGACGGCACTGTAGATATACTATTTTTTCTATTTTATATACTATTTTCTCATTTTATATACTGTTCTGTCATTTTATATACCGTTGTTTATTCTTTGTGTATTACTTTTATATACTATTTTTTCATTTTATATATATTTTTCCCATTTTTATATACTGTTTTCACTTTTATGTATATACTGTTATTAGAAAATTAATTATATATAATGTTATGTACATATTGTTATTAGAAAATAAATTATATATGTTGTTATTGGATCCGTCGTGAACAGTCGTGCTACAGTACATCGTGTTCTATCAGGTCCCTAATGTATATTTAAACTAACATAAGAATTGAGGGATATATTAGTCAACTAAATATATTATTTATTAAAGTAATTAGGTTTTAGAAGATTAAAATATAGTTAATTTGGTAATTTGAGTAAATTTGATATTTTAGAAGTTTGAAGTGGGTAAATTTGATATTTTAGAAGTTTGATATGGGTAAATTTGATAATAGTTAAACTTTAGAAGGGTAAATTTGATATTATGAACTTTAGAGACGTAAATTTGATATTTTGAGTTTTTGAAAGGTTATACGTGATATTACCCCGTCCTTAAATTATCATATCATCGTATCTGATACGATATTCATAAAGGTAGTACAAAGTTTTGAAGGCTTATAGAAATAACATAAATTCAAGCCGAGCAAGCAGCGCGCTGAGCCGCTGATATAAATAAACGGCTAAGCCAAAACAATGACAATAAAATAACGGGTTTGGCGGCACGACGTGGACCCTTTTTCAGTTTTATTCTCTACCAAACCCCGTTTCCAAATTGACTCATTTTTTGTTTTCTTTCTTTTCTTTTTTATTGCCTTAATAAATAAAAGCAGGACTGACCAATAAGAAAAAAAATAGACTGACCAAAAAGAAAATATTGAGGACTGATCAGTACCGTCTGAATGGAATATGTAGGCACACCATTTTTACCTTCCCTTCTATGATTCTATTCTTCTAATCTTCTAGTTAACACAGTTGTACTTCTTTGAATATTCCTTTAATAGAATCTCATTTTAAAGTCTGTTGCTATGTAATTAGTGATTAATATAATTTAATTGACTAAGTAAAATTGTAACTTTTGATCAACTGTAATACATAACTTGTGTTATAACCCGAATTTTTATTAAGGGTATTTTCATAATAGTTTAGAAGTTAGGGGCTAAATTACAAATACTAAAAATTAGTTTTTGTTAAAATAATAAAATTAATATTTAATTAATTAGTTGTATGTAGTTATATGTGAAAAGTTGTATAGTTATATTTCAAAAGGTGTATAATAAAATAAATAAATAAAATAAAAAGATTATAAAATGAATGGGTGCAAGTAGGGATAATATAAGATTATAAAATGAATGAGTGCAGGTAAGAGATAAGATAAGATTGTAAAATGAAGAGGTGCAAGTATGATATGTATATAACTACTACTACTCGTTATTCTCTCTCCCCTCATTCCTTCATTCATGCCATTTTTTTTTCTCCCTCTCTAATTTCTCCAATAAAATAAATAAATGAACAAATTTCAACAAGAAGAATATGAGAATTTAGTATCGACGATGCGAGTTAATTCAAGATGATAGTTATGATCGGAAGTTTCGAATCGTCATCAGTCATGTCGTGTTTCTTTGAAGGTAAGGATTTATGCTCTCAAATACGTTTACGGTTTTTGAACTATTTTTATTTTATAGATATTAATAATATAAATTATATTTTATTAGAGCTTATATTGCTCGTAATAAATATTTTATTATTTATGAAAATAGAATATTTGAGAATAATATAAAATAGTTTTGAGAAAACATAAAATATTTTATGGATTATATAAAATATTTTGAGAAATATATATTTTATGGGATAAACTGTGATTTGTGAGAAAAGTAAAATATAGTTAAGGTCACTACAGTACTTGGTAGGTGGAAGCCAAGGTCGCTGATTTGTGATAGGTGATAGGCCGTACTTAGTAGGTGGAAGCTAGGGCCGCCGAATCACCCAATAACGAGCTCGGAAAGACTTATATCTGTGCGCGTATTCGATGCCACGGAGCATGATTTAATGTGTGTGTGAAAGTGGAATGAGAAACCGATACCCCAACATAAAAGGATTTTAAATATATTTATATTTATTACAATTTATTCAGATATTTATTTAATAAAATTAATATTATTTTTAACGTATGCGAAGTATACCCTTACTGAGTTTCGACTCACCCCCCCTTTCTCTTTCCTCAGATTTCAGGTTCAGTTATTAGGCGGGGCATCGAGTTGAGCGACGCCATAATTTTGAGAGATTTAATGTAATAAATATTTATAGATACATGATTTTTATAATATGTAGATATTTAATTCTTTTATTTTTTCGCTGCTTTAATATGATTTTAGAGTCGTACATCCTTAATATAAGTTGAGGGTATACGGCTGTTATATCTCGGGACGAAAATGGATCCGGGGTGTAATAACTTGTAAGATGGAGATGGATAAGATGTTTCGAATTTTTTTTTTTTTTTTTTGCAATGGTTGCATCATGATATATTCTAGTGCCCTTACGCCTTTCTTGCTCAGCATGTCGCTATCCGTTTTGCTTTTTCTACTTTATTATATTTATCAACTATGCATGATTTTTTTTTTCGGTTTAAAAAATATTTTTAGAAACAATAGGATTTAAAAAAAAACATGCAAAAGTGGAACGGGAAATGATAGTTATTAGTGTTTGCTTTAATTTCCATTGTTAGAATTGAATTTTAGCAAATTGTGCTAGCCGGTGCGAAATTATGATTCAATTTATCTTTTGATCCAGAAAATAACAGATTGATATATTCTTTAAATCTAATAAAGGATAACATTCACACAAGGATAATATAGTACTCTGAAACCCTGCTCAAATTTACTACTCTAAACCCTAACCTAAATTTGTAAAATTTGGATAATTTTATAAATTATTTTTATCTATTTTAACAGTTTCGTGGAACACACCTTCTATGGAATCAAACAGCAGCATGGGATTACCTACTATTCAAGTTACTTATTTTAATAAGAAACAATCATTAAATTAAAGAAGAACATAACAATATGATTAATTCGGATCTGTACAAGAAGGTGGATCCATGTATGTTGTCAGAAGAGAACATATATAGTTTCATCTATTTAGAACAATTGCATCTAAATCTGAATAAGGTTAAGAAGGTCGTGAATCACACACTCTATGGACCCATTTATTTGTTTTTTTAACTATGACATATGAAGCCTGTATAATTAATTAGTCATTGAGCCACAAGTTTTACATATGCCTTAGTTATAATTGTTTTTGCCGAGAGATGATGTGGTGTTGACAAATGCTCTTATGGTTCAAAAAACTATCATTTATATGTGATCCCTTGTGCATAAAATTTCAAGTCAATATAAGATTATCCTAGCTAGCTCCAGTTATATTCATGGCACTAAATTATTTTCAAGATGTTTTTTAGTCAAATCCATTTCATTTTATGGAATTTCACGGCTCAAATAAAATACCTTAACAAGCATTCAGTCCAATTAGGAAATGATTATTTCAAAAAAAAAAAATTAGGAAACGATTGACGAGGTTGATGTATCATCAACCCATCTAAATATTTAACGCAGGAAAAAAATGAGGGATGCTGTGAAGAAGAGCAGTCAGTCTAAAAGCTGAATGAGTCTTACTCCTGTGGCTAACAACCCTTCTTCAATTTATCCTAATTCAAACTTACTACGCTTGAACTTGAACAGTCCAAACCTACCCCACCCCAAGCCGTTATCCAAGCCGAGCCCAGCCGAGCAAAAACATATATTTTTTTTCTTTTTTGTGCAAATGGATTGGCCCTGTGAAATCTCAAAATGTTCCTCTTTGAACTAAATAACAGAACATGCATATATTATCAATTCTTAATTCTTATGGATTTTTGAATTTTGATATTGATCTTAATTCACTGATCATTATGATCTTATTTTGGATCAAATAGCAATGTACACAATGGAATATGGAGAAATTCGTACCGTAGCAATTGAGATATATTAAAATTTGCTTATTTTTTTTATTTTTTATGTAATTTCTTAGAGGTAAAAGTTGTTATTGATACACTGCTTAGAAACATAATTAAGAATATATTTAACTCATAATGTTATAACACTAAGTAATTATCCTGAAAAGAATAACATGAAAAATTTCAAAATTATAATAAATAGCATTAGTTGATAGGAATAATTCATCAAATAGTTGTCATAATCTATATGAATTTAGTAATATAAAATTAAGTATATTACACACAGAGAAATCATGATAATTAATTTATACATGCAAAAGTTTCTATTACATACGGTCTAGAGATATTATTCATCAAAGCATCTTTGTTATTCAAGGCTGTTTCCACAAAATTATTGATTTTTCAGGGGTACAGTTTTGAATTTCGGCACAAATGAAGGAACCTTCAGTTGTGTGACCATATTATCTGGCTCCACAGACACTTGTACACTCTTCTGTGGGGTGACAGTATCAATGTTCCTTTCTAGTTCCTCTGTGCCAAATCCACATTGTGGGAAATGTGCAATAACATAAAGAGTTTATATATTTGTTCTTTATTTACTGTGAAATTTTATGCCCCTTAACACGTATATATGATAATTGAGATTTTTTTTAACACTCGATGTCTAATGTATTTTTATTTCACACATGTCATAGACACAAGAGACTAAATACTCTATTTTGATATATGGGATAAATAATTTTTTCTAATATATATAACAGTTAAAGACATAAAAAATGAAGAAAACATATTAATAAATTGATATATCATTCTAAGTATTATATTCAAAGTGAAGAGTTTTACCAACTTCTTGCAATAAATATATAATATATATAATTAAATTTTATTATTCTTATAAGATTCACATTTCATATTTTAGCAAATTTTTACATTAAATTTTTAGATAGAACTTATCTAGATTTAATGATCAGGTTTCAATGCATTTAATTCATGAAGCAAATATAAATTATAGTTTTCTAAATTTTTCGATGAGTCAAACTAAATATTAGATAATTTTGAGTTATTTTTAAAAATAACCTTATAATAATTATAATTTTCAAAAAAACATTCTCATGTTTTGATTTGGAAAAATAACTTTTTCTGAATACTAGACAATTTATATTTTTTTATGATAACACCTTCTCATGCTAAAATTTGAAAAGTTGTTTCGAAACATTATACATTCGAAACTGAAATCAATAAAAGTTGTTTAGAACATTAGGTGTTTGAAACAAAAAATAAAAATTCTGCCTAAAAAAAATATTTTGGACTACTAGTACTACTATTTCAAACATAAGAATGCATTTTTGTAAATTATACTTACTATAAGATCATTTTTATAAACGGCTCGAAAGTTTTATGCACTCAATAGGCTAATATCTTGTTTGGTGGAAAGAACTTAGTGCTGCTGCATGTATGACTACATAGAATGCTGTCCCAGAGTGGTAACGTTTTCAATCCATCACCATTCACCAGTATATATAACTCAAATCAGTCACCATTTTCAAGCCTCTCAAACCAAACCCCCTTTCCCTCTCAAACAAACGCAAAAAACAAAAAAAAATCTAATCTTCTTCTTACAATCAATCGTACAAAAAAAGATCTCTCAACCCTTCTAATCAAACAAACAAAAACAAAGGAGAGAAGAGAAGAACAATCTTCTCTCAATATCCCACAGCATGGGTGTGTTTACGCAGAGTTTTCAGACGGAGGTGGAGCAGATGAGGGAGATGTTACTGGGCTCAGGCGGCGGCGGAGGGCTGAATATGCAGCCGGCGTCTGTGAAGAGGGCCGCCGCCGGCGAACAGGGGGAGGCGTCAGAGAGAACTGTTTGTGTCACTGGTGGGATCACTTTTGTTGGGTTTGCGGTTGTTAATCGGCTCCTGGAATTGGGGTATACTGTTAGGCTTGCTCTTGAAACTCAAGGTCAGTAATTAATTTGATTTTAGTTCGTTAATTTGTTATGATTCTTATGAATTTGTGTGATTAGTTCCATTTGCTATATCACTGTGAGGTTAAGCTACGTTCAAGAAACCAAAAAAAAAAAACAAAGAGAGATGGGATGTTGCAATTGTATCCTCAGAAAGATCGTAATTATGGAAATAATCTTTTTTTTTTTTTGCAAAGTTTGGTATCATGTCCTAATCTATCTGGAAGATTACTGAGATTGGCCTAAACGATTCCTTTGTCTTTAATTAATGAACTAATTAATTAGTTTGTATGTAATGGCCTAGGGAGACTTTTTCAGGTTGGGTATGAATTATATGGTCCAAAAGAGGTTTTATTTTATTTATTTTTTATTTTTAGCATGGTTTTGGTGCAGTTTGTTACACTTTTTTTATGCATGTGATTGCATGTTCACAGTTTAACGTTGGGCGGTGAAAGCAATCACAGTCAGTCAAAGTAAACAGGAAAAAAACTATCTATTCTTTCTTTCTTATCACCTTTTTGGCCAGAAAGTGTGTGGTTGTGGTTGTACATGTCTCTTTCTCTTTTGCAAGCTATGATTTTTTGTTGACATTGTTTACAAGCTATGATTAAAAAGAAACTAGAAAGTTTATTGAATTTCTTGCCACGTATTTTAGATGTTTTTGCTACGTAGTTTATTACAAATTTTTGTTACTGAATTTTTGTAAAGAAAATAAATAACACGTGTTAAGGGATGTCAGTCAAGATATTAGTTTGAAATTATGAACTGAATTTAATAATAAAAGATCTTATTAATGCTGGTTGGTGAGGGGAAGAGGTCGTTTTACAACTTGTATTAGACTTTTTCTCTTGAATGGACGTCTCCATTTGAACATAGACTGGAGAGTTGGTGACACAGTTCCCTTATTAATGTGCATCTTGCCTGTTAAGTGCGTTTCATTTAATTAGATATTGTTTTGTCAATGACTTAATTTTTTATACCATCTAAATATTCCTTTAAAGGGTATATGATGTAATAAAAATTGAGCATTCTGTTCGTTTTTTTTGATGTTCAAGCGTTCTGTTCCTTTATGTAGGTATAAAAAAGATTCTGTCTTTTTTCGATTTTTTGTTGAATAAAACAAAAAAAAAAAATTAGGTATGTGATGTAATACCCTACCATCCATGTATGCATCTTTTGGATATATTTCTCCATAGCTGATTTCAAATATAAACAAAAACACCAAAGAAAATACAAAACGAATTATAATCATTAAATAAAGTACTCTAATAAGTCACTCTGGTCTAGTTACATAATGATAAACCATTAACTCTAGTTTTTTTTTATCTAATTCAAAATCTCATATTCATTTTCTTTTTCTTTACCAGAGGAGTTGGACAAGCTGAGGGAGATGGACATGTTTGGAGAGATGGGCAGGGACGGCGTGTGGGCCGTAATGGCCAGCGTCATGGATTCAGAGAGTTTGTGCAAAGCCTTCGACGGCTGTGTCGGCGTGTTCCACACCTCCGCCTTCGTCGACCCCGGCGGCGTTTCTGGATACACGGTAAATTTATTCTGAAAAAAGAAAATATATATTTGGACTTAAAAAAAAACGGTTTGGGTAAAGTGAAAAGTAGAAATATTAGAAAAGAGTTTCGCTCGCATGGAGTGCGAAATGAAGTGAATGTTTTTTGTTTCACTCGTCGTGAGCGAATTAAATTTTATTTTGTAACTAATTAGAAAAAGAATAATGTTATTTTGAAAAACAAACATATGTTTTGCCCTCCGTGGGTTAAGTGTGCGGTCTAATGGCCCTTCACTTTTGGTTTCTTCATGCACTGAGATGATATATCTTGTTTTCTATTTTAGATATTTCTAATATCTGAAAGTAATTACAAATATAAAAGTAAAAAAATATGAAATCAATATAATCGGCTGTTCTGTAGCCAACTACCACAATATATGCAACCACAATATTAAATGAGAGAGTAAAGAAAATACTTCTTTACAACAAATTTTTGACTTTTGAGTCACAAAAAAAATATTATTCAATTGCATCCAGTTTGAATTTTCGTTCCATCTCTTCACAGTTTTATTATTTGCTTTTACAAAAGGTTTAATTTTATTATTTGTTTTTACAAAAGGTTTAATTTTATTATTTGCTTTTATAAAAGGTATAATTTTATTATTTTGCAAAAAACATTCTAATAATTGGGTTAACTATAGAAGTTTGGTAGTTCACAAAAGAAAAGAACACATCATAAATTTGCGAATGTATTGATTGAATGATGTCATTTCCTGAAATGATAGCATTAAAAGATCTTGATCTAACTTTGAGAATGTATTGAACTAATGCATTAAATCAATTGCATATATTTTAGTTTACTCTGTTCAAGTGGATAAATCAGAGCCACATCATAAACCTGCCATTTTTGTTGCTTTCTCTTTGTTCTTAGTTCTTTCGTTATGTTTCAAGTAAATGCCTTTTTCTCTTTATGGAAAATCTTTTTATCTTATTCCAGAAAAAGTTGCATGAATGATACAAGGATTTAGATAGATTTGCTTTTTCCCTCTGGATAAAGGAAGCTAATCTTTTCAAACCAACCCACTGTTTATTTTAAAACTTACAAAAAAATGGCTTTAGAAAAAGTGAACATGTAATTAACTCATTAGTTAGGATAAAAGATATGTTTTACTCTATTTTTGCCTTCAATATTTTTTTTTGGCCTTCAATAATTGACTAGAAAACTAAATTTCAAATAGACAAACTAAAATTATGAGTCGAATTGAAGAATTTGCTTCCACTCCAACAAAACAGAAGAATAATAATTCCACCAAAGAACTCTCTTACAAACTTCATTCCATAAAAACATCATTTCCAACACTAATCTCCATAATCCAATTCTAAAAACAGAAACACATGGCGGATCTGGAGGCCAGAGCGTCGGAGCGGGTGATAGACGCGTGCGTGCGAACCCAATCCGTGAGAAAATGCGTCTTCACTTCTTCTTTATTGGCGTGCGTGTGGGGGAGACAAAATCGCTCGCAGGATCGCAGGATTAAGACAGTCGTCGATGAGAATTGCTGGAGCGACGAAAGCATTTGTCGTGATAAAAAGGTAATGTTATTTAACATGAACTAATATGTTTTAATTGTTCATAAAAATAATTGAATTGTTCATAAAAAATTGAATTGTTATTAACGTGAATTAGTATGTTGTGTAATATAACATTTCTTCGCTTTTGTGATTTGTTTAGTTGTGGTTTGCGTTGGGAAAAACTATGGCGGAAAAAGCAGCATGGAGAGCGGCTCGAGGGAGAGACTTGAAACTGGTCACCGTTTGTCCTGCTCTTGTAACGGGGCCCGGTTTCAGACGCCGTAATTCTACTGCTTCTATCGCTTATCTCAAAGGTTAGACTCATCATATTGCCTTCTTTATCAAACAAGTCATTCTAAACAAATGTAATGTCTTCAAATCAACACTAACAACTTCATGTCATCAAATTTGCAGGGGCGCATGAGATGTTCTCAGAAGGATGGCTCGCGACCGTAAATATAGAAAAAGTCGCGGACGCGCACGTAAAAGTTTATGAAGCGATGAATAATACCGCAGGAGGCAGGTATGTATGTTACGACCACATAATCCAACAGGCGGAAGAAGCGACCGAATTGGAGAGACAATTAGGCATTCCAAATAGAATAATATTCGGCGAGAATTCTTCAGACAGGCCAGTTTGGTTTGAGTTGTGTAATAGAAAGCTCTTGAGGCTTATGTCGGCCAGAAGAAGGTGCACTCATGATGTGTATTATTCGTTTGGATTTGATTGAACGAAATTGTTGTGTTGTTTCTTTTTTTGGATAAAGGTGAATTGTGTAGAGGTTGGATGTATATAGTTTGGTTGAGTTATTGGTGTTTAAACTTGGTATATTGCAATTACCAAAATTTAGAATTTAAATTCAAGCTAATGTTAAGAAGATTTAGAAGAAAAAAGAACATAAAGACACTTTAATTGGGCAGTAATTCTAGCCTAAATTAGTACAGACTCGGCCCAATGGTTAGAAAGAGAATAATATCACATATTTCTCCTCCATATATGATAAAGGATAAAGTTACAGAAAACATTAGAGATATATTAAATTTTTGCCCTCAAATTTAAACGACCAAAAGGATTTCTCAACATCAAAATACATAAGCAATAAACTGTTCGCAAATTACAAGAAAGAGTTTAGAAGACAAGAAGATTCAGCCACACAAAAATCAATCAATTTACAAGAAAATCAGCAATGTTATACATACATTTTTGTTGGAGTTGAATTCCATCTTTTACATACAATTCAAAACTCGGTAAATACGCCGCAAACTCATAGTAATTTGCAAATCTCTCCCTCCACAATATTCATAAATAAACCCCCAAACTTCAATCAAATCACACATAACCCCTCACAAACTGTACAAACCTCATCAATTCAAAATCCACACAATATACACAGAATATCATTCATCATTGTCCTTCACCTCTTTCAAATTTTGATAAACCACCATATCTTTTCCAAAGCTATTTCTTCCAACAGGGTTTGTAGAAAAGGAAACCCTCCCAAATCCCCACTGCCCAACCTGGTACATGTCCATCCAAATTTTATCAGGATCAATTTTCGTGCTCAATCTTCCACTGCTATTGATATTCTTATACTCCCCCAAGCTTATCCCCCAAATACCCTTATCCAATTCACCATTCCAATCCTTGCTTTTTCTCTCGAACCCCTTCACATTATAATCGACAACAATTTCGCCATCGCTTTCTTCTATGTCGGAATTAGAACGTCTGTGCAGCAAACCCTTTTTCTTTTTTATAGTTTTGAGCATGCGTCTGCTGATTAAATATGGAGCTTTGACGAAAGAAAATGTCAACATGTTGATGACTGAGCAGGGGCAACAACAAAGAGCAATGCAGTCTGCCACCGCAAATGCAGAGCAAGTACGACAGGATTGGGTTGAGCACTCGAGGTAGCCACTGTGATCTGGGTCTGAGATGGGGAAACGGTAACGTGTCATCATTCGGTCGCTGTTGGATCGTTCCATGACTTTGTTTTGGCCTCTCTGTTATAGTAGAATGAACTGCATGAGTTTGTGGATATATACATGTTTAGAGAGGATGGCAAAAAGTAGAGGTATAAAGGATTCATAAATAGGATTGATTGCAAGAATAGATATATTTTTGGATAGGGATGAGAGATCTATAAGGGATTCATAAATAAAGTTAGATAATTGGTTACATTTTTGGATAGTAATGAATATATGATGTTGATTTCATTGGTCCAGTTTGTCACCATGCATTTGTCATGTAACATTTTTGATAGATATGATAACACCATTATATACCTTGTTCATTTTGAATTTTTTTTTAAGTAAGACAATATAAACTATAGAGGGTATGATTGATAGTTCATCCAAAATAGAATATCTTGTACTAAAATAAAACCAAAAAGGAATTTTATAATATGCTAAGATATAGATATGGATCATGTTTCCTATTTCAAGTACTTACATTTATGACCCGATTTTATTTTGAATTGAATGCTGAGAACATCATCCTTAATTATTTTGGAAAAATTAAATGTTGTAAATATTCATATATCTGTTTTATAAATTAAGATGAATTAATATAAGTTAGCTGGTCCACAGACATCTTTCCCATGTGAGCACATTAAAGTGACAGATTGGTAAATCTTATTGACTGTTCATAAAAGATTCCCTGGTTATCTTGTCTAATATCTTAATTCCGAGTTTAGTAATTTAAATGACCTGGCCTTAGGTTAATGTTAAATTGGATCAATAATCCAAGATTAACATTCAAACTAATCTTGTTGATCTTATGCCCCTTGATTACAAAAAAGATATGCAATAAGTGACCCATTTTGAAAATATTTAGCCATAGGATTAGGAGATATTTCTGACAATGTCCAATATATGCATTATCAATTGCAATACATAGTATATCGATATCATTTTGTGTGTTCCTACAAGATTTTATAGTATATAAAATTTAAATTATAGAGTTATGCAGCCAATGTTTCTACGACCAAAATTGATTCCCCTAACATTTGAAAATGTTATTTTTGAGCTCAAATATGAAAAAATTAATTTTGCAAATCTTTTTCAATTAATTAAGAGACTTACATGAGTCTGTTTTCTAAAAGAGGAACGAATAATAACAACATAATGCAAAATGTACAAGAGAAGGAGGAGATGACAGTTTAGGGAAAACAAGCACAAATGACATTATATTCAAGCACAATATCTTTTTTTCAGAACATTGAAATTAAGAAATAGGAGTTTTATATACTTACTTGGAATCAAATGGGGATTCGCTAGACGTCGGAACTCAGAAGAAAGGAAAGATAACAATGCACCAATCTTCTCAAATCTTCTTCTCCATTAATCCAAGCCGTTTTGCAAATGCTACAAATCCATGGAGATAAAGAAGAAGAAAATATTGGTTTATCGGACTAATTCTGTGCGACTTTTTTCCTTTGATAAATGGGTTTTTCTGATTTGATTTATATAATTAATAAAAGAAGGGGAGAAAGAGGGGAAATGAAATGAATAAGCTGGCAATGAATCCAGAAGAGAGCGAAGCCAGCGAATAAGCAGTTGACTTGTCTCCCCACGGATGCATATATATCGATCTTATATTCTTATATGTTATATTGGTAGGCTTTCTGAATTAATCCTATGTTTTTTGTGGAACATAATATTTCATTTCAAATATTACGTGGCAAATGCTAAATATGGGTTTGTCGTCACATCCGCGGCTAAACTTCGTTTATTTATCGCGTTTGATTATATGTTCAATATAGTGTAGCTGTTCTGTTTGGATAAAAATGAATGTTAATAATATGTTTTGAAATCTTCAGATAGATAGTTTAACTTGCAAATAAATTAAATAAAAAATATCACTTATAAACAAATTGCATCTATTATCACATTTTTTAAAATACATTATATAAAAGCATAAATAATATATATAAAAGCAGTTTATAAAATAGAAAAACGATATATAAATCCATAAAAACAATATAAAATAATAGAAAAACAATATAAGTTCGATTCTTCGGGTGGCAATTGATAGTAGATCGATTCATGACACAAGACAACCGAGAAAAAAGATGGTGGCCTAATCAAGAGAAATGCATAATGTGTAGGCAACACAAGATTGAGACGGCCACTCACCTCTTCTTTCATTGCGAACTTGCACGACACCTATGGATGCATAAAAGAATAAATTCTCATTCTGCTACAAACAGTTCAGACTTTTGGAAGGAACAAGTGAGAATGAAGGATAAAGAAGGCCGACAAGATTGGGAGATTGATTGGTTGAGTATGTGATGGAGTATTTGGAAAGCACGCAACCGTTTCATTTTTCGGCAAAAAACACCCAATTGAGCTAGCATTCTAGAAGAAATCAACCAACAGACGACAAACTGGAAGACGTACTGTTAGGCGTTAGAAGCTAGCTATTTTTCCTTTTGCTTTTCTTTCCGGTTCTTTGATGATTGTAATTATTTTTCATCACTTCTTGTACAAATTTTTTATTATTTAATAGAATTTCAGTGAGACAATCGCCTCTTGAAGCTTCAAAAAAAAAAGAAAAAAATAGTATACAAATAATTTTTGAATTAGTATATATAAATAAACAATAAAAAACAAAAATTGTATATATCAAAACAATATATAAAATAGAAAACATTACATAAACCAAAAATTAGTATCGTTAACCGAAATAACATAGGAGTGATTTAACAGTTCTAATAACACATTTCTCTAAGAAGAAAAAGTAGATGGTAAAATGCAAACTTCCGCCCTTCTTAATTCGTTTTGAAAAAATAGCAAACTGCATTATGTGATAAATTTAAAAATGTTATGCATACCTTTGTTTTACAAAATTATTGTACATACAACTACTTAAATGAGTTAAATAGCACCATCAATTATAATTTTGCAATTATTTAGTTTCATCTTTTTGACAGAAATAAGATGATTAAGAATTTCACTAATTATTAGTTTTCTTGAAAGTTGAAACATAATATTTTTCCAAATATCATGTGACAGATGCTTAATATAACATAGTTAATTTACTTATTTCCTGGATGAAAGAATAAACTATATGAATAGGCGCTAATTATTAGCAATTCTGTGTGTTTATTCTAAGATTTATAAAATCAAAAATAGTATCTTTTAATGGTAATTAGTCAATGGTCAGATAAATAACTTATAGTTTTGTTGGTAAGTATATTGCATATATAACAAGATATTATGAGTTTTAAATCTCCGCAAACGTAACACATATTTAGCGGTCTCTCGGCCGATCAAATATTGGTTAAATCTATGAAAAAAATTAGCCAGTGATTCATTTTGGTGTTTTGTGTTATAAGAGAAACAGCTAAATTATAGCAAAGAATAAATATGTTGGTTCAAGGGAGGAAACGACAAAAGAACTAGTGACTAAAACCAAGCTCTTTTCGGATCTAATTAACCTTTTCTCCATTCATCAAAACCACTGAAGGTGTACTCCTGCCTCCATATATTATAAATTCATTATTTTTTTTGAAGCTTCTGGAGGCGATTGCCTCCTTAAGATTCTATTAAATAAATAAAAGTTCTTACAAAAGAGAGAAAAAATGAAAAAAAGAAAATGATATTTATAACACGGAATGGAAAGAAATGAAACGAAAGAAAGGAAAACCTAGCATTGTTCTATTCCCTACCAGTACGTCTTCCAATTTGTGGACTGTTGAGTAATTTCTGCTAGAACGGTCGGATGATGTGCCCTTTTATGTCAGAAGATACATTGATTACGTTTTTTTTTTCCATATAGTCCAACACGTGCTAAGCCAATCCGTCTCCCATGCGTGTCGGTTGTCCTTCACTTTGCCCGCAATTTGCTGTCTCCAGAATTCAGAAATGATCGTGGCCAAGTCAGAATCCATCCTCTTGTGTAACCAGATTCGGCGTGCAAAATCGCAATGGAGAAAGAGATGAGTTGCCGTTTCATTGGCGTGTTGCCTACACATCACATATTCTTCTTGGTTGAGTCAACCTCTTTTAACAAGGTTGTCTTAGGTCATAAGACGACCTAGAATCATTTGCCACCCAAAGAATCGTACTTTTTCCGGGCATTTGATTTTCCATAACCTCGCGTTTTCCTTCGAGATTGTATGTGTCAAGTTTAGCATCTTATAAGCCGACTTGGTGGAGAACTTACCCGAGATCTTCCATCTCCATTTGGGTTTATCCCTTTGTGTGGTCGGATTTGTTAGGGCTATTCATCATAAATTCATTATTATAAGTTACTTCTCATTTAGCAAATAATTATAATATCAGATTAACATTTGTATCTTAAGAATTACTATTCCATAAGTAAAATTTATTATTCTAAATAATAATTATTACATTTTAATAGAAAATTAATGGAATGCACAAATTTGATATTTAAATTGTTTGATTGCTATGAAAATAAATAATATTAGTTCATAAAAAAAATATTAGCAAAAATTGTCTTTTCATGAGACTGAATATAATAATTATATCTTTTTTTTAATAATACAAATATATGTAGTTTCAACTGAATATGTATTTTCTTTATAATGAATCTTTTTCCATTTAGTTGAAGGTTTTTTCAAATTATAAAATGATCATTCCTCTTGAAAAAGGGTGGACGGACAGACATATATAGAAACTGGAGAGAGAAAGGGGAGGAGCTTGAACTGTTGAAGAGGCACCACCATTGATCATGCAAGTACAGGAATCTAATCTTTTTTTTTTCGACAATAAGTACAGAGATCCAATCAAAGTTTTGTCTCTCATTTAAAAAATAATATGACATTTTTAATATATTGTCGTCACTCGAGGATTAGTGGATCTGGAAGAGAGTAATGGAAGTTCAGTTATGGGTATAGGTTTCGGGCCCGTTTAAGCAAGATATCTTTCTTTAATTAAACAAAGAAAAGAAATGGTTTCTAATATACATTATATTCTATCAACCAGGCTACGAAATATTAGTCATTTCACGTCAGAATTAAGAGTTGTTATTTTTTTATTTGTAAAAACGTGATTATTTTATTTTAGTTTGTAAAATTAGTATTTTCATAATAATTACTCAATTTTTGCCATTTTAGTTGACGAGATTTGATTTCTCCATTTTGGTTGGGGAATCTTCATTTCACCAACTAAAATGACAACAAATTGCTCAATCTAGTTGTTAGAGTGTATTATATATATAATAAGAAATAATGGTTTTAAATTTCAGCAAACATAATTTTATTTAGCATAGAAATAAATCTCTCAACCTATCATGCATTTATGGGTTGAATCACACAAAAAAAAAAAAAAAACCCAGCTAGAATGACAATTTCTTTGAACATGCTGATTTCTCCAAACTAGAATTGTGATTTATTTATGTAGGTGAGCCCTTTCTATTTCTCATAGCTTTCAGTTCTTCTAATAAATTTTCAAGATCAACATAAGACGATCCGTCTTTTAACAAAGCCTTTCTTGCCTTCTCTTTTAATTCCTTGGCGCGCTGCTTCATTGCTTCCACTTCTTCGACTCCTCCACCCATCACCTTCCCAATAATATCTTTTATCGTAGTTGCATCAACAAATTGTTTTGCTTCAAAACTTTTACCCATTTGTTTTGCTCCTATTGCCACCCCTATTCTCAGAATTTCAACAATTAGCTTTTCATTGTAGATTTGGTCACTGGATAATGGCCATGTAACCATCGGCAAACCTGCATGCCAAGACATAACAGAGAGGAAATCAGCCACATATATATAACGATTTGGTGTCAATTTTTCTGCAGACGGACTAAACTTAAGTAGGATAAATTATTGATATAATAAGATTGTCTTTTTTGTTCTTCGTAATAAAATTATAATTGTATGGGCATGTATAAAAATTAAAGACCAACCTGCACTGATAGCTTCCACAGTGGAGTTCCATCCGCAATGCGTCACGAATCCCCCGACTGCCTGATGGTTGAGTATCAATACTTGTGGAGCCCATCCTCTGATGATTAAGCCCTTCTTTTCTCGCTTCATGCTTTCCTCGAACTCTGTTGGCATCCAATCATCTGATCCTTCTATGTTTGCATCTTTCACAACCCAAATAAAATCTGATTCACCCTGCTCGAGCGCCAAGGCGATCTCTCTCAACTGTTCACTAGAAAAATTTGACAATGTTCCAAATGAAACATAAATCACCGAATGAGCGGGCTTATTATCAAGCCACGACAATAGCTCCTCCATGTCTATGGCGGCCTTATCTCCCCCTCTCCATCTACACGATTTATCTGCCACATCTTCAGTCTTTAGTGATACCTATAATTTGAAATAGAAAGGAAAAGAGAAACAAGGCACCATGTTTTGTTTAAATGTGCCTTAAGATAATATAACTTCAAATATTACAAACATAATAAACTAAAACAAAATTATAGCTTAAACGAGAAATCATTGAAAAGGATTTTCAATTATTAAAAGGCTTTACTAGATTCTTACATATGACTCCTAAGGATCTAATTTTGAACCGATCATGAAGAACCTTCATTGTCTCTTGAACCTCCCATATTTGAATGTTTATATAGATTTAAATTTTAATGTACTAGATTATGGTTAAACGTGATTATACAAATATGGGACAGTTATATCTCTAATTAAGACAAAAAGATTATATTGTTGTGAGAAATGAAAAATAATCTAAAATAGTAATCTCAGAACTCATTACCGGCCCAATAACCCATGCTCTTCTACCGATGACTTCACGCAAGTGCACGGCATAATCAGGTTCCAATTCGAAGAAGCTATTTACAATTTCACCATAGCTTCTGGCATCAGATTCACTGTTCATTTTATGGAAATCAATGTCCTCTTTATGCTTAAACGAAGCCATAATCTGAGTCCGTAATAACTCCAAACGGTGAGGCAAACCGGGTATGCTTACTGTTTCTATGTCTAAAGGGAAAGACTCTAGCGACTGAAGAACTGTCTCCCTTGCACAACGGGCAAAGAGTCCCATACCTATTGAAGAATTTAATTATTTAATGAAGAGATTCGTTCAGCTATTTGCTGGTAACTTGCTTTTGATGAACAATTCTAGTTAACAAATAACTATAAATCAAAGTTTTTAAAGAGACCCTCCATTTTGATCCTATTTCTTCATAGATGTTAGCAGTAGCACAGCATCAGGATAGACTTACAATAGTCAGTATATTATTTGAGATACAAGATGTTGTGAATTCAAATCTTATATGGATCAGTTTAGCAATTTTACTTTCGTTCTTACAAATATTTCCTCACTTGAGGACTTTAAAAAACAAATTGATTCTTACAAGCAAATTAAATTTCGGTTATGTGACCTAGTAAATGAGGAGTATGGAAGGGGAATAAACGAGTCTAATAACATCATCTAGTAGACATATTACGTACCGTTGAAAACAATTCTCGGAATCCCAAACCTTATAGCCACATCAGCAGAAAACGGGAAAAAGGTATCTGAAACAACCGCGTCAGGGCGAAAATCCTTCAATGCTTGTTCAAAAGGTTTCTCCAACAGAAAAATAGCTCGAATATATCTTTCGCGTATATCATTCGAGGTGATATCAGATGCATTCTCAAGGCCGATTGGCAAACCAACCTCAGCAGAGGGGAAAGGAATCAAAGCTATAGAACTCGGTACAAAATGGTACATATCTGTATTTTCATTTTCTCGAATTAGGTTTTCATTTGCTTGGTTTAAGGTTTGATTTGTTTGATCAACGGTTGGCCGGATTACGGATTCATTGGAAGGGGTGGTAAGGATAGTGCATCTAACACCACGTAAGGCGAAGAGTCTTGCCACGTCAGCACTGGGTAGAAGATGGCCGTGAGCCAAGAAAGGGAAGAAAAGTATGTGGAGGGGATCATGAGTTTGAGTATCCATGGCTGTTGGAGT
This sequence comes from Juncus effusus, assembly GCA_027726005.1. Taxonomy (NCBI): domain Eukaryota; kingdom Viridiplantae; phylum Streptophyta; class Magnoliopsida; order Poales; family Juncaceae; genus Juncus; species Juncus effusus. The sequence continues at coordinate 9,885,397 of CM050890.1, read as the reverse complement.
TGGGAAAGAAGCATGGACTTGAATAGTTCAATGTTGATTGGTTTTATTTCACAAAAAAGATATTAACTGGAGACCTGTAAATTAATGTGTGGTAGTTGAGAAACTTCATGAACCTGAAAACAAATAACACAAGTAGGGTCCTTTTTTCCTGATGATGGTGCCATGAAAAACTAGCCCAATTGTTTAATGGTAGATCTGGATCAAGATTGGAAAGAAATACTAATTAAAGGGACATTTTTAGACACACTCAGTTATCCTACTGACTCGAGGCTGTTGGTATTGTACTGATTTAATTCAAATGTCGGCCCAATATGCTAAAAATCACTGGCTGTTGGTCTTGTAACTCCAATCATACGAATATTTTTGGGTAGAGTTGGAGCCCAATTTCGCTTTTCGGACTTGTGGTATTAGGCTGAATTGAATCTAAAGGTTCGTACTGGTGCTGACCACCCAGTTCAATAAAAAAAAGGTCACATACATTTTTTTCTTTGAATTAAAAACAATAATATTTGTCAATTTTTAAGGCTAAAGAATCTAACAATACTTAAATTTTAGTAGAAATCTTAAGTTCAAGTCACACTATGAGATCTTAAACATGTCGGGCTAGAGCAATCAAATACTAAACTGTCGGAGCAAACCTTTTGTTTATCATTTTATAGATGTTTTTTTCTCAAGCTTATTTTTAATTTCCCATGTTGTATCCACACATTTCACGACCATATAGATCACCAAAATATATACCAATACTGTAATGTAATCACTGTATGTTTCCTATGTAATTTCATGTTTTAATACACAGAAATAACCACCACTCACTCTGATTCGCAGTCACACACTTGTATGAGTTTTCTGGACGCCACCATAAAAAAGTGGGAAAATGGGGCGCTATTGCCACATGCCAGACCTACTTATTCCAACTCCATTCAGGGAAATCAGAACCTTGCCAAAAATGGAAACGAGACTTTTAAAATATATTATAGAGACAAGGTCCACTATTAACCCGAACCAATTAGAACAAGCCACGTAATTTATAGGGTTATTATGAATTATGATGTAAGAATAGAAATTGTAGAATCCAGCTAGTAGGGAAAGGGATTGCCCAAATTCCTTCCTTAAATGGACAAATAGATCATGTGCATCAAAATTATAGAGCACGTAAGCATAACATAAATATTTTCTTCTACGAGTCCGCAAAGATAAATAAATACTTTCTTGACTTATATGTCTGAACTCTATATTCATTTAGAAAAAAAAAGGATTGCACCTTCTAAATACTTGATGAATCAAACTAATAAATACATGTTACAAGATATATTTGATCTAATACAACCAATCACTCGTTATATCAATAATAATAACTTTAACAATATATATTATATAATTATATCATAAACATAAGACTGATTTTCTAAAGATGCAACAAATTAAATAATGTATATTTAACGGTTCATAAGTGATATAGACCTTTGCCAAACATGAGGAAAACGTGATGAATAAAGAAGCATGAATAACACATGCTAGATCTTATCTCCACGCTAAGAAATATACAACTAAGGCATCCAAAGGCCCTATATTAACAACATTGCACCACCTTTTAACTAAAAATAGAACTGCACCTTCAATCCATGCTCTTTAATCTGGTCACATCTCCATTTTGCAGAATAAATGGAGAAAACTCAACTGATTTATGCCATAAAATTCAACCAAAAACTTCATTTTCGACTTAGTGCCAACCAGTGGGTCTTGACTGATACTAGCTTATACTGGTTAATAATAACTCAGCAAAGACTTCTTGTTATCAAAACATCTCTAACACGATAGTATCATAGATGAATAAACATATGTACGTTATATTACACTAAATGGAGAGGAAATTGTGTAAAATGGATGTCATGCCTGGCATAGTTACATCTTTGAAGCCCTAAGGCCCATTCTCTTCCTTAAGTTTTCTAGACAAAGCATATGTCATGTCTCCATCATAAACATCATATGGCCATCTCGCCCTAAAGACTGCTAGATTGTTTTGACACATTAGCTCCGGATATTTGTGAGTAGAGGTCTTTATTCGGATTGTTTTTTCGGTTCTGAAAATAATCTTTTCTTTTTCTCGAATGAGGCGGGTTCTGAAAATAATTAAACATTTTTTTTAAATTGCATAATTGAACTGTTTTATGTGTGCTCTTTCGTTTTGGGTAGTTTCAGTGGCGGATCTTGACCCAAATTCTTGGGAGCTGAGGAGCCGTAGTGAAAAATACAGTGAAAATTTTTGAGGGAGGGGCGGAATATATATAATATATAAATTTATCACAAAATACAGTAGTATTATCATATATATATACTAAAATTTCAAAATCTTGAGGGGTCAGCTGTCCTTTCCTGTTCCTACTAAGATCCGCCACTGGCTAGTTTGCAAAAAAAACATTTACTCCACTTGTTTTCTGTTTTATTGAACTATATGATGAGGCCTTCTTCAAACTGAAACAAAATATCTTTAAAAGTGTTTATAAATATTTATGTAGATTTATCTCAAACATGGAACAAAATCAAGCAATAGTCTTATAGGGCACGTGTTGGATTAGGTTCGTTTGAACAGTCACAATCTCATGCCTAAGTATTAGGCATCTCTTCAAAAATCTAACCAATTGTGGTCTGAGACAGACTTGGATCAAGGACTTGAAAGTCTCAATCTGGTTTACCCAAAATGCCTTTCTGATCCACTTCTAGTTTCTTTTCTGTTTTTTCTTTTCTTTTTCCTTTTTTTTTAGATAATACCTTTTGCGATATTTTGGAGTTTGTTCATGTGCACTTAAATTAAACAAGTTTACAAGAAAGAGAATGATTAATAACATTTGGGTCTAATTTAGACTTTTGGGTTTGGTACGCGAAAACTAGTCGGAACTGTAAATGAAATTATGGCTGTAACTTTGTTTTTCGTTTTTAATAAAAATATCAATTTATCTCACTATTTGATTAATTACTAATTTGTCAAGCTCACTTTTAAAATAATATAAAACAACTGACTTATTCATTCCAATTTTTCTTTTGTAGGTAATTTTTCTATGTACTTCAACTGTAGTAGTTTATGGACTATTTGCCTAATTCACTCTTCTTTTTTTTTCATTCTTTCTAAAATAGGATAATTTTACGAAAAATTGCCCAAATTTATCAGGCTTACTAAGTAAATAAAAATGGAAGAAGCCCATAAAAATTTCAAAGAATCAACTCTGAAAATGAAAATAAGAACGACAGTAGTAAAAATAAAGAAGAATACATTATTATTTTAATTTTGGAGTTGATTCTGATTCTAGTTATTGAGATTCTAGAATTGTTGCTAAGTACATGACTCAGTATAGAATTCAGCCTCAAGACGATACAAAAAAATTAAGTGGTACATATATAAAAAGTGTGTTGATATGAACGGAAAAGTGTAACGATATATATGTACAGAATGCATTATTGAAGTTGCTAAAGTTGAGTTTATATTCAATTTGGATTTAGTTTTGTTCATGTTATGAATGATCAAAGGCCATGACTAATGATGTTTTGTCAGATGATCGAAAAGAAACATAAAACAGTAAGTTGATTCTCAACCTTCTCAAATTTTCTCAAGATAAATGAGAAAAGTTACATTTTCTGAGGTTATCATTGAAAAGTTAAGGATACATCAATACAAAACAGCTAAAAGTAGAATATACTTCCGATTGAAAATCATAATTCGTAAGCAAACAAAATCAAACCTCTATTAAATAAATATAGGTATATCTCATTTGTACAAAGGCATTGATGTATGCCAGAAATAGGCCAATGAAGCCGCATTACTTTCTACAATACATAAATATCAGAAACAAAACAAGACCCTATATTCTTATTATGTAATTTATTTAATATAACCATCTATATGGATAAACTAATTTAATCATTAAGAGACTGCATGGACCAGAAATCCTCGACGGTCCAAAATCCATCGCTCGAAACGGTGTTGAATTCGGCTGGAAACGGGCTCGGGCAGGTCAAGTTGGCCTCAGTGTAACCACCTGGTTGCGTCAAACTGTCATCGACACTGTTCGTCTGACTTGTGCTCGTGCTAGCCTCGTCAGTGAACTGCATTGTTGGTTGGTATTTCGTCTGATCGCTTTGTTTGATCTTCTTTTGTATTCTGGTCCTCCAGTAATTTTTGATCTCATTGTCCGTCCTGCCCGGCAGTTGCCTTGCTATCTTCGACCACCTTCACAACAAAAAAGCAGAAATAAAATAGCAAATAACTGAAAACTAAAAACCGGGGAAGGAAATGAAATAAAACAGTAAGAGAAACGAATTTCTGGTTATTGCAAAAAACCGAATAGAAGAACCATCCTAAGCATTGTGCAATAAGAAGAAATGGCTTCTTGATCGATGATGCGACAGCGAGGATTCACCTATTGCCCCATCTAGAGTGGAGCTCTATTATCAGCATGTGCTCCTCAGGCGTTATGTTCCCCCGCCTCACGTCCGGCCTTAAGTAGTTCAGCCACCTTAGCCTGCAACTTTTCCCCGTCCTGTTTAACCCTTTAAATGCAAGAAAAATGTCGATTAGATGCATAGGATATTTTTTTTAATTAATTTTGATTACTTTGAGTTTAAATTTTGTTTGTAAGAAAAAAATGTCAAAAAGTTTTCTTAATATATTCCCACTTAAAACTCAAAAAAAAAAAAGTTTTCGTAATATGTTTTAGTACCATATATTTCACATGCAAATAAGAGTTCATGCAAACAACGTGTCATTGTCATATGGCACATTTTGAGTATGCAGCATGTGATATTATCCTCTTTTGTAAAGTTCCACTTCACCTCTAACTTCTTAACTTCGTTGCAAATCAAACTATGTCTACTACGATATTTTATCCACATATCATGATTATAAGCAATCCATTTATATGCTCTGTTTTGCACTAAAGACTAACAGAGTATCCTCTGTTTTCTCTTCTTCACCACAACATACCAATTACCACATTAAAAGAAAAAAAACAGTATATTCATGCAACCATTGTTATTAATGGATTGACTAAGATTACCTGCTGCACGAGCGAGGTTATTCCAAACGCCTTCGCCATGATTAGCGATGAAGTTAATGAGTATAAGATCCTCTTCCATTGTCCATGGCCCTTTTCTCACTTCAGTCTCTTGGTTATTACTAATGTTATTAAGCCCCTCATCCATTTTGGACTGAGAGAGAGAGAGAGAGAGAGAGAGAGAGAGAGAGAGAGAGGAGGGTGGTAGGGAAAGACAAGGGGTTGTTGTGTGATATTTATAGAGGCAAAAAACAGAGAGGGTTTAGTTTAACGAACTGAGCTTAGAGTTTAACTAGAACTAGAAGTGTGATTTAATTAGGACTAATAATTGATAGAATCTAAGGAGTTCAATGGGTCCAAATGATATTCTAGAATTATCCATTTCATTAACAAATGTAGAAACAAATATCTAGTACCGACCTCCAAGTAAAAGCTAACAAAAAAGTAAACATTAATTACCACACGCTTTACTCCATCAAATATCTTCAGTTACAGTTTTACTAATGGTTTGGCGCCGCTTATAGCATAGTAATCTATAGCTTTTTATTTTGATGTGAATAAAAAACATTATACATTATAGGGAGTTAAGTTTAGATTTTCCATTCAATAGTTTTTTTGTACCACAATGCCCCTTATTTCATTATTTTCATTTTATTGTACCGAAAATAAGAAATAAATGAAAAATAATATTTTTCAATATAATATTTCATGAAATTGTTTTGACGATATTTGGTAATACAATTTTATGATGCATTAATTTATTTTATGATATTATATTAAATATAATGTTTTTTCTTATCTTATAAGTAATTTATATTTTTTAGCACAAAATATTTTTTCTTTTTTCTTTTTAATTATTGATTATGATTTATTTATACTTTATTATATGATTTATATTTACTAAATTATGATATTAAAGGCTTAGTGGATGGTATCATGATTCAATATTGGTTTGACGATTTTGGGATCTCAATATATCAAATTGCAAATTCACATTAGATTTTAGGGAAATGCACAAACACGATGCAGTGTAGCACGAATGTATCACGACGCACTGTAGATATACTGTTATTTTTCATTTTATATACTGTTTTCTCATTTTATATACTGTTTTGCCATTTAATATACTGTTATTTATTCTTTGTGTATTTCTTATTTTTTTACTTTTATATACTGTTTTCCCATTTTATATATTGTTTTCCCATTTTTATATACTGTTTTCACTTTTTATATATATACTATTATTAGAAAATAAATTATATATAATGTTATGTATATATTGTTATTCGAAAATAAATTATATATACCGTTATTGGATTCCGTCATGAACAGTCGTGATACAGTGCGTCATGCTGTAGTAGGTCTAGATTTTATCATATAACTCAAGTTAAATTAATAGTATTGTATGGATCAAATCTTCTACAACGAAAAAAAATTAATAAACCACTTACTTAAAACATAATTATTTCACTCTTGTACAAAAGAAAAAAACAAAAAAGAACATTGGAACAAGAATTGCACAAACACTCTTGTACAAAACAAATAAAACAGAACATTAGAACAAGAATTGCACAAACAATCGAAACGATAGTATTTGTAATTTTGACGTGCCGTTCTTATATCTTCACTCAATCAACAAACAGTAGTTGATATTGATTCAGCTCAATGCTCATACATAATCAAATTAAAAGAAAAACATTGCTGCAAAATGAATAACACAAATTTACACAAAGATTATCTTATTACTAACCAAACAAACTGTGTTTATTCATCATCATCTCTAATATACATGCCACTCATCATCCCAAACTGCTTTATAATTAATTATACACCAAGTAGTGTTTCATTTCATTCTAAAATATTTAATTATTCTTGGCTTTTTTCTTCGATTTGTAGTCTTTAACTGCAGCATTAATCGCGTCCTCAGCGAGCATGCTGCAATGAAGTTTCACCGGAGGAAGTGATGAATGCTTCGCTTTTTCTCTGCAAAATGTTCAAAGAAAAAGTTAAATTAGACGTCCAGATTATTTGCAAAGGATAATTATGTACTCTTTATTTAAATTAGAGAGAGAGAGAGAGTAATGTATTACGTGTTTTTGATGGTGACGACTTCCTCCATCTGCTTTCCTTTCACCCATTCAGTTGCTGTAATTTGGGTAAAAACACAAGTTAAATTAATAATGCAAGTAAAACAATTTCAATATAATTAAGAAGTAATAAAATGACAAATTAAGGGATACCAGACCTCAAATGATCTAATTGGTACCAAATGATTGGTGAATTAGGGGTATTATACTAATATGTAGTTCAATTGCAATTCATCAGACATCAATTCAAGCCCTAAACCTAACAGTAAATAGATTAACACCATAATCCTTATAAATCAATATTCACGATCAACATGATCAAACAACCAGCATACCAACAGAAGACGAAGCAATCGCAGACCCGCATCCGAACGTCTTAAAACAAGCATCAACAATCTTTCCTGAGCTCTCATCGACCTTAATCTGAAGCCTCATCACATCACCGCAAGCCGGCGCGCCGACCAAACCAGTCCCCACATCCGGCTCCTCCTTATCGAACGACCCGACGTTTCTAGGGTTGTTGTAGTGATCCACCACCCGCTCATGGTAGTTCCTGGCCAGCACCGCCGGTGATGCGGCGGCGGACGCCGGAGAGAGGCCGAGAGATCGTTTCAGACCAAGTCAGAGCATCGTTACGGTTCAGTTCGCGTTTAGAATGATCCGGAAATTTAGGAAGAAGATAATACTATAAATACACAGGAGAAATTTGTTTTGAAGAGTAGAATGAACCGACTCCGCTAATTTCTATGTTCCACGGATACGGATAGAGTATCATATCCGACGATACGGATACAGAAATACGGTACATCTCAAAAAATTTAGAATACGAATACGGCTATATATGTCTATTTTTTAATTATATTTATATAAAATAATAATTATTAAATAATTGATTAATAAAATAATCAATATTTTAAATTTAATATCAAAATATGTGAATGAAATTAAACACATACTTAATACTTAATGTTCGTAAAATTCAAGATTTGATTTAAGAAAAGTCAATTATTTCTGACTTTCTCAGGAATTGATTTTTTTTTTTTATTATGTGAGTTGTAAAAAAAAATGTGACTTATAAAATGTAAATAAGTCTTTTATTAGTTTGAATGTGAGTTAAAATTTGATTTATGCAAAAAAAATGGTTAAAAAAAATATAATAGACCAAAATCTATAGTGAAAATATCCAAAAGTATTCTAGCAGTATCTCAGCCGTATTCTGACGTATCTATCCTGAATGTATCTGAATTTTTATTATTATTAAAATAATCTGATACGCCACGTGACGTATTCGATACATACGGAGCCGTATCGGATATCCATATCCTCATGATACTTTTCAGTTTTTGAAGTATCCGCACAACTTGAGTTAATCCTATAAATACACAAGTGAAATTTGTTTTGGAGAGTAGAATGAATGAACCGACTGTTTTGAAGCGGTCTATGGGCTTAATTGGGCTGATGAATGAAATTAGTTTTTCAGAATTTAGGCCCAATTAAGATTTACAATAGGCTTACTGGTTTATTATGTTATATCTTTTTGTTTCAATAAAGGATCGGCCCACAATTCTAAAACAGATATCATGAGGACTGATTCGCAATTCTGAACAGATATCATGAGGACTGATTCGCAATTCTGAACAGATATCGTGAGGAGTGATTCGTGATTTTAGAAAACTATAGGGACATGCATCACACTATGCCACTGTTCATCTTCTTCTTTCATCCAGTAAAACAAAATCGAAGAAAAAAAGAAACAGAACAGAGAGAAGGTAAAAGGCTAAATAATGGCGGTGAGGCTGCAAGCCTCGAGTGCTTGCGTCGCTTCTCTCATCATCCCTCGTCTCTCTCGCTATTCAATCTCGTCTTTCACCAAAAGCTCCGCTAGTTCTCGTTTATTCTGTTCTGTTCCCAGTACTCAACAGTCTGTTTCGCCTGGTGCGCGATTCGCTGTGAAAGCGCGGCGCGGGGACTTGAATTTCGTTCTCAAGGAAGAAGACTTTGCTTCTGGTAAATCAATCCCCTTTCTCCAATTTCTGAATTTCATGAGGTCCTTAATACGAGTGTCATAGGTGTTAACCATATATCACAGATTTCTTACAATGAATAATGAGAACGTGAAAACATAATAACTTGTTCTTTTAATTCAATTAATTAACATGAAAAACTACTATTTATTTTTTGCAGAGGATGATTTGAGATTCGAGTCTCCACTAAAAATAGTGGAGTATCCCGATCCAATACTAAGGGCGAAAAACAAGCGGATCAACAGCTTCGACGAAAACCTCAAGAGACTCGTCCAAGAGATGTTCGACATAATGTACAAGTGAGCAATCCTACTCATTTCCATCTACTCACACAAATTATAAACCGAAGGGAAATTCGCAAAAAAGCCCCTACGTTCTGCCAAAATCGAAGCCCCTATATTATTGCCAAAATCGCAAAAAAATCCTGTACTATTGCCAAAATTGCCAATAAAAAACCTTCCGTTAGTTAGGAGTTAATACCGTTAGTCTCCATCCATACATTATTTACTCGAGAAACATATTTAAATAGTAATTACCATTTTTCTCTCTCTTAAGAGTTTCTCTTTTTTGCAATTTTGGCAATAATACAGGGGCTTTTTTTGCAATTTCCAAAAATGTAGGGCCTTTTTTGCAATTTCAGAATTAAATAAAATTTTTTTTCGCAATTTCCAATAATCCTATGGCTTTTAGTTTTTCTCACAAATTCCTCCAAATCAAATTATTCATTCGTTTCCTTTTTTTTCTCAGAACGGACGGAATCGGTCTGTCAGCACCGCAAGTAGGAGTCAACGTTCAGTTGATGGTGTTCAACGAGGCTGGCGAACCGGGTGCGGGGGAAGAAATGGTGCTTGTGAACCCTGTTGTTTATAAGGCTTCGAAAAGAACCATTCTTTTTAATGAGGGATGCCTTTCGTTTCCTGGTATCTACGCTGACGTGGAGGTGGGTGTTACCATTTTTATTTTTGGAAAAAAGTTAAAAATGGAAATTTGCGAGAAAAAACCCTGCGTTGTGGCTGAATTGCGAAAAGGCCCCTGCGTTATTGGAAATTGCAAAAAAAAAAAAAACTAAAATGATTGAGTTCGTTTTGCAATTTTTAATATGCGAGGGCTTTTTTGCAAAATTGCCATAATGAAGGGGCTTTTTCTAAAAGAAAAAAGAAAACCTGCGTTATGCCTGAATTGCCAAAAAACCCCTGCATTGTTGAAAATTGCAAAAGAGCACTACGTTATTGCCAAAATTGCGAAAAAATCCATGGTTTTAACTTTTAAGAATTGTTGATTCCGATTCAGCCGATTCGAGTCGGAATCGGCAAGTTGGAGTCAACGTTCAATTGATGGTGTTCAGCGAGGCTGGCGAACCGGGTGCGGGGGAAGAAATGGTGCCCATAAACCCTGTTGTTTATAAGGTTTTGAAAACCTAAACTTTAAACCCTAAACCCTAAATTTAGGGATGCCTTTCGTTCCCCGGCATCTACGCTGACGTCGAGGTGAGTGTTCAAGTTTTATGAGAAAGTTAGAAATGAAAATTTGTAAAAAAGCCCCTGCATTAATGAGAAAAATCCATTTTACCCCCTCAACTATTCAATTAGTCCCTTTTTGACCTCTCAACTTTTTATTGGTCCCTTTTTGACCCCTCAACTATTGAATTAGTCCATTTTTGACCCTTCCATCCGTTAAATGTTTATGTATCCGTTAACTTGACACGTAAGCGATGATTTTACATGTATTTATGATGTGGCAATTGTGATATGACAATTAATTGAAAAAAAAAAATTAATCCCTCCTTTATTTCACTCGTATTTTTTTTATCTTATATTTTTCTAAAAAAAATTTAATTAATGAAGAAAATTCATATCGAATCAAACTTAAGGGGCAATTTTAGAAAAATATAAGATAAAAAGAATACGAGGGAAAGAAATGAGGGGATTAGGAATTTTTTATTTTTTTTAAAATAATTACCATGTCACAATTGCCACGTCATAATTACATACCTAATCATCGCTTACGTGTCAAGTTAACGGATACTTAAGCATTTAACGGATGGAAGGGCCAAAAAGAGACTAATTCAATAGTTGGGGGGTCAAAAAGGGACCAATAAAAAGTTGAGGGGCCAAAAAGAGACTAATTGAATAGTTGAGGGGCCAAAAATAGACTTTTCTCTATTGGAAATTGCAAAAAAATTTGCAAAAAAACACTGAAATAATGTAGGTTCTTTGCAATTTTCAATATGGAAGGGCTTTTTTGCGATTTTGCGATAATGTGGGGGCTCTTTTCTAAATTTTCCAATTAAAATCGGAGTTTTTTTTTTTTTGTATTTTTAACGAGGGATGCCTTTCGTTCCCCAGTATCTATATGGTGGCGTTGAGGTGAATGTTACGATTTTTGTGAGAAAGTTAAAAATGGAAATTTGTAAAAAAGACCTGCGTTATGGCTAAATTGCTAAAAAACACTACATTATTGTCAAGAGCTGTAAAAAATGACCTATCAAAATTGCAAAAAAGCCCTAATAAATGTAGCTTTTTTTTGTAATTCTCGATGTGCAAGGGTATTTTTGCGATTATGCCATAGTGCGTTTTTTTTTACCAATTTTCTAATTAAAATTGGAGTTTTTATTTTTTTTGGTTATTAATGTAGAGACCTGCCACGATAAAAGTGGATGCTAGAGATATAAATGGAGCAAAATTCAAAATTAATTTATCTGAGCTCTCTGCCCGAGTTTTCCAGCACGAGTTTGATCATTTACTAGTACGAAATGAAATATTACTCAACAGAAATGAAATATTTATTTAGTCTAAATGAGGGATTTTTTTATACTGGGTTTTGACGGAACTTTTTTCAGGGAGTGTTGTTCTTTGATAGGATGACTAGTGATGTGCTTGAAACTATTCGCCCACAACTTAAGGTCAGTAAATTTGAATTTCTTAAATTCAAATTTAATTAAATTAAAAGAAAACAAATTAAGACTTTATTTATTTGTTCTTTTTTCTAAACAGAATATGGAAAAGAAATATGAGAGCAAAACTGGGAAACCAAGTCCTGAAAGTGTTGATAAAATTTTAGGAATAAAGGAAGTTGCAACATTACCACATGCATAGTATCTATCATAGGTTTATTCTCTTTATTGCGCAAAATTTCTCATATTTATTGTAGGTTTATTCTCTTCATAGATTCATATGGAAATTGAAGAATTGTAGCATGTTACAATTGTAATACTTTTGGCTTTTATATATCAATTGTTTTTGTATGAATAACTGATATGCTCAAGTACATGTATAATAACTTTTTGTGTAGTTCCTAAGTGTTGTATATGTACATTTCTCAGTGTAAATTAGCACGATAGTAACACTTCATTGCTACAATATAGTGATGCAAAGTTTTAGGTAAGTAAATATTAAAAAGTAGTATATAAGCACAATATCTCTTTAATAGCTTAAATTCTTCCATCAAAACTTCAGCATGCACTCTTATTCTTCTCATAGGTCTAAATCCCCCGAAATATTGGGCATTTATCCCTTGATATACATCACAAATTCAACAATAAACCCTATTACTCATCTCCTAATGAACATTATTACCAGACAAATCCAATTGTATATATATACACATCCAATCATATATCGACACATGTTGGCATCCTAATAAAATTTTCAAACGCTATCAATGGCTTCTCCTTTTGCAACCAACCAACCATGTATCAACACGTGTCATGATCTGATAAAACCCTATTACTTGCCGGTTTCCCGTTTTGCAAACAAAATATAGGTGGAACAGTTGGAGTTAATAGCTCTCCAAACGCATACCAACAAAATGGGTCATACATGTGAAATTTTTCCGGCATTGGTTGGAGCTGAACATTTGTCAGGCTGATGTCAGCACAGGGTGAGTTATCACTACACGCGAGATGAACGGGTTTTACGGTAAATGTCCCTCGAATATTTTCATAATGAACGCCTGAAATTGAGACTGCCTGTGTTTGATTCTTGCATGAAGCTTTATCGCAGTAGAATTGATCGATTATTATGGGAGTTTGCACCTCTGAGACTCTTATGTTTGAGAATCGTACGTTTTCGACCGAGCCTGAACCGCCCTGAAATAACATAAAGATAGTTTTATTAATGTGTATATGTCCAAGTTATATATGTTAGGTGTATATGTTAACTGTACAAATGACCCTATTTTCTCACTGTTCTGGTCCCTATGTTTTTCTCTTCAAATTCCACAAGAGGTTGTACTAAAATCATATGAAATAATTGTGTTTCAAATTGTCCCTATGTTTTTCTCTTCAAATTCCAGAAGAGGTTGTAATAAAATCATATGAAATAATTGTGTTTCAAATTATATAGAATCAATGTAGTCCTTGAGGTTTATGTAAAACAAAGAATCTTTGAAAAAATATTCCTCTATGTATAATGTTGACCTGTCATGTTCCACACATCTAGATTAGATCCATTTATTCCATGAAAGATATAGATCCAATCTTAAGAAAATATAGATATCCAAACAAAACAAATAACAGAATTATGTGCATACCTGCCAAGTCTTGATCCTGACACCAGTCATCGTATTATGCATGTTGATGTCTCGAACTGTAATGTTGGATACACATGCCTTTGTGTTATCCTTTCCAAGTCCGCCTATGCTTATTCCATGCCCGGGCCCACAATCCAGGCTGTGTATGTTTATATTCGTACATCCCGTTTGTATTGATACACAATCGTCCCCTGAATAACATGATAATATAACCATAAATATATATGTTCTTGATTAAACAAAAATAATAGTTTGGGAAGCATTCATGGTAGTTCCATGATACCATTTTTGGTATTTAATTTATCATTATATTATTTTGTGTGTTAATATATTATTTTGTGTTGCATACATAAAATACATAATTATTTTGAGTATCGAAATTGTATTTAAATAGGAAAATGTGATATTACGACGCACTTTAGTACGGCCAAATCACGACGGACTTTATATATAATATTTTTTCCACTTTTTAATATACTTTTTTTTCTATATATTGTTTTCACTATTTTTAGACATATTTTTATGAGCATGCTATACTGCATCGTAATATATCAGGTCCCATTTAAATATATGAAGATAGAATTATTTGTTGGTATCAACATTGTTATTTTCTTTGCTACATACAATTATGGGAATAAATTAGGACTTGAGTTTCTACGACTTATAACAAAAACTTGGATTATATCTTATGGAAAGTAGTTATTTTCACTTTATTTGTATAGTTTCTGCAAGTTGTAGTCCTTCTATTTCATCTCAACAAATAAAAACAAAAAAATGGAAAATGCAAATATAATTCATGTGGTCTCTGTTAAAAAAATGCTTGTATAAAACAGGCTGTGATTTGCATTTTGTGAATCCTTTTTGGATTTCTGCACAATATTAGCCCCCACACAAATAATTCAAATGAATAAGAGCCACCCTTTTTTTGTCTAGATCAATATATGTTCTGTGTGTATCAATATAATTTTGTATTTCCTTGAGCAAGTGGTTGGAATGGAAGGGAATAAAATGGTAGTTGCTGATTTTCTATTTTGTATTTATTATATTTTGAATGCAAAGAAAATTAATGCAAAGTAAAAATATTAAAAAGTAAAACATAATTTTACTTTGTAAGATAAAAAGAAAAAACATCTGATAATTGAAAAATTGTGAAGTACAAAAAACAGAAGAAATAAAAAAAATCATAGTAAAATTCCGACCAAATTTCAGAATGAACAAATCGGACCGCATCCAAATACTAAATTTTAAACGGCATATATGCAAATTTGAAAAAAATCAAGGACTAACAAGTAAATTATACAAAATACAGAATGAAAGCGTACCACAGGAGAGGTTATTATGATGGATGTTGACATCTTTTGAATTTTGCAAATGGATCCCATCTGTATTTAGGCTATCACCAGGCGAAGAAATGGTCATATTATAAACCGAGACCGATTCGCAATTATCGAATTTTAAGTGGCACTGAGGGCTATTTTGTATTGTTATTCCCGTAACTGTCACGTTGTAACTCCCATAAAACCTGAGGGCCTGAATGAAAAATGGTAAATTAAAATACTATTTTTTTTGTGATAAACAAATATATGCATGCTTTTTTTATTGAAATTGCCTATAAAACATAGGTGTGCATACCGTTGGTTTTATCGATGGCATCTTCTCTGCAAGTTCTACATCTATCTGTTACAACAATTTAAAAATTAAAGAATTCAATTACTTCTGACAGAATTCAAATTTTTTAACATAATTTCTCAAATTATAACGCACAAATTCTCCGTTTAAAATATTTCCTTAACATGAACAAAAAAAAATTTAACCGAGATTTTTTAAAATTTCTTTAAAAAAGGGTGTCAGTCAAACATGATTTAATTATAAAAATAAATTGTTGTACCGGATCGAGATCGCCATCAGAGTCGTCGTAACCAGTCCACCATACATTGCCTCTGCCTTCTATCACGCCTTTTCCTCGTATAGTTATGCCTCTTAATTTCGTGAATTCTAACCACTGTAATATTCCTGAGCCCCACGGCTTGGCGCTTGTTGGTGCAATTATCGTTCCGTCCAACTGCATAATGATTTAAAAAGGAAATTTTGTTTAATCAGAATTGTGTAATATCAATGCTTTGAATATTCAGCATTTCTATCAAGTAATTTTGTAAGAAATTAGGGGTTGATTAAAATGAAAAATTAAAAATGAAAGTACAAGAATTTATTAAAATTCGAAGGTTTTATACCCAGAAATAGAAGAGAAGACAAGGATTTTGAAAATTGAGCTCAATTAAAATGTGCTGTAGATATGATGCCTCAATTTTTTATGCTTATTGAACAATAAATATATTCATAATTATTTTGTCTAGTATTCAAATCAGTATCTGACACATTCTTATTAATATCTATATTATATATATAACCAATTATCAATAAATAACATCAATGCATTTATAAATACCTGAAATACGATATTTGGTTTGCAGTACGGACCGGAAAATGAGATGGGCCCCACCAAGAACTGATAACCGGCCGGAACCAAAACTGTCGACGCCTCTTCCTTGCACGCTTCCGCCCATGCATCTTCAAATGCCTACATTAAATAATAACCCGATTTCTTTTAGAATCCAAACGAAATTAAAAAAGAACTACGAAAAATTGAGAACCTACGTCTCAAAACAAAATTCATTAGTTATTTATTTTTTTGGATAAAAGAATTCAATAATTTCTCATGTCGAGACAAAAAGAACTAAGTTGTTTTTATACAGGCTTTTATTTTATGTCTTATGAAATTTGCACCCGTGAAACCTATGTGGTCTGGCCAACTATATTAAAAATTAAAATAGTAACTATCTGGCCCAGCAATGCATATTCCATTTCCACTCCATTTCTTTCAAAATGGGGATGTCCTTAACCTCTTTAAGTTTGGAGTAAGATCTCCAATTTATACATGGAAAAGGAGAGGACTGAACACGAGTAAATATTCATGTCAAGGGCTTAGCTTAACGATAGAAATCGAAAAAGAAAAAAAAAGCTACAATTAACAAATGAAACATAACGAACAGGTGGCAGCTGCACATAGATCATCTTCTCTACAACTTGAAAAGGAACCAAATATAGAAGAAAAGAAATAAAATAAACATAGTAACTTAGTCACATGCATTATATACCCAAATGTAATTATGTTTTTTTTAATTGAAAAAGAATGTTAATATGGAATAATTCATCAACGCACTATCACGACAGAATAAAAATAATTTAGAAATTTTCTTTAGACAAGTTAATCAAATTATTAACTCAGTGGAAAATTTGGCCAATAAGAAAAAGACATTTGAATTTGAAAATCCAACAGAGTTTCAAATTTACTTCATAGCAGAACATCACAAAGAAAAGCAGAAATTCAAATAAAGCTATTAAAATATATTTAATGGAAGACATAAGAAAATTTATGTCAAAAGAAAATGGAGCAAGTAAAAATGTCAAGTTCAAAAAATATAATTGAAAAATATATATTTATAGAAAAGGATAGAATTCACTAGACCAATTTGATGAGAATATTTCCTTGGAGATGAATGCATGCAATCAAAATTGAACTTCAATTTTTTGTATCTCATTCAAAACCAAAAGGCCAAAATACAAGACAAAATTTTCTCAAACGAATAAAAACACAAAAAAAAATTGAACCAACCTTTGTATCATCACAAACTCCATCACCTTGTGCTCCAAAATCAACCACATTAAATTCAATCGGAGTCGGGCCTGAACAACCTGAACCAGGATTCGGTTTCGGGTTCGGGCCTGAACCAGAACCAGGTTTTTGTTTTGGACTCGGGTTCGGATTCTTGTTGACTGGTGGACCCGGGTTTGGACTCGAACCCGATCCCGGTTTTGGTTTTGGACTCGTACTAACTGGTGGACTTGGGTTTGGATTCGGTTTCTGATTATTTCGAGACCCGGTTTTCGCTTTTCCTTTCTTCTTTGTTAAGGAAGTGATTGGAGCTTTTTTTGGTCTCCAATGCTTGCCTCTTCTCCCCTCACATAAATCAATTGTGATGCACATTGTAACAAGTACAAATAGAAGAATCAAAACTAGGCCTTTTAGTCTAAATTTTCTCATCTTTTAGTGTGTGTTTGAGTGTGGTTGTATGGAAAAGTGTGTGTGGAGAAGAGAGAGGGAGAGATGGAGAGAGAGCAGAGTTGTGTGAAGGAGGGAAGCTAGGTTTAAATAACAGCCCTAGAAAAAGAAATTATTGGTTGTTTGGTGGAGGTCTGGTACATAATTCAATCATCACTGGTAAATTAGCCGTGCTTACTTTTCATGTGACAATGTAATATACTGATCTTAATTCCTATTACTAAAAAAAACATAATAAAATAAATATTTCCTTGAATCATACAATTTTCCAAAACAAAGGCGGCATAAAAATTCATCAAATATTACATTAATATTATATTCGCATATATTATTACCATACTAATTTGAACCTCATAATTTAAGAACGTACGCACCATTTTGTGAATCATAAAATAAAACCAATATGACCCATTTAATTACAAATTAATCAAATGATGATATAATACATTTAGGGACGGAGCTTGACGATATTATTTGGGGGGGTTAAAAAAAAAATTTCCATTGATTAACACTTAGTAAAAATTTTAGAGGGGTCAAATATAAAGAAATACATGCATTTAAAAAATTTCTTCAGTAAAACACTACTAATATATACTACGTTTTTAAAATCTTGGGGGATCATGGCCCCTCCCAATCCCTATTAAGCTTCGTCACTGAATACAGCACAGCTTGGCAACTGCCACAGAATTTAAAATGTCACATCCTTTATGCCTTTTTCTTATCTTATTTTTCATTCTTTACAACCCCCTTTTAATTAATTCGTCTTGTGAGAATTGGTTGGGGGTTTAATCCAAAACCCTCTCACTACTTGATCAAGTTGATCTTAGTTGAGTACACACAATATAATATCCGATTTTCCAAATTACACCCCGAATTTTCATGAATTAAAAAAATATCCAACAATTCTCATACTTGCAATTAATACGTCCTTGTGGTCGAGTTTTCTGTAAAATCATCAAAATGTTAGAAATACAATGATATCAACATAATATTTGTATTGTTTTCATTAGCTAAACTAATTTTCTTATAAGCAGGTTATGAAAAGCCAAAGAGAGACACGTGAGTGCAACATGTATCAATATATCCCGGTTCTTCTGCTTCGATCTCTTATATGGCTAATCATATGCGCAAATTATTTGGATTATAATGTTTGAAATATGAACATGACTTATTAATTTGATAATGTAGTATTGTCCAATTCAAGTACATGTGTTGCATTGTTATTTTATTCCAAGAACAATGGAACTATCAAAAGAGTCAACAAGACAACAACAACAATGCTTGTTGGAAAAATAAAAAATATAAAATTGAAATCAAAATAGTTTACTCTCTTACTTTATCCTCTTAAAAATTGAAATGCAAAATTATTTAATTCACTTTTAGGAAAAATAATTTTACGTTAATGAGAAATAATGTCAAATATGTATTTGAAACAGTATTATACTTATTATGCTTAAAACACAAATATATATAATCTTAACTCTATGTTAAATTTTTAATTATAGACTAAAGATAATTGGCTATTCTTAATAGAGGATCTTTGGATGTCACTTTCTGCCTTTCTTTCCTATGACAAATCAACATGTCTTCTCTCTCAAAATTGCCGTTTATTAATATGCAAAATTAGTAATTTAGTGTATTATGCTATCATATGACGTTAAAATATATATACTCGCATCCTTCTCTTTAAACAAAGTTTTCGAAATCTCAATAAAGACAAGCGTATAGATACTTATAAAACTCTATCAAGACACTACGGGCATAAAGTCGGAAAAGAAAAAAACTCTATCAAGAACCAACACTAACTCATTCACTAAGAACACTATTCAACAAACACAAGCAAGTACCACACAGGCAAGATTCACAACAGAACCAGACTGTATTTGTGTGAGTGTGAGATTTATTTGTGTGAGAGAGAGAGAGAGAGATAGAGAGAGAAGTTGTGGCGCCTGGGTTCACATGCAACGGTCACGGGCGCCAATTCCGTATGTTTGTCTTCACCAGACCAACTGCCTTCCTCCTGAATTTCACAAAATGGCACTAGTCTACGGTAGTTCCATCCATTCAAAATACGACACGTCGTTCAGTTTTCTGAGGTGTCTGGTTCTCATTGGCTCTCTCACAGTAAGCCCACGCCAACTCTTTGTTATAATGCAACTGCAAGAAAGAGATAAAAACAAAAATGAAAGGCAAGAGAGGGAGCCTCTCGTCTTCTTTCGAACTCCAAATCATCTTTTGCAATGACTCATTATCGTAAGTACTCTCTCTTTGAGCCTCAAACTAAATTTTACGAGTAGTTTTTCTTGAAAATAACCCTCATTTTTATTAATATTAAAAATAAGTATATATATATTTTTAATGCTACATTGTTTTTATTTACAATAATAGTTTTGTTCACTCATAATGTTGGCGCTAGTGCAAAATTTATCAAAAAAAATATTCAGTTTAACATAAATCACTTGGCACTAGCCAATGCAGTGGTCCAAAGTAATCCTTGCAAATAAAATCAATTCAGTCCTTGTGTTTACAAATTTGTAAAAGAAGAGGGTCACATAGAAATATTCTCCAATCTAGAGGCTCTGCAATTTTGTACACATCTTAATTGCACAATTGGAGTATCTCGACAATAACTCTGCCACTAGTTCAAAATGATGCATAATAATAAGCAAAGTATAATTGTTAAACCCTCTGCATTATGCAGAAATTGCATAAAAGTTCTTATATTAACAAAACACAGTCAGCTACTCGGATATCTACGATGCATTGTATCGCGTCGAGATCAAGATGACAGTGCTGTCATGAAAATGACAGTATATATAATTTTTTTTTTGTAATAGTATATACGTAAACAATAAAAATAGTATATAAAAATCAAAATAATATATTACAATAGTATATATAAATTCCAAAAATAAATAATGCATAACGAATAAAAAAAATCTAAAATAGTGAAAATAATATATAAAAAAAAAATTTATTGAAAAGTAAAAAGTATATATACACTCCATCGTGATTGGACATATAGTGCTGTCGTGATATCATATTTCTCTATCATCAATTATTCGCTAATGGTATATGATTAACTGATTTAATCCCGTAATACAGTATAGATGCATTCCATTACATTTTAATTAGCATGAATTCTGTTCAATCCTCTGTTCTACGTGTCCTTTTAATTTGAGCACATAAATAATCTAGACCCAAGAAATCTATCTTACGAAACCCAATTACATGAAAAACCGTTACAAATCCAAATGAATACGTGCTAGTAGCTAGCACATATATTCTTTGGATAACCGTTAAAGAATTCCGACTATAATTTTTCTGCGCCTGACATGGTCCTAGCTAGGTACCTACCATGCAATCCTAGTTTTTCAAAACCCTAATTTTACAAATTAACCATTGGTTGAGAAATGGACATGTCTTAAAGGTTGTTAGCTCAATTAATGCGAGGTATAAGAAGCCAACTTATGATCTTGTCTTTGTATCCTCAAGCTATGTAGCTCCTTTAAATCTATGATTGTTGAAATTAGTCTTTTTTTTCAGAAATAAAATAATAACAAAAATATTGCTATTAATTTCATTAACTTTTGGATTAAGTGATAAAACTTGACTTGAGTTTGTGGAACAGTAGATCCTCCGCATATGCTCCCGCTCCCTCTCTGTCTCTATTAAGCTCGGCCACGATTTAAAGTAATAGTATACATGTTGAATCACATTGTAGGAATTTTTTTGTTGATATGTCGCTTGATTTTACTTGTTAATCAGGAGATCCTAATTGAAATGAAAATTCATCAATTTATTTGAGCTAGTAGTAAATTTTATCTCTTAGCAAGTGTGTTGTTGCATTTCTTTCTATTTTCTGAATACATAATCTAAAAGTTCAAATTTGAGTGAACAGAAAAAGCATATTAATCTAGAAGTTCAAATTTCAGTGAACAGAAAAATCATATCTTCAGTTTAGGGCCTAAGTTGTGGCAAGTGCAAAACCTTACTAAATCATAAATTATGCATATGATATGCGGGTCTTTTTTGGGAAAAGGAGGGGCCTATACAAATACACCCTATATGTGTCTTCTAGTGCTCTCGTGACCCCTGTCATTCTCGTGATATTATGCATGCAAATATATAAGATAATTTTTTTTTATTAGTTAATTAGGGTTAGTAGTGTGATTAGTCTAGTGTAATTTGTATTGGATTAAGTGATGTAACAAGAGATAAGTTGTTAAATAGGTTCATGAAAGGCATCTAATTATATCTCAAGATTGTATATCCTAATGCAATTAGTCTTTCATCTTATAATATATATTGCTTATATTGTGTTAATTTATATCAATTATTTATATCTTTTCAATAGATATAAGATGATATCCAACAAATATATTAAAAAATTATTTTATACACAATTTTTTCTTTGTATATTTTATATACAAAAATAATGTTCTTCGAGTATAATCTATGGTAATTTTAGTTATGATCTAAGAGGTACAGTATGAAATCCAAGACATGTCACATATCCTAAAGAGCTAAAAAATGTATTATTCAGTATATATTTTTTGCAGCTTCTCTCAATCTTTTTCGCTATATTTTTTTTTTCATTATGCATTAAATTAGTATATATAATTTTCCTACAATTTTGATACATGTCATTTTTTTTAATTGTACAGGAGACTAGTATATCCCTCGTATATCTCCAAAAACACCAGCCCAACACAGGCTCGAACTTAGTATTTCTCTCTTGTTCTAATGATGCATTGATCACTTAATCTAAGTGTTTGACATATATATGCCATTTTAGTTTTATCTTTTCTAATATACCATTTTCTTATAAAGAATTATAATTGAACAAAATATGTTACCTATCAATATACTATACCATACAATTCCTTATAAAATGCTTAAAAGTAATCACAAGACCCTCCCGTATTTCCGTACAAAATTACAGCGGGCAAAAACCTGAAAATGCGACTGGAATCTGGATCGTTTCATGCAAATTGAATTTTACAAACTTTCTCATGTCATTCCGAGATAAATGATTAAATTAAGAGCTGATCCATGTATGCCAAAATTATGTTTTAACATTTTGTGTAATTACAGCGATTATATTAAAGTTCAACAGTAGTCACGGATCATTCTAGAATTGCCACATCGACTATAGACTAAACAATTTTCTATTTAACAAAAAAAAAACAGAGTGACTTTGACCGGTTCATAATGACAGTATAATAATTTTGAGCACTTAAATTTTTTTTTTTTTTTTTTTGAAGCTTCAAGAGGCAATTGCGTCACTGAGATTTTCATTAATCAAATAGGAAGTCTTACAAGAGAGGAATGGAAAGAAAGTTAATTGTCAGAGGATATAATAGAAGGGAAAATTATGTCTGATTAGTGCTAAACGATATGTCTAATCTACTGAGAAAAATATTTGCTGTACTTTGGTGTCTCCTGGCAGTAAACTGGGTTTGCAATCAAGGACCTCCTATATTGTATGTACTTTATCATGGCAGTAACTTTTGGCATGTGATTATGCAATTGACCCCACATCACCTCTTTTAAGCCTCAAATTCGCCTCCATTTGGCACTCGAATCCTTTTTGGTACACTCAGCCCCCACATTTTTTGTACCGGTACCGGACATTTCGATTTGTGGCCAGCATTTACTTGCAATCACGGGATCTTAAACACTCAATTTGAAGTTTATTATATGACTTGCAGACTATATAAAAGTATCGTACGTATATTTCAGAGTAAACAAAAGCCATTCGTATAGACCATAGTCTTTCATTTTGTAGAGCTACTTTCTGTTTCTAAATTTTTGCATTAAATGATTGACATTAAAAAAAAAGTCTAGGAACTCGTATTATATATTAATGTAAATATGAAAATTCTCAGTATTCCACCCAAAAAAACAAAATATAAATTAATGGGTCAAGGATTTAAGAAGTGCTGGCAAGCTCTGATGGAGTCTATTTGTCGACCGTCTGACCTACATTTGCATGCCCGTGAATTATTAAGGCATTATTCTCCATTTGGATTTCGTTTGCACTTCAAAATTTGAATCTGAGTTAAAAAAAAAAAAAAAAAAAAAATTGATGCTTGCATTACACTAAAGTATGATCAAGTGTAGGGCACGCATACAGCTAAGTTTTTCCAAATAATGCAAGAGAAAGATCAAGTTACAAATAAGCATCGGTGTACTATACTTTGATTGATTTATATTTTTTCTCCAATAATCATCACCTTGTGCTCCAGAACTTGATTTCTGTCAGTCAAATCGGTTCAGAACTTGTTTTGGGTTGCTGGTTTTTGTGGTGTTGTCATTACTCAAAACTCAAACTATTATCATAGTCTTTCCGTGAACGCATTATTATATAATGATGTATTTTAGTTGATGACCATAAAAAAAGTACATCCTTATATAATAAACCCTTACATAATAAAGAGGTTGGAGTGAAGTGAAATTTTGGTCCCTGATTCCCCACTTCAAATTGGATTGAATTGACCACAACCACATGAATTACGTCTTAATTTTGGATCTGGATGAACCATTTCATTATGCTTGCTTTCAAATAAACAATCTCCAAACTAGAATTTGGACCAATCTTCTTGGCCCATAGTCCTATAGGCCCATTAGATAAATTCGAACGTTGGAAAAAAAAACTATGCTACAAGTATCACGCCTGTAATCCTAAATTCCCGCCATCCTTTCCTCGCTTTCTCCATTCTCACAAACCCTAATCTGATCGCATGGACCAAATTCTAACCCTAACCCTAGTACGAATCAGGCGATCGGATATGGAGGAAAGGACGGCTGTGGCTGTTGGGGTGATACCTTCCGGTACCGCCAAAACCCAGATCGAACTATGTGAATCAAACTATAAATAACGGAAGTGTACCTTGATCCATGATTACGTTTGGAGTATAGAACACCGAATTTGCAAGTAGGGTCTTCCAAATACTTCATGAACGCCAATTGAGATTCCTTTGTTTTTTTTTCTCTTTTGGTCTCTTCCTCTCTCTTCTTAATGGGACAGATGAGAGAATAACTTGGTTCATGTGTATTTGGGACAAAATTGCTTATATATCCAAATAAGCACCCTTTCATGAAGAGACACCATTTGGCTCCTAATGTGGACTTTTCCATTTCAGCCCATCATAAAAATAGAAACACACCACCCACAATTCTACACATCAAAGGCCACACCCTAATTTGACACATTAATACTTAATATAATTAACTAAACTTGATCACTTTATTATAAGTATATTTGACAGTAATATTATACACAAATATTATACATATAAGTGCAACGTTGGATTAATGATCCAACAATCTCCCACTTGGACTATATGTAGAACCTTATAATTGTGTATAAAATATAACCCAAATATGCGCATCTTTTCTGTCATTGACTTTTATGTGTCCCTTAACAATTCCGTCCATCAGAATATCAATATAGGATCAAAGCGGCGTTCGTTACATTTTGCGTAACTAAACCTTCAATGGTCACGTACTCGATATACTGAATGACATGAATCATGATGTGGATGTGTAGCATGGAAATTTCATGTAATGTGATCTTAACATGCCTATTTCCAACTGGTCCACTTTAGAGAGATCAAATCTCATTTCCTAATGAGACAAAACCGTCTCCCTTAAAACATTAATGAGACAAACCGTCTCCCTTATAACTTTAATGAGATAAATTAATCTCCCTTAATGAGGCGAACTTTATTATAATCAGAGTATATAATAAATTGAATTTTATTTCTGCAGAATTAATCTGAAATCCGAATAACCGTATCATATGTCTATATCATTTGTCTAGATTATATACGTACAAATATGAACTCCCACTAGAACTGAATATTCTTAATTAAAATTGCACCCATATGAGTAGCTAGCTCATATAACCTTTTGAGTGATGACTTTAATAAATGAATCCATAATTTTGGAGTTTGTACAAATACGTTATATAGACAACCGTTTACTCTGAAATCTTTATTTACAACTAGAAACTTGATCTCTAAGTTTCTATTGTTGAAATATATATAACTGCTAATTTATTATCATAATATATTGAGTGGTCTTATAATACTATATCCACTATTTGCAATTCCATAACAAAATTCTACAGTAATATCCCATAATTAGATGTCCCATAGTATAATATAATTTTGTTAACATTATGAAAGATGCTATATAATTAACAAGTTAGCATCCTTTCAGTAAATGAAACAACACCTACAGCTCGCATATTAATGCAGCTCTTTACTTATTTTATATTATCTTGACATCTACTAACATCAGAGTCAGTACACCATATTATCTTAAAGACTGATCTGAACTCTGATTTGTGAGCATTAAGTCTTTTGTTCTCTATAAATATCGCAAGACCTTCTTGGCTGCTTTCCAAATGATTTATTTCAGAATTACTTAAATATCATTCTAGCATCACCATAATGTATGCAATAACTGAACTGCATACATATATGAATTTAACCTTAAGATTTCTTATACTGAAAGTATATAAAAAAAAAATCTTCTATATTTATGGTATTTCTAACACATTAGGACACTGCTTGAGACTAAATATGTCTCCTCTATTCACAAGAGTACAACCTGCTTTGCAATGCTTTCATGCTATTTTTATTAAAAGTCTTTACGATCTAATTCTTTTGTGATAAACTGAGAATACCATGAGAATGGTCTCAAAGTATTTCTATACTTGACACAAAAGAAGCATCACCAAGATTTTTCATCTCAAGATTACTAAATTGAATTATCTTGGTGTTATGCAATTAAGCTAGATCGTTAGTAGCATGTAATATGTCATTGACATAGAAAATCAGAAGAGTATAATTACTCCCACATAACTTTATATATACATCTACTAACTTCATCTCAAAACCAAACGAGATGATCTATTGATGCAAGTTATAATACCATTGTCGAGATGTATGTTTGAGTCTTTAGATATAGTCCTTGAGCTTGAAGTGCATATTATTTGTATCTACCAACACAAAAAATTCTAGTTGCGTCACATACTTTGTCTCATCAATGTCACCATTGAAAAATATGTCTTTATATCCTTCCAATATGACTCAAGATTGAAATGCGCTAGCCACTATTGTCATGATAATCTTTAAGAGTCTTCCGAATAAACAGTAGAGAAAAATCCCTTTATAATTTATTGACTTAATCATATTTGTTGTGCTTCTTGAAATATCCAAGTTTGCTCTTCGGCTATAATGTCTTGACAATTTTAACATAAACAAATCAAAACGTAAGTCTTGAAATTCAAGACTATAGCCGTATTTCCCCCCACAAACTGGACATTTTCAAAGAACCGCGCATTTCTCGAATAATTATACAAATCGACTTTATTTGTGGGATCGTAAAACTTGTATCCTTATAAATTAAATGGCATATCCAATAAAATAGCAACTTGAGTCGAGTTTCTTTTCCTTATGCCTTTAGGCTTACCTTAACTGGACAACCTCAACATGTAAATGATCTAAACAAGGCTAATAACCTATTCAGAATCGTATTACGGTTTATTAGTTGCTTGAGTTGGAACTGTATTTAGGATATAAGCTGCAGTATTAAGTGTTCCCCCCAGAGCAATGACGATAAATTAATATTAGTAATCACACTATGCGTCATATCTTTAAGCAATCTATTTCGTCAATCAGTCAAATCAATCATGTTGGAAAAATCCGACATTGTATACTGAGAGACGATATCGCTTTTCTCTAGAAATTTCACAAATAGTCATGGATGTTATTCACCTTAACCGCCATATTAACCATGATATTTTATTATCACGGTCAAATTTAATGCTTTTAGTTTTTAAGTTGAGTTAACCCAACTATAACCTTAAAACTTTTGAACATCCAATACCGTTGTCATTTCATAATTGAGATAAACGTAGTCATACCTAAAATATGTCTATGAACATGAAATTTTACTGTTGATCATTCCTAGAAACCGTAGGAAATGATCCACATATGTCCTTATGTATTAGTTCTAATACATCTTGAGATCTTTTTGACTTTAAATCTCCTTTTATTAGTTTGTTTCCGTTATATATAACACAAACATTTAAGCCTGTGAAACTTAAAAGATAGAGAATTGTGTTTGACACAAATCTTTTTAATTCTCCGATTGGAGATACGACCAAATATTATGTGTCACAAAATACCAAATTCTCCTAGGTTAATTTACACTTTTCACAAGAGTGTACTTAATTGCAAGATTTTCATTATATGAAGCAATTTTATCCAAAGATAAAGATTATCATAAACCGACAAAGAACCGGACTAACCAATTTTGAATCATGAAACAAACTAAATTTTCTAATTCCAAATGAACAAGCAAAATTCGCTTTATCAAAAATTGAAGTAGAAATCAAATTACGTCTAAAAGACGAAACATCAAAAGCTTCATGTAGATCCAAATAAATCCGGTCTTTAATAATAATCTAAATTTTCCAATTGCTTCAATATTAACTGTTTTGCCATCACTTATATTGATGTTTCTTTCACCATCATTAGGTTTCTAGCAATTTAGATAAACTTGCATAGACATGTGATGTAAATTATTATACCGGAATATTTTTATCACACAAGTCTATTGACCAAACTGAATTAACCAATGAACAAACCAAAATTAGAAACATAACTTATTACTTTAATGGCAACAATTCTGCGGCTATCTTATTCTGATTCCTATTATATTTTGCCTTTATTCCTTATTGAAATTAAATTTGTTAAGATGATACAAAATTTTCCATTTTCATTCATAACAAACTTATTTTCAATATTTCTTAAATAACTTTTTAACCGTAGTTATATTCTGAAATTATGCCCTGAATGTGTATGGAATGGTATTCTTTACCGATCATTTGACACATGCGATATAACATGTCCCACTTTTCCATCTGCATCTAATTAATAGATATTCTTTTCTCTATGTGTTAATGAAGAGTTAATCTTTATCGCAAAGTCAAGATCATTAACTTTGAGAATTATTGAAGATTCTTCTTTATTATTACTTGAAGTTATTACCATTCATCTATAACTGAATTGATGCTAACGATAAAACTAGTTGCGATATTTACTGTTAAATAGAGAACTATATTTAATTACTATAAGCTCACCCTAATAACCGAATAATAATAAATTCAATAAAGATAAGCCCCATCACAAGATACCGGTTTCCATTAATATCTTATCTTTGGACAACAATATTAACTTCTGATTGATATCTTGGCGTAGTAATCAAGTTTTGATGATAAAGTAACATGTCAACAGATTTATCTTCCTTTGGGCCGATTAAATATGTCACACGTAAGACCAAATAATCATCACATACTTATTACCACAAATGTACATATCATTAAAATAAATATTACCTTCCTTTGGGCCGATAAATATTTATTCAATAATAAGCGCACAACTTTTTATATCCTGAAATAAAACTAACTTCATCAGAGAGGTTACTTTGGCGACGTCATGCTAAAAATTAATTAATTTCAAAATGTATATCCTTAAATACCTTTATTTGAACTTAAAATTATACTTCAAAGTTGAATTTACAACTTCATATGGGCATTTTCCTTAACGTTTCAAGATTGTTACAAAATGATCCTTGATAATGGGCTTATTTGTAAATATAAAAATATTTTATGTCTGAATTTACTTACAAGCCCTTTATATCAATTTTGCATAAATTATCTTGTATTTTAATATCGCAAATTAATCCTTACTTAAGATTTATTTGTAAATATATATAATTTTAGTCCAATTATATTTACAAGCCCTTATGATCGAGTTATAAAATCGACCTATTATTTTCCTGAATTCGCATTAATAACTGAACTCCTTTGATAACTCATTTTATACTTAAAATTTCACAATTTATGTGAAATTAATTTTGATACATGCTTGTATCAAAATGTACCTAATTTTGCTTGAATAAGTTATCATAAACTTTACGAGTAATAAATGCCTAATGAATTTAATTAGAAATAAAACATATTTTAAATATTACTTACCTTTTGTTTTATTTATAACATAAAATCCACCAAAATTCATATTCTTATTTTCCTAAAACTTAATTATTTTGGGCCTAATAATAATACCTTATTTCCTTAATTTTATCTTAATCAGATTCTTTATTAGTCTAAAAAAAATATTAGGCTAAATATTTATTTTCCTTCTTTTTATTATTATTTGTTTTCGTTATTTGGGGCCTAAGATTATCCCTCTTTTATTTATTTTTTTTATTTTTTTTTTATTTTTTTTTCAATAAACATGATGGCCCAAAAAACTATCCATTTCATTTTAATTGGTCCAACAGAAAACTCCTTTTAATTGGTCCAGCCCAAAACTCCTTATTTTCTCAAGATTTGGAATTCGAATTATGAATTTCAAATACCAGATTTTAATAACTTTAAAAAACCTGGAAAACTAATTCCATCTCTCCCAAATGACACCCCTTCACACGAGAGAGTCCTCTCGCGTCTGATAATTGTGACTTTTCGCCGCGAACCAAAAAATGATGACCGTTCGCCTCTTTCACTCGCACCTTTCTGATGACGCTCGCGTCTCTTCTTCTTGTGCCAGAAAAAACGGAGATCCAAGACGTACTACAAGGAGGATCTGAAACCCTAATCGGCAATGCCTTTTCTAATCGAGTGTCGTCTAGATTTATTGATTTTAGTGCGACCCAATTGGCTTATTATGCTAACCAAACCCTAACCAGATCGCATCTGTTCGTTGTTCGAAAACACACATCTGACGATCACTTCAAGTTCTCCAATTTCCATAATTGACTTTGTATTGGAGTATTGATCGTGCCCTACTTGCGATTGGATTCTCTCCAAACCATATAGAAGACAGAAGGGTTTATGTGAAATAGCCTCTTAATTTTTTGTCCCTCTTTGTAAACCCAAATAAGTTTGCCCGAAATTTGATCAATTTTATGGTTTAAAAGTTTAGAACGACTTAAATCAAATCCTAATTTTCTTAAATCAAATTCTAATTTTCTTAATTCGACATAGTCCTGCTCTGATGCCACTTGTTAGGGCGATACCTTCCGGTACCGCCAAAACCCAGATCGAACTATGTGAATCAAACTATAAATAACGGAAGTGTATCTTGATCCATGATTACGTTTGGAGTATAGAACACCGAATTTGCAAGTAGGGTCTTCCAAATACTTCATGAACGCCAATTGAGATTCCTTTGTTTTCTTTTCTCTTTTGGTCTCTTCCTCTCTCTTTTTAATGGGACAGATGAGAGAATGACTTGGTTCATGTGGATTGGGGACCAAATTGCTTATATATCCAAATAAGCACCCTTTCATGAAGAGACACTATTTGGCTCCTAATGTGGACTTTTCCATTTCAGCCCATCATAAAAATAGAAACACACCACCCACAATTCTACACATTAAAGGCCACACCCTAATTTAACACATTAATACTTAATATAATTAACTAAACTTGATCACTTTATTATAAGTATATTTGACAGTAATATTATACACAAATATTATACATATAAGTGGAACGTTGGATTAATGATCCAACAGTGGCGAGATTCTTGTGATTGAGATCTGATCTGAGCGGGTTTAAGCGATTCGATAGCGATCAGATCGCATCTTGGGAGTATATAAGCTCTTCGTGAGATCTTCTTCTTCTCCTTCTATTTAACTTGTTTTCGGTTTGATTTTACTGTCTGTGTTTTTATGCTTCTGTTTTTATTTGTTTTTTGTGTTTCGGAGAGATCTGGAAGACCTTCACAATTGTGGAGTGGGAATCAGATCTACTCCTCGTTTTTTTTTCATTTGTGTCTTTTCTCCTTCTATTCTCTAATTCTATTCTGCTGCCTCTCTGTTTCAATCATGAATTTGATTGAAACGTGGCTCTTTTGGGGCTTGACAAGAGAGTCGGTTGTGTCTCACATGCATGCTTGTGTTGTTTTTCACAAAGAAATGGGAAGAAAGAGCAAAGAAAAAAAATGAATATGTTATTCCTGTCTCTAGTTGTGGCATAAATTGCTTGAGTGCTTAATTGAAGATAGTACATGATGACTTAATTGAGGCATATAAAATGCTTGAGGGCTCAATTGAGGCATGAAAAATGTTTCTTAATTGAGGCATCAAAAAATTTGCGGCTTATTTTTTGAGCTATAAAAATTGTTTGAGGGCTTAATTGAGGCATGAAAAAAGCTTGAGGGCTTAATTGAAGCATAAAAATGATTCTTAATTGAGGCATAACAAATATTTGCGGGCTCAATTTTGAGCCATAAAATTTGTTTGGGGCTTAATTGAGGCGTAAAAAATCCTTGAAGGCTTAATTGAGGAATAATTTACTTGATAGCTTAACTGAGGCAACATTTACTCAATGGCTTAATTGTGGCATAACATTTACTTGATGGCTTAACTGAGGCATAACATTTACTTGATGGTTTAACTGAGGCATAACATTTACTTAATGGTTTAATGGTTTAATGGAAGCATAATATTTACTTGATACCTTAATTGTGGCATAACATTTACTTGACATAAAATTACTTGATGGCTTAATTGATGCATAAAATTACCTAGTGGCTTAATTGAGGCATAAATTTTACTTGATGGCTTAATTGAGGCATAAAATTTACTTGATGGCTTTATCGAGATATAAATTTTCTTAGGGGTTACTTGAGGCATAAATTTTTATCAGTGCTTAAATGAGGCATATAATTTTTGTGAGGACTTAAATGAGGCACAATTTTATAGGATTAAATGAGGCATATAATTTTGTTTGAGGGCTTAAATGAGGAATAATTTTTTTGGGGTGCTTAAATGAGGCGTAATGTTTTTTCGGGGCTTAAATTAGGGTATAGCCTTTTCATGAGAACTTAAATGAGGTATATAATTTTTTTTGGGGGGCTTAAATGAGGCATATCATTTTCTTTGAGAACTTTGCGGCATAATTTTCTTAGGGCTTAAATAAGTCAACTTTTTTTTTGAGTGCTTAAATGAGGCAATAGAATTTTTCAGGGCTTACATGAGGCATAAATATTTTTAAGGCCTTAAAAGAGGCATAATTTTTTATTGACAGATTGTGGCATAAAAAAAATTCAGAGCTTAATTGAGGTAATTTACTTGATGGCTTAAATGAGGCATAAAATTGTACTTGAGGGCTTAAATAAATCATATAATTTTGAGGGCTTAAATGTGGCATACAAAATTTACTTGAGGGCTTAATTGAAGCATAAATTATTTTTTGACGTCTTAAATAAGTCATAAAAATTTACTTGATGGCTTAATTGAGGCATAAATTATTTTTTTGAGGGCTTAAGTAAGGCATAGAAATTTAACTGAGGGCTTAATTTTGGCATCAATTATTTTTTGAGGGCTTAAATGAGGCATACAAGTTTATTTGAGAGTTAATTGAGGCGTAAACTATTTTTTGAGGGCTTATGTGAGGCATAAATTATTTTTCAAAGGCTTAAATGAGGCATAAAAATTTATTTGATGGTTTAAATGACGCATAAATTATTTTTTTAGGGCTTAAGCTAGGCATAAAATTTACTTGGGAGGCATAAATTATTATTTGAATGTTTAAAATGAGGCATAAAAATTTAATTGAGGGCTTAATCGTGGCATAAATTTATTTTGAGGGCTTAAATGAGCCATAAAAGTTAACTTGAGAGTTAATTGAGGCGTAAACTATTTTTTCAGAGCTTAATTGTCGCATAAATTATTTTTAAAGAGCTTAAATGAGGCATAAAAGTTTACTTAATGGTCTAAGTGAGGCATAAATTATTCACCGAGGGCTTAAATGAGGCACAAAAATTTATTTGAGGGCTTAATTGTGGCATAAATTATTTTTTGAGGGCTTAAGTGAGGCATAAAAATTTATTTGAGGGTTTAATTGTGGCATAAATTATTTTTTGATAGCTTAAATGAGGAATAGAAATTTAGTTGAGGGCTTAATTGAAGCATAAATATTTTTTTGAGAGCTTAATTGAGGCATAAAAATTTACTTGATGGCTTAATTGAGGCATAAATTATTTTTTGAGGACTTAAATGAGACACAAAAATTTACTTGAAGGATTAAGGCATAAATTATTTTTTGAGGGCTTAATGAGGCATAAAAGTTTACTTGAGGGTTTATTGAGGCATAAATTATTTTGGGGCTTAAATGAGGTATTAAAATTTACTTGAGATCTTAATTGTGGTCTAAATTATTTTTTAGGGCTTAAATGAGCTCTAAAAATTAACTTGAGGGCTTAAATGAGGCATATAAATTTACTTAATGGCTTAAATAAGACATATTATTTTTTTAAGGGCTTAAATGAGGCACAAAAATTACTTGAGGACTTAATTGAAGCATAAATTATTTTTTGGGGTCCTTAAATGAAGCATAAAGTTTTATTGGGGCATATATATATATATATATATATATATATATATATATATATATATATATATATAGGGCTTATATGAGACATAAAGTTATTTTAGAGGGCTAAAATAAGACAAAAATTTGGAGTGCTTAGATGAGCCATAGATTTTTTTTTTTCGAGGGCCTAAATGAGGAATAAACTTTTTTTGAGTGCAAAAATGAGGCATAAACTATTTTTTAAGGGTCAAATGAGACATTAGTATTTTAGGGCTTAATTTTTTTTATGGGCTTAAATGACGTATAATTTTTTTAGAGCTTAAATGATGCATAAAGTTTTATTTTGGGCTTTAAATTAGAAACAAAAATAAATTGTAAATTAAAAAATAAAAAAAATTCTAGACCAATTTTCAAATTCAGGTCTGTATGAAAGTTTGTAAAGTGTCATCCTGATCAAAACAATCTAGCCATTGACAATTTTTAATTGACATTGTGGAAAATTTCTCTACTGTTTTACCGACATTGGTGATAAAATAAACTATTTTCTTGTTCCATCCTGATAATCTTGACAAATGGATGACAGATTTTAAATTATTCAGGAACTTGAATTAAGAAATTTGAAAGTCATATATATAAA
The DNA here is from genome assembly GCA_027726005.1 of Juncus effusus. Lineage (NCBI taxonomy): Eukaryota > Viridiplantae > Streptophyta > Magnoliopsida > Poales > Juncaceae > Juncus > Juncus effusus. The sequence goes on along the minus strand of CM050890.1, from coordinate 9,850,549 downwards.
AAAAAAATTGATGGAAAAAAGCCATATATATTATAATGAAACATGACATATCATGATCATAAATGAATTTGAAGTTAGAAAAAATGTTTATAGAATTTAAAAAGTGTATAGAAAAGAAAATCAGTCAAAGCTCATTATCAGTGTCAAAGAGATGCTACACCAGCCATCTATTTTTTTAGTCCTAATTTCATGATAATGATCTATTGGAGATTCTATTTCCCCTAAAAGATTATTATGATTGGTACCGGTTTGTAACAATTACTCGTATTATTGAATCCTAATATGGTCCATCGTTGTCAACAGAAATATACGTATGGAAATCAAATAATTGTTGTCTTATTCATCTGCTCGATATATAACATACATACTCAGCAAAAACTGAATTTGAAAAACTAATATATAAATCTATTAGGTTGTTTGAGATTTTTTCTATTTATATTTCGGCTTATTTATCTATTAGTCTTAAAACTGAATTTGAAAGTCTGTGAAAAACTGGTTGACTGACTTTGAAGATTTAATTATCTCAATCTATTAAACATTCTGATGAAATTTTTTTTGTATTAAATCGTTATATATGTCTCGATTTCATATAATTTTGTTGTGATTTATAAGTTCTCTCTTGATATGGTTTTTGCATTTATTAGGCGGCAAAAGTTCATGCCCTAAATGCATGAATTGATTTGAGGGGCCCCGCTATTTTAATACCAATTATCCACCGAATTGAGAGATTTTATTGGTCGGTTTCATCATTTAAATGCATGAAATCGTGCTATCTTATAAGTTTTCATGCTTTAGATTGTGTAGTGTATGCCCTATACAATTGGCCCGTTGAATAAAATAATGGGTGGCGCAAAATCATTAATGTAAAAGAAATTACCAGATATTGTTACAACTTAGATTAAGGACACGATAAAATTATCTTCTTTCAATAACGTTGTTTAGAATATTAAACTATGTATATCTACCATGTGGATCTGTCTAGTTCAATTTATTCAGACAAGACAATCTTTGACTTAGAATAGTTTGAAATTTAAAGCACAATGTTTTGGAATTGAAAACAACTAGCAATAATTAATCACTATACTTTTCTTGACTTGTAAATTAATCACTATAAAAACATTCAAGTTCAAATTTGTTTAAAACACTTCTTTGCACCTCTGGGATTCTTGAATTTCACACGAGACACGTGAGGCAAAAAAACAAGGTCATATTCTTGAACTAAAAAATAAATAAAAATTCTCATACAATCTTGAACTTTACTTTCAAAAATAACTCAAAAGCAATTTGGAATTTTGTTAATTTTTCTTAATAAGCATCAAACTTTGACAGCCAGGTAGGAAAAAAAAAAGTGACACCGGCCTTCGAGAATCTGATCTTTTTTTTGCTTTCAAACTTTCGAAGTCCAGTATTTTAAGTCCGTTTCAAGTTAGTGTGAGAATGAAATTTAGAAGACAGATTATTTTGGAAAATTTTGAAGTTCTATGAATTAAGTAGAAAATCTACTTGCGAGCGGAGGCATATAAGTCTTTCTAGTTTTTTAGATATGGAATAAGAGATGTAACCGGTTGTTTAGAGCTGAAACGTCAAACCCGATGCAAGTGGCAACATGAGCAGCCGCAGAGCTTAGAGTGTGAAAAAATAGAAATCAAGTGATCTTTTTGTTGTCTTGATTTATCTAGATTGAACAATTTCAAAACAAAAAACTCGTTATTCTAAAGTATTTTCGAACTTATTGTAATTATTCTATTTTATTATTAATATAATTTTATTCTTGAGTGCAGATCACCTATCTCAAACTTGCATTCAAAAAACAACTAATAGATTTATATAAGCACAATTAATTCTAGAGTTGATCTATAAAAATTCACAATGTTGATTGATAAGTGAAATAAAATTGAGGGACACAATTCTAAGGATGATGCTCAAAAGTGGTAGTTAGTAGCACAACTTTTGAGTCATATTATATGTCACTGGGTGTTAGTAGCACAACTTTCTCTCTCAAACTAATATTACCCTACCTTTAATGGGAGGTAATGTTTTTTTTCATGTATTGATGTGATGATATAAGACATAAGAATGAATTCTTAAACGAGCATGACACTTGTTGATGTCATTTTTTTTTCCTTTCAAATCCGTAGATATTCATTCATTAAATAAAATGTTCAATACACAAGCAAAATTACCTGTTTGAAAGCAGGTGTTCAACGACCCCTTCCTAATTAAACAGAAAGCTGTAAAAAATGATTAAACATCCAAGCAAGCAGGACAAATAGAACTCATCCTCGAAACAGAAACTAAAAGGAAGTTTAAACATTATCTTGATAACCTACACTGTCAAAACTTCTCACAAAATTAGCAAAATTGTGTTCCGCCTCATTATTCTCCCTCCTATATTTTAATCACAAAAAAAAAAAAAAATCTCCCTCCTATAAAAAGACAATAAGTAGAGTCTTTAAGCCTCCTTTTCCACGAAAGCTCATTCCATTATTACATCCTCTTGATGTGTGTGTGTGTTGGTGGTGGTTGGGGAGGGGGGGATGAGAAGAAAAACTGAACTCTCCGTTTTATGTCGAAATGCAGCTAAAATGGAATCCGATTTTTTTTTTTTCATTTTAGTCATTAGTGGGTCACACGTGTGTTAATGCTGTGCTCTCCACCTTCCCAATCTCTCTTTATAACCTGATTGAACTCTACACAAATTTAGAAACACTCTCCCGAAAAAATTGATTTTTAACTGTTAATTACACATAAAATAGTGTTAATTAATGAATTAGATGATCTATCACAGGAGAACACAGATGAAATATCTCGGAATAAAATTATGAAAGAAAGAAATTTCCCGCTTCCATGATAGATATGAAATTGTTATATTCCATAGAATATGCTATAATTATTAACAAAAATATTTTTATCTATTCCAAATTCCATCCTACGTGGCAGTCAAATTCTTTTATTTCCTTATTTTATTTAACCTTCCTTCCCTTCATATTTCTTTTCTTTTTTACAACTTTTGTTTCAAAAATAAATGTTTTTATGATTTTTCCTTTCTATTTATTATGAAATCATGATTAAATTTTTCATCTAATAACTTCTTGTTATTGTACTCATATTTCTTTCTTAAAAGACATCCATCAACGATATATTCTTTCTCATTCAATTCTTTTCTATTTCGATTTTTCTCAATTTTAGTAAGAGAAAAAAAAGCAAGAGGAAAAAAGTTGTGAATTAAATAAAAACGATAGGTTAGGTATATTGTTTCATGTACAACTGCTTTGCATCATTTGCTCAAATTCTCACCAATTATTACCCGAATAGTTAGTTGAACCGTGTACTAGCTCAACTGACATTTTCTTTAAATACTATTATTATCGAAAAGTTGGTTATATCCATTAACCGGCAGCCCCCTTACCTGTTATGATGATTGACCATTCAATTGGACAGCTGAACAATTAATATACACACTGTTTATATGTTTTACAGAGAAATCCATCTAGAAGCCAGGCTGTTGGATCCTATTCCTCTCTATTAAATACAATATTCTCTCTGTTTTATTGTAATCCTCTGTATCCAATACTTTTTTGAGATACTATGAAAACTCTACGACATTAGTTAATTTCAGTATTGTATTAATTAGTATAAACACAAGATTAATTTTATTTATATTGATTTAATATGAATATGAAATACATCTTAAGTGTGCACAATTTTGTTAATAGTTTTTGACAATAACAATATACTATACTTTATATTTGAACAAATTGGCAACCTAAGATTACCATATTCTCATCCACCACAGCCGACTCGTCTCGACTCTTTGTCCCCTCCATTTCTTCAATCATCTTCCTCTCCTTTTCTCATTGAGGCAATACAAAATTCACTGCCCAAATATAATAGGAAATTTTCAAAATATACACATGTTTAACAAAGAAAATACCACAAATACACATGATTATTTTGAAATTCCAAAAATAACATTTCAGTCTTTCAAACGCCGGCAAAATTAAATTTTCGGTATTTGAAAGACCGGAAGTTGCTTAGAGAATTAAATCACCAATTAAACCAACAGGTTAGGTGAAAATAATACAAAAATAATTATCGGTCTTTCAAAAGACCGGAATTTTTATATTTTTTATTTTTTATTACTGGCCATGAACTGAATTTGGGTAAAAAGGAAAAAAAAAGTTCCGACCTTTGAAAGGTCGGTTGCAAAAAACAGATTTTTGCAAATAACACCCTACCGTGCTATCCATCTCCAAATTGCATAAAATTTATGAATTTCAATAGTAATTTACAAAGTAATCTTTTTTACAATGAAAAATAAAATTAATATATATATGTATGTATGTATATGTATATATAAATTCACATACAACTGCCATAAAAATTTAATTTTACCATTAATATCCTTTAAAAAAAATTATACACATAAAATTATTCTATTATATTAAATATTTTAAATATTTTGAAATTTATTTTTCAATAATGTTCTCAACATAAGAAAATAATATTTTTTCTGTATATTTCAAGCGACATATTATTGCTGTGAATATTTCTATTTCCACTTAAATTTAAAAGATATTTAATTTCAATAAAGTGGAAATGGAAATATTCGCAGTAATGACATATCACCTGAAATTCGAGGTAAAAATATTATTTCTTATGTTGAGCCCTATAGCAAAATAAATTTCAAAATATTTAAAATATTTAATATAATAGAACAATTTTTGTAAAGAATATTAATGGTAAACTTAAATTTTATGATAGTTGTATGTGAATATATATATATATATATATATATATATATATATATATATATATATATATCAGTGTTGCAAATAGCACGCTATAGCGTCGATATAGCACGATATAGCGTACTCGGGAGGCTCAATGACACAACGCTACGGTTTTGCGTTATTGTATTTTCCGACGCTACAACGATATAGCGGCGCTATATATCATGAAGTGTGTGTTTGTAGCGCCTGAAACAATAATATTACACAATTTCATTTCTTTGAACTTTTTATTGATTTTTAGGGTTTAGGGTATTTTTGGATTATGATATGTGCCGTTTTGGATAAGTATATTGTATGTTAATATTTTAATATTAATCTTATCATGTTTTGATATTTGATAATTATTGTAGGATATTTTGTAGATATTTGTTGTTTTAGAAATTGCATATACATAGATTACATTATGATACATAAGAAAAAAAATGTTTATTACTATTATCTGCTACGTAAGTGTAGCGCGCTATATCGTCCGCAATTCGCTATTCACTACAAGAACATCCTGAACGCTGCAAACCGTTACACGGTATTTGCAACCTTAATATAAATATATATATATATATATATATAAATATATATATATATATATATATATATATATATATATATATATACAAATTACTATGAAAAATAATAATTGTATGCAATTTGGAGATGGATAGCACGGTAGGGGGTTATTTGCAAAAATCTGATTTTTTTTCCCGACCTTTTAAAGGTCGGGATTTTTTATTTTTTCCCCTTTTTTAACCGAAATTCAGTTCATATGGCTCGTAATAAAAAATAAAAAATATAAAAATTCTGGTCTTTGAAAGACCGATAATTATTTTTTTATTATTTTCACTAATCGGGTGGTTTAATTAGTGATTTAATTCTCTAAGCAACTTCCGGTCTTTCAAATACCGAAAATTTAATATTACTGGCGTTTGAAAGAACGAAAATGTTATTTTTGGAATTTCCAAAAAATCATGTGTATTTGTGGTATTTTCTTTTTTAACCTGTGTATATGTGGATCCAATATAATATACTTCGTATATTGTATTATCACATCATCTTCTTAAAGTAACTCATATTAAATCATTAAACTCTGAAGCACTCAAAACTATTACCCACGTAAAAACCTTGACACACGTATACATACCATCAATTATTAGGTGATCATGTGATGTGCCGAATACACAAACAAACATTAACATTGACATTAGCTGACCTTACTCCTACACAAATAATTTCCAATCTCAACAGGTCATCCAGGCCCCACATGTCATAGAGACAAACCCTCCCCTCGTCTGCCTATTTAATCCCCAACTTCACCCCTCCATTTCCTCTTCTTCCTCTCTAAACTCAACAGAACAGAACAGAACACTAGAACCGAACGAACACAATGAGAGCCGGCGGTGAGCGCGCTACTCCGCCACCTCATCGCCGGTTGCCGGACTTCCTCCAGAGCGTCAACCTTAAGTACGTCAAACTCGGGTACCATCACCTGATAACCCATTTCCTTACCCTCCTCCTCCTCCCCATGATCGCCGTGGTTCTTCTCGAGGCCTCCCAGACCGATCCCAACGATGTTTACGAGCTCTGGATGCACCTCCAGTTCAACCTTGTCGGGGTTGTCGCCCTTTCGGGGTTGTTGGTCTTCGCGTGCACGTTGTACTTGCTTACGCGGCCGAGGCCCGTGTTTTTGGTCGACTACGCGTGTTTCCTCCCGGAGGACCATTTGAAGGCGCCGTACGAGGAGTTCATCACCCATTCGAAGGTTTGTGGGTTTGATGATGCGGCGCTGGAGTTCCAGAGGAAGATTCTGGAGAGGTCCGGTCTGGGGGAGGAGACGTATGTGCCGGAGGCCATGCATGCCATCCCGCCTCAGCCGTCCATGGCCAATGCCAGGGCCGAGGCTGAACAGGTTTGTTTTGTTTGATTTTTCTTGGTGATTGGTGGATTTTTTGAAGGATGAGTTTTTGGGGGTCGGTAAATTGGACAGATTTGAGCTTGGTTTCGAAATTTTTGGTTTGTTTGACTTTTTGTCCGTTTGTAATGATTGATGTGGAAATAATAGTGATTGATTTGAAATTTCGAAACAGATGGATTGAATTTGCTGTGAATCTAGAAATTATTACCAATGATTTAACTTTTTGTGAATGAAACGTTGATTTTAGATAATAGCAAACCGCCTTTGTGGAATTTCAAAGAACAACTTTTTACCACAGAGCACAATTTTAGCAGTTATTTTGACCAATCTAATGAGAAATTACCGTTTGCTAATTTTTGAAATGGATGACTGCTTTTTTACTGTTCATCTAAAAAAATTTAAAATCCTTCAATTCATGAATTTGCAAATGGTAATTTCCCCAAAGTCAACTCATCAATGAAATTCATTAATTTTATGCATTGAGTCATGAATCTAGAAAAGAAGAACAGTTACTTTTACCAAAAAAATTGGTCAAAGGAGTCTAATTCATGTTCGATTTGAAAATCACAATAACTGAATACTAAGATTTGCTTTGAATTCTTTTCTGTTTTTCTGTTTTTGTCTCAATTTAGAAAAAGAGATCTAACCAACTATGACTAGTTTGACTTTGATCAATTTACTGAAAACTTACCATTTGGAAGTAAAGTAATAACCATAAATCAGCTCCCGATTTAAAGAAAAAATTCATCAATTCTGCCTTTTATAATACCCTTCACTCTTTTTTAATTTTCCGGGGATTCATTTCAATTTTTTTTTGTAATTTTGTAATTACTTTTACATATAAATGCATATTATCAAAGTAGGACCTGAAAAGCCTCCTCTCTTTTGTAAAAGAAAAAAGAAAAATAATAATACACTTCACTTTTATATTTTCTTACCTTTACTATCATTCTAATCAAAGACGACCAATGCATATATCTCACATAAACCACCAAAACAACATGTATTATGTATCACACAACAAACAACAATCCTTCTTTCTTTCTCTATTCATTCAGGTCATGTTTGGATGTCTCGACAATCTATTCGCGTCGACGGGAATCAAGCCGAAGGACATCGGGATCCTCGTGGTCAACTGCAGCCTCTTCAACCCGACGCCCTCCTTATCCGCCATGATCGTCAACAAGTACAAACTTCGAGGCAACATAAAATCCTACAACCTCGGCGGCATGGGCTGCAGCGCCGGCGTCATCGCAGTCGACCTTGCCCGGGACCTGTTGCAGGTGCATCGGTCGACCTATGCGGTGGTGGTTAGTACCGAGAATATTACGCAGAACTGGTACGATTAATTTATTTAACTAGGATGTTTATTGGGTGTTATGTTGGTATTTGGGGTGTGGTGGTGAGAGAGGTGTGTTTTGGTGGTAATTGCGTTTGACGTGTTGGTGAAGTCAAAAGTTCTGTGTGGGGGAATTCAGTTGTTAATACCGAGAATATTACCCAATATGGGTATGGTCTTGATTTAGGGTTTCTATGTTTTTTAAGAGTATCACCCGAAATTGGTACGGTCTTGATAGATTTCCTTTTTTTTTTTTCAAATTGTATGTTTGGTAATGAATTTTTTCAATCATGGTCATAAGTTGTGGATTAGATTGAGAAAAAGGGAAATCAATCAGGACTGTACCATTTGGGTGATACTCCGAAAAACACGGAAATCAATCAAAGACCATATCAATATTGGGTAGTTTGATGTATGGCTAACACATTCAAATCTAATTTCCCTTACTTTAACAATAGATAACAATAAGGTTGATTGATGTTCTTTTCAGGTATTTTGGGAACAAGAAGTCGATGCTGATACCGAACTGCCTGTTCCGGGTGGGCGGGGCGGCGGTGCTCCTCACCAACAAGAAGTCCGAGAAAAGGAGGGCCAAGTACGAGCTCGTGCACACCGTCCGCACCCACCGCGGCTCCGACGACCGCGCCTTCCGATGTGTCTACCAAGTAATAAATATTCTTTTACATGTTTCCGAATGGAGAAAACCTAATTTTTCTTGGGAAGTTTGCATCAAAGCCCCTGCGTTGTTGGAAATTGCAAAAAAAAAACTACTGATAGTTTGACATTGACGGCGTCAGTTCTAATAGTTTAATTTCGGCAATAATGCTAGGGTTGTTTTCCGATTTCCAATAATACGGGGGCATTTTTGCAAATTTCCCATTTTTCTTTCACGACTATTTTTTTTGTCCTTTTCTTTTCTCGTCATGGAACAAGATGATGGATGACACATAACTAATATTTTTTCCTTTTTTTTCTAAGGAACAAGACGGGACGAGCAAAACGGGAGTCTCGCTCTCGAAAGACCTGATGGCAATCGCCGGCGAAGCCCTAAAAATAAACATCACGACCCTCGGCCCCCTCGTCCTGCCGTTCAGCGAGCAGCTCCTCTTCTTCTCCACGCTCGTCCTCAAAAAGGTCTTCAAGTTCAAAATCAAACCCTACATCCCCGACTTCAAGCTCGCCTTCGACCACTTCTGCATCCACGCGGGCGGCCGCGCCGTCATCGACGAATTAGAAACGAATCTTCAATTGGAACCCATTCATGTGGAAGCTTCTAGAATGACGTTGCATAGGTTCGGAAATACGTCGTCGAGCTCGATTTGGTATGAATTGGCGTATATGGAGGCGAAGGGGAGGGTGAGGAAGGGGCACAGGGTTTGGCAGATCGCGTTCGGGTCGGGGTTTAAGTGTAATAGCGCGGTTTGGAAGGCGTTGAGGAATGTGAAGATGGGGGAGCGTAGTCCGTGGAGGGGGTGCGTGGATCGGTATCCCGTTTTGACCGTCGATAGGGTTTTGAGTGGGAATTGATTAGGGTTTTGGATTGGATGGGTGATTGATTGGGGTTTTGTTTGGATTAGGGTTTTGAATGGGATGAGTGATTGGTTGGGGAGCGGGTGTTTGCTGTTTCGAAATTGGTAGAAGGAAACTGTGTTGTTGTTTTTGTAATGTTTGTATTTTGGGGGACTTTTCTTGGATGGATGATGTATGGCTGTGTGGGTATGATATGATTAATTGGTATGTGATTTGATTGCTCATTTGTATTTAGTTGTATTTTTTGTGAAGTTGAAACGCTAATGATATTACACAAGTGAATAAATCTTTCTGAGTGTAATTGATTGATATGCTTGCTAGCTATTTGCTTTCTAGAGTTGGTAGTTGAAGTTGGTACATTCAATTAATAAATTTGGAGTGCCCAATTATTTTTTTCCTTCTTAAATATATTGAAGTCTTTAGGAGCTAATAAAAAATATTCAAATATATGAAATGAGATGGCTCACAATTTAGACTCTCATTTTATTGGAAGGTAATAGAAACTAAATAAGATGGGAGGTTCAAATCTTTTTCCTATTTTTTATTAGCTCCTAGTGGCTCCAATATATTTTAGCCCAAAGTTTCAACCGGCCCATATTGTTGGCTCCCGAACTCCTATATCTTTTAACCAAAAGTTTCATAGTTTTATTTTGATTTCTATTTAGATCTTTGTATTTACAACAATATATCTTAGATTATAAACATTATACTTTTATATTCTCAATAATATACCTTACATTATAAATATTATATCTTTATTATATTCACCACAATATATCTTTAATTTCAAACAAGAGAAAATGAATGCTAAAATAGTTGAATGTAGAAGTCTCATCATACTGATCTAGATGATGAGATTAATAAAAAGATCTCTTCTCCAAAAAAGACAATATATTTTTATATCACAACCATATACCTTATATTCTAAACATTATAGTTTTATATTATCAATAATATATACCTTACATGAGAAATTCACCGGTAGTCATAAGGAGCTACTAAATAAAACAATTAGAGGTTAAATTTCGTGGGAGTTATTTTGGAGTTTCTAATATTGTCAGCAAAATATGGGAGGTCGGGAGTGCATAAAATCGGGAGATCCGAAAGATTTCAAATGACTCCCAATTTTTGGACACGCGATGGCTTCTCCTTCGATGGGAGCCAAAAGTTGTGGGAGGTAGTTAGTCGGTCCCTAAAAAATATTCAAATATATGAGATGATTCCCAATTTAGACTTTTATTTTATTAAAAGATAATAAAAGTTAAATAAGATGAAAGGTTTAAATTTTTTTCCTTTTCCTTTTTGTCATTTTCAGTGTCAAGGTTCTCTCAACCATTGCAATCACGGTGATGTTGGTCTTTATGTCGGCTTCTTTGGATGATTTGAGTGATTTTTTGGATCTTTTTTAATCCATGTTTTTCTTTTATGAATTTGTAGGTACAGCTGTAAATAGAGTAGACACCAAGGATCTTAGAGGAAAACACAGGGGAAAAGAGAAAAGAAAAGGTGAAACGTGATAAGTATGGATCTACTTACTCTATTTGTATGATAAATTAAAAATGTTACATTGATGGCTGTTGTGTTCCCAATAGTAGTCATGTGGCCCTTTCGATAATCATTTCATGCCCCCATGCAGAGCAGAAAAGCCTTACAGAATCTAGATTTTTTTGAAGAAATGATTATATAATTCAATTTATTCGTAGACCTTAGCTTAGTTATTTAATTTGTTGAAGAAAAAAATGGTCTTTATTATGTTGTTCTAGTTTTGATTACTAAAATTGAGAACTTCCCCATTAATCGTCAAGCATTACTGTTTACATTTCTCAGAATGACTGTGGGAGTCATGCTGTATCGATCTAAATACACAAAATATTCTATCAAACGGGTCCTTTTATTTCATTGTTCAACTATATCCATTTTGGCCATAATTCTTGTAAGCACGCCACGATATCAAATTTAGGATAATTTTTTTTTGTTTGAGAAAATTTGGGGAGGGCTTGGATTATCCCCTTCCAAATACATTTCATTAAATTAAAGTACATTCATCTAAATCCTATAGATATTTAGGGACCTAAGCACACAACAAGAGCAAAAGCTTAGGGAGATGCAAACACAATTGCAGAATATCACACTAACCGACCAAGAGGACGATTTGGTGAGGAACAATGGAAAGGATGATTCATTTTAGTAAAAAAGGCTTACAACTTCTTCGCATATAGGTGCCAGGAGGACCCATCCCAAGCAAAAATATGGAAACTAACAATCCCCGACTGATCAAGTTCTCCATGTAGTTACTTTTAAAAGGAAAATTGCAAACCCGTGACAAGCTGCACGCAAGGGGGCAACTCAACACGAATGCGTTCAATGTAGTTCAAACACACCAGAGACACACTGCCATCTCTTCATGCAATGGTTTTTGGCAAAAGAGGTTTGGTCTAAGGTTTGCAATAATTTTAGCACCATCAGACCCGCTAGTAATATGTCAGATCCATTACATCTCTTACAAGACTTAAAAAGTAAAACTTCCCAACGAAAACCAAACAGAAGTGGGATACACTATCGGCAGCCATTTGTTAGGAAATATGAAAGAAAACGCAATAGACGCATATTCAGGAACTCAAGACACACGGCATAACAAATTTGCGAGCAGGTCGTAGCCACGGCAAAAGAATGAACAAGGCTTCGGATCGTAGGACGAAATTATAGAGTATAGTATTCATTTTTAGTAGTTACTTTGTAGCAAGTAAACTCTCTCATTATTTTTTTAGGGCGTGGTTACTTCATGGAAAAAGTTTGAATGTGAGAATCAAATATTCCCATGGAATGTGATATTACCATAGATCATGAAAATATGATTCCCACAAAAAAACTTGATAATGTTATCTTCTCATGCTTATTACCAATATGCCCTCATTTTTAATATTTATTACAAAAATATTTGTAATATCTATTCTACTTTATCATATTTTACTTTAAATTAAATATTAGTTAATTTTCAAAAAAATTAAATGTAATTAAAATAAAAAAATATTTCAATAATTATTATGATCTTTTTAATTAATATTAAATAGAATGAATGAAAAATTATACCGCGATTATATAGATGATATATTAAATTGTAATAAATTACATTAGGTATATTACTTATAAGTATATTATGCTAGCTAATAATAATTGTACTTGTTAATATTCTATACTAGAGCTTCAGGGGAATATTAGTCATTTTATATTTAAACACAAAATAAATAAATAACTTTCCCACAAAGTTAAATTTGTTTGATAAACAAAATATTACCATGAGATGATAATGTGATTTCAAGGAATAACATTCCTTGGAATGTGATTACCATGATAATCTCACTTTGCCGCGAATTAAACACACCCTAAGTGTTTTGTTTCTTTTAGTCCTAGTTAATTTGGCATATCATGATGTAAATATCTATTTATAGCTCTTTTCCTATGATTAATACAACGTAAACAAATGCTTATATTTCAAAAAAAAGATATCCTATAGATATTTACAAAAAAGGAAAAAAAATCTACCTAAATCTATCTATTCCTCTATGATTTTCCTAACAAATTTTCACTCTCTCTTACAAAAAAATAAAAATAAATAATAATAATAATAATAATTATTATTATTATTATTATTATTATTATTATTATTATTATTAAAAATATAGTATTCTAAGAAGTCGCATCAATATCATGTGTGAGGATGTTCATTTAGTTCAATCCACATTCGCATAACTTCAGTCTGTTTTTTTTATTTTCTGTTAATTTTTGTAAAATAATGTTTAACTGTTTAATCTTTATTACAATATGAAATATTCTGATGAATATCACATCATAAAATATTGCAATGTTAAATGCTTATTACTTAATTGTAATTTCATGTCTGAAACTGTCCAAATAGCAATTAACTATTAATCATTACATCCATAATAATATAAAAGCGTCTGCATATACCAAATTTTATCATAAATAATTTTACAATTATTATAAATATTGTATTTTGCCTCTATATATTATTTTTTTGCCAAAAAAAAAGCTGTGCTCGCTGTTGTGCAGTACCACGTCCCTATAATAACTATTATATATTTTAAAGATAATTAATTTATTAACTGTAACGACACTGTAGTGACGGTATATAAAAACTGAAAAAAATATATAAACTGAAAACAAACAGTATATAAAAAATTCATTTGATAAAACAATATATATTTTAAAAAATGAAAACAATATATAAAAACATATAAACTAAAAACAAACAGTATATAAAAATTCATTCGATAAACATCATATATTTAAAAAAATGAAAACAGTATATAGTGTATATAGAAACACAAGAAAACAGTATATAATTTCAATCCGTCGCTACATGGTCGCTACAGTAACCCGTCGTGATTTTCCATTTCCCTATATTTTTATATTTCCTGTTAACTTTTGTAAAAGGGAGTATTTTTTTTTAACATTAAATTGTTTAACTTTTATTGCAATATGAAATGTTTTGATGAATATCACATCATAAATTATTACAATATTAAATGCTTATTACTTTTTTGGTGAATCTAACTAAGAAGAGATAAGACTCAAATAAATTATTGATTCAAGTAATAAGCTCTATTCAAAATTGAGGGAGTACATTAGTTTAGACCAAACAATAATAGCTTTAGTTGGTGTAATTACTTCGAAAATTATTAATTGTAAATTCAAGCCTGAAACTGTCCAGACTCAAATAAATTATTGATTCAAGTAATAAGCTCTATTCAAAATTAAGGGAGTACATTAGTTTAGACCAAACAATAGTAGCTTTAGTTGGTGTAAGTACTTCGAAAATTATTAATTGTAAATTCAAGCTTGAAACTGTCCAACTAACAATTAAATATTAACCATTACATTGAGCAACAATATAAACTATTTGATCATACTTTATTAAAAAAAATATTTGATCATGCATAACTTTGTAAATAGTTGAGCGGAAAATTTTGAAATTTTCTTGTAAAGCCACAATTCTGATCAAGTATGTTTCAGTTTCAAGTATCCTTTGGCTGCTTTATATTCAAAGTTGGGACAAAACAAATAAAAAGACAAGAAAAACATAGATTGAAGTAATCAAGTGGTTTTACTCTCTTTTCAAAACAAGAACATCTCGTAGCCCGAGAGTTTGGTCAATCCCGATCCGAGACACGAGATAGTTTTAACTTGGTTTTAAAAAGACGTATCATGTAAAGCCAAGCCAACTGTGTATACAATTATACATGCATGAGCAAGGAGATCGGATGTGATGATGAAAGCCAATATGATATGTGGACCCTAGAGATCAGACAAGTCACATCTGATTCGGTTTCTCTTCTTTTGTTAACCAAATCATATCTGAATCTTTTATCATGGTTTAATAATGGGGTGTATACAATCTTAACCTCCTGTTGTGAGGATACTCCAAAGAAACTGAAGTATCCTAAACGAATATCACGATACGACTCAATATGTATATCGAATATATTGATTAATTGATTTTGACACATCCTATATATCAATATTATGTTGTATCATTAATTTACAACTTCTAATGTACATACTTTTGTAACCAAGGTACCTCCAAGGAGCCGTTGCACGAATCATCATATAAGGTGCCCAACACGAAATGCAGAAGCCATAAAACCGAGCCGACCCCTGGTCAATAAAAGGGTGGATAATCTCTCGGTTATCGAGGTGGGACAAAGAGAGGGGATAACAAGCTTGAAGCTTACCTTTGGTTTTCTATGTTTTTTATGAGTCTCACTTCCCTTTTCCATGTCTTATTTCTCTCATGTTAAACTTTTTGATGTTATCTCGGATAGGGTGTAACAGAGAAAAGCTAGCTTGATAGATTGGCCATTTGTATATTCGCTTCCCAAAATATGCCTCTCTCTCTCTCTGACCGGAAAAGAGAGAGGAGAGTAAAGTTTGGAGAGCGATATGTAGGTTTATCTACTACTTATGTCGGCCTAACTTTTTCGACGATCTGCTCTGCTCTGCTGTGATATCAACTAAAGTTAGCACACATCATCATTTCAGAATCACTGAAGCCACCTACGTACTATATTTTCCAAGTTTAAAAAAAAAACAAAAAATGCATTCAGTAGAGAGCGATGTATACATTTCGTACTTGAAAGAAAATGCAGTTTCCACTTTCCACTTTCTTTATCTCATGTGCATCACACAGAATCATTTTCTATTACACATCAACGTCTCATGAATCCAGTCAGATAGGTTTCATTACCGGTACATAGAAAATCGATATTCTAGTCCTTGACCAAATCATACCTTTGAAGCAATCATGAAACCAGCCGTCTTATTAACAGAGAAAAAGCATGCATCTCTCTTTTCCAGTTTAGTACAAATACTGTTCTCATCTGACCAGACTGGAAAAATGAATCAATCGAGTACTGGAGAAGATCTGATATCCATTTATCTTTTAAAGTCACGTGACCAACAGTAGAAAGCACATGCGGGTATATCCTAGTATGATACTGTATCCGTATCGTATCCGTGGCAATTCGATGATTTTAGAACTATATATATAACATTTTATATATTATTTTATTAATTATAATTTATATTTCTAATCATTTTATATGTATTTTAGATATCACATTTTGTTATAGGAGATAGTAAAATTTACCATTACAGGAATAACTTGTTGTAAAGTATTTATTTGTGACAATCAAAATGTCAAAAAATATTTGAAGTTAGTTTTGTATATCCTCATTCTAAGAAAAATTAACAATTGGCCTAAACTTGGATGATGCAAACATGTAAACTAGTAAATTGCAGAGAATTTATGCAAACAATTCCTCGTGATTGAGGAAGTTTTGAAGGGATTATTATTTAGGAGACTGTTCCAAAAGTCACATGCTCTCTTTTGACCACTCATTGACCAGCAGATTCACCTTCTTCACTCTCTCTTTGATTTGCACTATGTATAAGAACCAGTGCATCTTCTCGACTCCAAGATTGAATCACAGAGAGAGAGAGAGAGATTATGAGCTGTTAGTGTACTTGTAGGCAAATACATACTGATCATAGTTCAAATCACTAGACTGACTGAACGATTCTGCATTGCGCCCATCCCTAGTGATCCCCTTTTCTCTGATCTCTGATTCCCTCTCTACTCTCTGTCTAAGTATCGTACCACTGCTGACCAGTCTTCTCTAAATCCTATATATCCTCTCTTTCTTTATTGCAACCCTATTTTGTTGTAGCTCGTGTTTTGTATAGGGATTCCACAAAAAAACCTTGTTAGTAGTAACAGACAAACCCCACTCACGACCGATTTCTCTCTTCCCAATCTAACACAACACGTAGTACAATACCTTTTTTTCATTGTTTTTTGCTTAAATCCCCTCGTTTATCTCCCCACTGAACTCTCTGTCTCTCATTGAAACAAGTAAAACTCCCCTCCTTCCCCTTTTTATTTGAAGCAGTTAGAGTTGTTTACCAGTTCACAATACAGAAATGGCTCCATCTTTCTCTATTCTCTTTCCAATCTCATCAAAACAATACAACACAGATGAAGAGGAACTATCACTTTCAGATAACTTGAGTAGTTCTATTACTTCATCTTCTTCAACGAGTTCTTCAGTTGATTGCACTCTCTCTCTTGGCACGCCATCTACTCGGCGAAATGACTCTGCATGGACTAAGAAGAATGAATCTACTGCCATATATTGGGATGTTTTATCTGAACCAAGCAAGAACAGTAATGTAACTCGACCACTAAAGGGTTGTGATGGTAGTAATGACCAATTTTTGTTTGCAAGAAGGTGTGCTAATTGTGATACCACGTCAACTCCTCTCTGGCGAAATGGTCCACGCGGCCCGAAGGTATGTTCTGGTTAAGAAAGAAAAAATTTAATAGCACATGAAAAATTGTGTGTTGATTTCCGGTGTTTTGATTTTCAATACTTAGTAGATCAAAATATTCTATGATATCCTTTTATACATACATTAATCAAATAACTTTTATTAACCTCACAAGCAACAAAGTTGCTTATGTTGCACAAATGCATATACAAGTATTATATCCAATACGACACAAATAAAATAATATGATAATTTTAAAAAACTATAGGATATGAAATGTTTTCTATACATAATATTTTTTTTATTTCACAAATAGTAATATATATTTTATTTCAAAATGTATGTACAAAATCACATGCTTTCTTTTTGAGATTCAACCCATATTTAATGGGTTGAGAGAGTACAAATCACATGTTATATATAATATTTATGTGTCGAGTATATTCTAGTTCTTATTTGATATGCATTTGAAAGCTATACGTTCTTGTTTTCTGTTCAGCTCCCTGAATGTTTAAATTTTCATCGGAGGTCAATATAACTTTGTTTTCCTTGTATTTATTCTTTAGTAAAAGGCGAAAGAATAGTTCGCTCTGTGCTCACCACGCAGCTCCATCTATACGTTCTTGTTTTCGAAACAAAATATTTAAATATATCATATAAAACATTTATTAAGCATATAACTCACAGTTCGATTTATTAATTATCCGCTTACACAGATAGCAGCCTCTCATTTATACCTTCAATATGTCATAATTTTCCTTAATTTATTCATACAATACAGTCTTTATGCAATGCGTGTGGGATCCGGTACAAGAAAGAGGAGAGAAGAGCCGCTGCCACATCAGCGATCCATGCCGAACAGGGAACAGCATGTGGCTATCAGCAATCTCAGCCTTGGAGTTTTTATTCACCCACAGCTGGTGCAAAATCTGCACACAACATATCAATGTATGATCCTGTAGATAGTGCTGACGTGGCATCGTACCTGCCATGGAGATTCAATGCTGTGACGGTACCGGCCACGCCGTTTCCGATAAGAGAGAGGGTTGGTTTGTTTCAGTATAACTAGAGTTAGTGAGGTTAGGGTTATAGAACAGTAATGCTTAGAATTAGGAAATTAGGTCGAGTTGTTTTGCTTTTTGAACTGTTTGATTGGATCCATGTAATGTGGTTTTGTTGGGCTTTACCTTTTTGTAGGATATAAATGCTTCTCGAGTCCAGGTTTATGGTTTTGTTGGGCTTTCTCTCGTGGGAAGTCTTCTTTTTTGAATTGTTCATGTTTTGAATCCGAGAAAAGGTTGAAAATCACTGTTGGATTATTTTGTCATCGATATAATTGAAATATCAAGTCAATTGTTTTATACTGTATTTAATACATTTAATAAAAAAGTAATAAAAAAAGTTTAACCAAGTACAAATATCACTTTGGAGATTAAACTACTTCCGCGAGGTTTGGATAGCCGCATTAGAAACTACGAGAATTGTTGTCGCACAGAGAATCTTCGCCTTGCGTGGAGAGAGGCAGTCGTCGCCCAGAGATGCGGAGCCGTCCTTTCATCGACAGATGCTGGCGTCGTTCAGAATCACCACCGATTCTTGCTGTTTTTTTCTTGAGCGAAGAGGGAGGCATGAAGTGAAGAGGAAAGGCAGATTGGGATTTATTTTCTATTTTGGAAAGGAGAGAGGCGTGAAGTGAAAAATTAGAGTGAAGAGGGATGAAAACATCTGCCGTGGATTAATATTATTCCTTAATCATATTAGATCGGACGGTTCAAATGTTTTTGATGAGGTGGCTTCATCTAATTACGACATTACTGTTCAAAATTAATATACTGACAAGATCTCAGCCTTTAGATTATCATCTAACGGTCAGCATTAAATGGCCACCGTGTTTGGTTAGAATTAAAGAAAAATGTTTAGCTTTAAGTACTATTAATAATGAGGGGCTATTTGGATGCGTATTATAAATTACATGAAGAATTTGAAAATCTCATTGTTGAAATTTCTGCAGCTGCGATATTTTTTCATGTTTCGAAGTAAGAAATTGAAGATATTGCGGTGATTATTCCCATGTTTAAATTAGTGCATTTCCACTGTTGGTCAACTTAGATATAATAGGAAATTATAAATATATGGAAATAGCTCATGTAATTATATTCATAACGCACAAAAAATAAGTCTCTATCATCCTCCATTGTGCGGCAGTATCTTTGTGAAACCTTGGTTGATTTCATGTTTCACCATGATCATCTTAACAAAAGTTTGGCATAGTAATTAAGCTTCAATCTGAACCAAGTAAGATCACTATATTTTGTGAAATTGACATTGAACCCAATTTAGAAGCCACTCCAAACAGTTGTTTAAATTGAATAAAAGAAAACAAAAATATAGATGGAACTGGAATTAGGGATGCAGAGTGCAAGATAATCCAGCAAATCACAAGCTTGGAAAAAAAAAAAAAACTCAAGAGAGAATATCAGAGATGCAGTATTTGCAATGCAGTCAATGTTGTACAATACCTGAAAGAATCTTCTTACCAAAGAGACTGAAGAAAGAATGGATAATCTGGATTTATCCGACGGTTTGGCTCATTATGGGGTTTCTTGCTTGGTGAAACTGAAACCGATATTAAACACTTCTAAACAAGAATTATCATAGAATTACCACTAATACATATACCATTACTTGAAGATATTTTATTATAGAATTCAACATTCCAAGAGAAAGTTTAGTAACATCTTTCATTTCTTGTTCGAAAGTAAGCTCAAAAAACTTCAACTGAACAAATGTGCAAGTCAAAATAAATTCACAATATAATAGATAATTAGCACAATTGTTCAGAGACATTCACTTCTTAATATAATCACCACAGAATTACAACTAAAAAATACCTTAATATAATCACCACAGAATTACAACTAAAAAATACATCCATACAAAGAAAAAAAGCAAATACTTCTAACAATTCTCGAATGAAAGAACCAACCTTTCTTTCCTCTGAATCCTCCTATCCAATCCAGCAAATTACCAAAACGCCCTCGCTCAACCGATATTCGGCAACATCTGAATGGGATCGACGAACTGAGCCTCTGACACAGCGACCCCACCAACTGCCACGTCATCACCGGCTGACGTGGCGGGCTTATTCTCGATAAGGCGCCACATGTACCAGGCCCCAACTGATCTGTAAGGCCGCCACCTGTCACACAACTGCTCCATCTGACTCGGTCTCGGCGTATCGTCCAAACCGTACAGCAACTGAACTCCTTTACGCACTCCCAAATCGCCCACAGGAAGCACATCAGGCCGATGGAGAGAGAAGATCATGAACATGTGGACCGACCAAGCTCCGATTCCCTTCACCATTGTGAGCATCGCGAAGAGCGACCTGTCGTCCATGGATATGATCGCCTCGTCGGAGAGAATACCCGTGTGGTATTTCCTTGCGAGATCGTGCAAGTAACTCGCTTTACGCGGCGACACGCCGATTTGGCGCAGCTGTTGCGGCGAGAGGGAGAGAACGACGCCGGGAAGCACGCCGGCCTCGCCCCCGCATATCGACAAGAACCTCGTGTAGACCGAAGCTGCCGCTTTGAATGCTAATTGCTGGTAGAGAATGCTTCTGACGAGGCAGTGGAACGGGGACTGGAAAGACTGGAAATTGGGGGGCGAGTGGGAGTCGATTACTTGCGCGAGAGCCGGATCCACGGAGCGGAGGTGGTGGATCGCGGCGGAGATTTCGCCGTCGGCGGAGAGAGGCCGGCCGAGCGGAGACGCGAGCTGAACGCGCGATTTCTTGGGATTAGGGTTATGGGTGGCGAGGTCTGAGGGTTGCTTACGCTTGGAGAGAGAGGGCTGAGGCGGAGAGGAGGAAGAGGGCAAGAGGGGAGGATCGGAAAGAGAGAGGGGAGGAGGAGGAGGAGGAGGAGGAGGAGAAGACATTTGTAAGTGCGGGGAGAATGATGAGAGTGGTTAGGTCTGAGTCAGTCTGGTTAACCTTCACTAGTCTTTGGACATTTTCACTGTTTTAAAGATTAATATTTCAGTTTGAAGTTTTCACGCAATGGTCAATTTGTTTAAATATTCGCCTAACATAGCCCGTAACCAATCTTGCATATGGTCAAAAGATCTTAGATAAGTCCCCATAAATACTATCTTGTATATTTACCGAACTCTCTCAATCCATCAAACATAAGTCGAACGTAAAAAAAAACATTGAAACTTTAATTTTATTATAGATATGAACATTTATTTTTCTTTTTCTTCCGACATTAGAAAATAATTAATTTTCATAGGCTCAATATTATTCCATGTGAATCACCAATTACAATTAATTTATTAGAGTATCATTGCAATTTTGCAAGCTTTTTGTACATGGCTTAGTGATTAAAGTCTAAATTTAGACCTTGTGATTGTGATCAAAGGGTCAAAAAAAATAGGGGTGACGTGGAAAGCTATCATGTAAGACATATAGAAAATGAGGTTTAGGATTATATATTATATATAATATAATATGTAAATAATAATGTTCAGTTAAAATGCATTGAAAGGTAGAGTTTTATTATTTTTTTTATAATTATTACACTGGTATATGATATTATTTTGTGATATAATGCATGCATGTGATTTTTTAATTTGGAAGGCGTTGGTCTATCAAAGTTGTAGTTTTTTTTTAATAACAAGGCAAGCTCATATAGTTTTTTGCTTGAAGCCCGTACGCTGAACTATAATAGCTAGCATAGTTATTACATAAATTAAAAACTGGCCCATGGCCCAACCCACCAAACACTAAAGGAAGCTTACATTACTACCTAACTATTATTTTGCATTAATTAAGGTTTACTGAAAAAATGTTATAGCAATAAATCAATAAATTAATAATCTAAATCTTTAATATCATTAAATATCACATAATATGTAGCATTCATTGTCAACTAAATCTTAGTAAATCTTTAAAATTACGATAATTATTATATTTCAATAAATCTATAAATTAATTAAAATTATATAGATGAGAATCAAACAACATAATATTTAGCTGACTACAAAAAAAAAAGAAATATACTGATAATAATATATGCATTAAATAATATTAACAAAAAAATAAAATAATTATATACCTTCTTGTAACAAAATTTATATTCAAAACAAACATAAACTACAAAAAGATTTTTGGACAAGTAACAAAAAAATGAAATAATAAATTTGAGTTTTCTTTGTGTCACTTTAAGACGGATAATTTTGTTTTCATTATATCGTGACGTTTTCCAAACTAAATATAATTTTTTGAAAATTTTCAAATTCTAAGACTCTCCGACACCCGTCTAACTCGACTATCCTATTTGGACACCCATGCATCCTCTATTCCGAAGCGGATCGAGATTACCATCTAGCATCGTCATCGTTCAATGTGAGTTAATAGTAACAAAAATAATTCTACCGAAATAAAGCTTGATCTAAGAGTAAAACCTACCAAACCCACAAAATCCAGTGAAAACCTGAAGATTCACTCATAAACAAAAATAACCAATCTTAGTGGGGTAGAACAAAATAAAGACTGCAGACTAAAAAATAAATAAAAGAACAATATAAAGACAGAGAGAAAAAAAAAGAACTATTATTAAAAAGAATAAAACAGAGAGAGCTGTCTTCCTCGAGGCGCTGACTGTTTGCCTTCACACCTCCAAAAATAAAAAATTAAAATCAAAACCAAAACAAAAAAACACGCTAAACCCTAGAAAGAAAATGGAAGAAGAATCCGAGGAAGTTTCGCTCCAGCACCGCTCCGCCGCCGGCAGACACCGCCGCCGCGCCGCCAGGAGGCCACCGGCGAACTACGACGACGTGTTCGGCGGGCCTCCGAAGCACCAAGCGGCTTCCGGCGCGGGCTGCGTCGACTACAAGGAGGTGTTTTGCGGCGTGGCGGCCTCGTGCTCGATTCCGTTCCTTGATCTGAAGTTGGGCGGCGAGAGGGGAGGAGAGGGTTTCGGGGAGGTGGATTACGGCGAGATTTTTGGGCGGTTTGAGTTTGAGGATTTTGCGGTGCCTTATGAGGAGCTGTTTGAGAGGAATGGGAGCGAGGAAGTGGAGATGCGAGTGCCTTCTTCGAATGGAAGGTTTGGAAATTTTACTGAACTCTTTTTGGGTTGGTTGATTCTTGCCATTTTGAGTTTGATTTTCGGTGAAAGTTGTTTCTTTTTGTGTTTGAACTCCTTTTGCTTTTCCCTCTTCTATTAACTTTTTGTAATTTTTCAATTTTTTTTTTGTAATTTTCCATTTTTGTTTTGTTATTTTCGTTGAATCCAGTCATTTTTTTGGATTTTTGGGGTTTAGATGATTTCATGCAGCAGTGAGAATTTTGAAAGCTTTATTTTTTTGGGATTTTTTAGTACTTTTGTAAGAATAAGTTACAGAAGTAAAAAAGCTACCATCTTTTTGTTGTAAAAAAAGTTAATTTTGAACAATAATGGGAAGAAAAATTGAAGAAATCAGCATGGTCAAATTATAGAGATCATTTTTTTGTTTGTATTAAGTTTGTTGAGAACTTGTTGGTGAGATTCTGGTTAGGTAGATTATCACTTTCAAATAATTGATGTTTTTGATTTGAATTAAATTGGCCGAATTTAAAACCGAATTCCCTATCCAATAAGAAATTCAACTTTGCACATGCTGAATTTTATGATGAGCTTCCATGTTTGTTGTAAAGCATATTCTACTTTTATTAAAAAAAATCATATTACAAGAAAAAGAAATACAATTTCACAGAATTACCGTTTCTTTTTGTCATTTACGCTCCAAATTTGATTTTCGCGCCAATTCCAATTCAAATTTCATTTGTTTGAAATTCAAAACTCACATGCACACTTGTATGCATTTTATTGGCAGTCCATTATGATATCCCATTAGTTGTTGGAAAGAATATTCTAAGTTTGTAAACAAGCCATTTTATTCAGTCGAAATCAAAATTTGCGAAATCTAAACAAAAGAGAATTAAAATAATACACCGTCACCTTCTATCTCTGTTAAAAAAACATAACATTTTTCCTTAAAAATTTTTTTTTTTTAACAGATCATCATTTCAAAATCGGTCGGGCCCACAACTCACAAACCCATCTGAATTCATCCAACAAGACGATAATATTAATAACATCCCTTACTTAGACTCAGAAGATGCGCATTTTTCACTCAGGCCCCTCGATTCTGACGAAATCTCAAAACAGTACAACACATCATACAACAAATCCAACCGGGTTCAAACCGAAAGTACCAAATTAATCCCCCAACCGAAAATCGGGTACACTTTGTTGGTCGAATCCGACCCGTTAACCCTAAACCCTAAACCTGATAAAACCGAACTTATTTCTGAAAAGATTAATAATAATAATAACGGTAATCATTCCAACGAAAACCCTAACCCTAGATCTTCCTCTAGTAGTCGATCTGTATCAAGCGAGGAAACCCTAACCCTAAACCATAATAATATACCGTTTTTGAGCATGGAGAAAGACGCGAATTTCGATCCGAAACCCGCTCCGTTGCCTCCGGCTCCCAAATTCTTACTGAAAGATAAACAAAAGACAAAAATGCCTCCACAAATCGATTCCAGTTCAAATCCTCAGCATAATAAGCCGTTTCTGAAAAGCGAATCCCTGCCTCTGAATTTCGATTTTAATTTCGTACCGGAACCGGAGCCGGTACAGGAGCCGGTACCGGTACCGAAACCGAGATTGAAATCAAGGATGTTTCTGAAGAGCGATTCGCTGCCTCCGAATTTTGAGCTGGACGCCAGCTCAGCGTCTCTGGCCATGAAAGAAGCGATGGAGTTTGCTCAGGCGAGGCTGAAGACTGCCAAGGAGATGATGGATAGAAAGCGCGAGGGTAAAATTACCGAAATGCCCTTGAAGAGAAGGGTTGTGAAAGAGAAAGAGGAGTATTCTGAGGGGAAAATTGCAGAAATACCCTTGAAGAAGAAATCGGTGATTGAGGAATATTCTGAGGGTAGAATTACAGAAATACCCTTGAAAAAGAAGTCGGTGATTGAGGAATATTCTGAGGGCAAAATTGCAGAAGTATCCTTGAATAAAAAGCCAGTTGAAAGAGAATGTATTGAGAGGAGAAGCTCGGAGAGTGAAGAGTGTTCTGAGGGTAAAATTACGGAAATGCCCTTGAAGAAAAAGTCGGCGAGAGAGGAAATGAAGTTGGGGAAATCGGGGAAATGGAAGTCGGACGATGAGTTCTATGAGCTGACGTCTATAATGGCTAAAACGGGGAGAGAGAACAAGGTTGAAAAATCGGAATTTGGTTTCCCGGATTTGGAGGCGAAGCATAGGAAGAAGTGGGATGTAAATCCGGGAATTAGAATCCTGGAAAAGGTGGAGGACTTTAAGGGTCAAGAGACTGCAACTAGAGAGAGGGAGTTTGAAGCGGGAAAAGGAAATGAGAGTGAAAAGGAAGGTGTTGCTGTTTTATCTGAAGAGAGAGAAATAGAAGAGAATGGAAAGGAAAAGGAAGAGAGAGAGCGTGAAGAGGAGAGGGAGAGGATTGAGATGGAAAGGGAGCGAGAGAGAGAAAGAGAGAGGGTGGAGCGAGAGAAAGAAGAGAGAGAAAGGGCGAGGAGGTTGGAAGAAGAGAGAGAAAAAGCGTGTGAATTGGAAGCAGAGAGACAAAGACAAAGAATGCGCGTATTGGAGGAGGAGAGAGAAAGGGAGAGAAAGTTGGAAGAGGAGAGACAAAGAGCGCGTGAATTGGAAGAGGAGAGAGAAAGAACTCGCCAATTGGAAGAAGTGAGAGAAAGTGCGCGCAAATTAGAAGAAGAGAGAGAATGGGTTGCAATGATGGAAAAGGAAAGGGAAGAACAAGAGAGAGAGAGGGAAAGACAGTTGGAAGAAGAGAGAGAAAAGGAGAGAAGGATCGTGGAGAGAGAACAACAAGAGAAAGAGCGGTTACTGCAATTGGAAGAGGAGAGTGATAGAGAGGAAAAGGAGAAGGAAAGGCAACGGATTTTGGACGAAGAGAGAGAAGCTGAGAGAGAATTAGAAAACGAGAGAGAGAGACTGAGAAAGCTAGAAGAAGCAAAGGAAAGAGAAAAACAAGAGAGAGAAATGGCAGGGAAACTAGAAGAGGAGAGAGAAAGGGCGAGGAAATTAGAAGAGGAGAGGGAAAGGGTGAGGAAACTAGAAGAAGAGAGAGAAAGGTTGAGGAAACTAGAAGAAGAGAGAGAAAGGGTGAGGAAACTAAAAGAGGAAAGAGAGCTAGAGAGAGAAATGTTGAGAAAGTTAGAAGAACAGAGAGAAAGAGAGAGAAGACTAAAGGAGAGAGCGCAGGAAGAAGAGAGGCAGAGGGTTGAGAAGGAAAGAGAAGCGAGAGAGAAGCTAATGAAACTAGAAGCAGAAAAGAAACGAATCGAAAAAGAAAAATCAGATGAGAGAGAAAGGGAGAGGAGAGAGAAACCCCGCAAGTCCGACGATGAGCGAGAGAGGGAGAGGAGAGAGAGACCCCGCAAGTCCGACGAAGAGAGAGAAACGGAGAGGAGAAAAGAGATCTCTGAAGAGAGAGAGAGGGAGAGGGCGAGGCGGCTGGAGGAGGAGAGAGAGAGGGAGAGGGAGCGAGAGAAGGACAGGCTGCTGGCCGTGGAGCGAGCCACGCAGGAGCGCGCGGAGCGCATCGCCATCGAGAGGATCACCGCCGCGAGACAGAGGGCCTTTTCTGAAACCCGAGAGAAAGACGAAATCAAAAACAACAATAATACTAGTAGTAGTAGTAATAATAGTAATAATAATAGTAGTAATATGGGGGAGAAGAAGGGGAGAGAGGCACGCATGAGGGCGGAGAGGGCGGCGGTGGAGAGGGCCATGGCGGAGGCCAGAGAGAGGGGCATCCAGAAGCTCAAGTCTTTCAAGGATCTCAATAAAACCGCTAATCAGGTATATTCTTTTCTCTCTTTTTTTTCTAAATTGTTTTTTTTAATTTTTGAAGAAATATTATATATGAATTTGAAATAAATAAATGATCAGCTACTTTGCCCGCATGCCATTGTACATTTTCAAACTTGTTATTGTCATATCATATGATATTTATTAATATTGTTAATATTACTATTTATTACTATTATAAATATTTTTGTAATTTCAGATGCAGGAATCAGCACAAGACGCACACTTTAAGAGGACGAAATCGGAGAGTGCTCTGGGCAACAACCTAGGTTGGTCCTCCTAGAAAAATAGAAATAAGTAAATTAACTGCAATTTTTGTATATTCTTCCTTCTAATCTTTTAACTCATTTAATGAAAAATTAAAGTAGGTGAAGATGAATCTTCCCTGAGGCATAAAGCCAGGCTGGAGAGACAACAAAGGACCGCTGAACGAGCTGTATGTTTTTTTCCCCTAAAACTTTTATTATTTTTATTTTTTTTTAGTTCAGGGTTCAATTTCATGCATACCTTACCAAAAATATCTGGCAAGTTTGGAGAAATTTCATATTTACTCCAATTTTATTTTTTATTTTTATATAGCATCCAAATATATATGGATAAATTTTGTACTTTGCTTTTTAATCAATTATTACTATTTTGTAAATATTTTTTGTTGGCATTTTTCAGGCAAAAGCTCTCGCTGAGAAGAACAGACGCGATATTTTGGCTCAGAGAGAGAAAGCTGAAAGAGATGTAACTTTTATATAATACAATACTATACAACTTGTTTATTTATTCTTTTAGGGAAATTTGTTCCTAATATCTGAGAATATTAGTGGGGCAATTTTCATGCGTACCCTTTCAAAATCTCGGAATATCACATATGCTCCTACAAAAGAGAAATATCACATAACCTTTTAGCAAAGGTGATATTACAGTGACTTTTTGGGGTTACGCCTGAAATTTTGCCCACACATTGGTTTTAAACCTAATCGGTCTGGTACTGTACCAAGTATGTAATATATTATAAATATAAATACTAATATTATATTTATATTTAATATAATTGTAGAGGATTGCGGAGCATCTGGATGCAGAAGTGAAAAGATGGTCAAACGGCAAAGAAGGCAATTTGCGCGCTCTCCTTTCTACTCTCCAATATGTAAACCCTTCTTTTTCTTCTTTTATTTTCTTCCAATTTCTCAATAAAATTATGTGATCTTTCTATTTTTTGAGATATATGTACTGTATTTTAATCTTATTATTTTTGCAATTCGCTTTATATATTTGCAAATACCAACCAACAGTTCTAATATGTGCAACTGACAACTAACTTTTATTCGTTTATTTGTAAATAATACCCAAAAAATGTTTATTTATTTGCAAAACTAATCATCTGATCTTTATAATTTGAAGGACTTTTATTTATTTATTTATTCCTCATTATTCTTTATTATTTTAGATACTTGGGCATGATAGTGGGTGGCAGCCGATTCCATTAACAGAAGTCATAACGGCCGTAAATGTGAAAAAAGCATATAGAAAAGCGACATTATATGTGCATCCTGATAAGTTACAACAAAGAGGCGCCTCGATCCATCAGAAATATATTTGCGAAAAAGTCTTCGATCTCCTCAAGGTAACATAACAAATTTCATCTTTCTTTCTTTTCTTTTTTTGAAAGAGAGGTTTAAGTTTAGTGCCGGTTGCTGAAAATTATCCAAAATTGCAATTTATGCAAAGACAATATAATTGTGACAAATCTTTCAAGGTAGTCTAAATCACATTGTTATATATTATCCAGCAAAAATATATATTTCCGAGAAGGTTTTTTATGACTTGTAAGTTTTTCATTTTTAAAAAAAGAGAAGGCTCAAAGTCGTGCTTTTTATATTAGTTGTTTCCAACAAGATTTCGTGTATCTTATCCAGTACACTCAATAAACTATGTTACATTTCAATTGATCTTTTTAGTGGTTAGTTTTGGAAAATTCACTTTTAGGTGCTTAATTTGGGTTACAATTTTTTTCCTTTAATTTGGTCCTTGTGTTTTAGTTGAAAATATAATTGCTGAAACTAACTGGTTTTTTTCTTGCTTTTTTATTTTTATTTTCAGGAAGCTTGGAACAAGTTCAATTCTGAAGAGAGATAGATATAATATTAGTATACTTCTATTTTGCCTCCACTTTGCCCATTGTGTCTATATTAACGAAGTTTTTTTTGTTACTAAAGTATTAAATGAAATTTCGTTGAACTATTCATAACAGACACAAGGGCAAAGTGGCGGCAAATTTAATGGAGGCTTTGAATCAAGGGCTATAATATAATTATATCTATTTTGGGTACTTGGTTATGTTTAGGAACTTAGGGTTTTCTATTGCCCATTAAAGCACCTTTAAATTAGTTATCTGTTAGGTATGCGGTTATTTGTTATATATTTATCTAAATCTTAATCATCATTATTTTTATTTTATGTTTTGTAAATTTTTGGTGTAAAGAGGCAGGATCTTATTTGATGCTCCAGAGGGAAACTTTGAACTTATTTTAGTAGGATGATATTCATATTTATAGCAGCATAATTTTATCATTCAAAACTTTTGTTATCATTGTGCTTGCGTTTTGTCTTTTTGGCCCTTGGTTGTTGAGTTTCTAGTAACTTTTTTTCAGTCTGGTGTATATAGATTTGTGAACTTTTGGCAAGTTGCCAATACTTGGTCTATCACTATAAATTCCATAGTTCTCAAATTAGCTCTCAAGTCTCACAAAATTCCACTGAGCGAAGAATCGGTGAAATTATACACATATAAGATCAAGAAAATGAAAATCACAGCAGATGAAGATACTTCTTGATAAATTAAAAATCAGCCTTCAACAGAACGGCATAATATCACAAATATATCAAAACATTATTTTCCAGTAGCACATTAGCATGCAAATACATGGCGAAATACGCCTTACAACACAATCATGCAATAATAAATCCACATTTTATAAATCCAACCACAAAGCTATTAAACGGAAACCAACTTTGGTTCAACAGATCCGTTTGTAAATACTTTTGGTTCCTCTTCAGTTTGGAGAGGAATGAGGTTGTTTTCGCGACAAGTTCTTACAGCTGCTTCAAACATCTCCTCCAGTGTATGTTGGAATTTGAAACCCGATTCTAAAAGCTTCTTTGAAGAGAAACTTACGATTGGGAGATTCTCTTCCATTCCCTCAAACCTAAAATATATGGAAAGAATTTATTAGTTTTGTATATATTTAAATTGCAGTGCATCCATCTAATGAGAACCCCATCTTTTCTTTTGTGGAATTTAGGATTTTTGGGTGAATTCAAATTATAGAATCTTCAACTCCCTCATAAGTCATGTCAATGAAGCCTCAATTTTTGGGGAAAAGAAATTACTTACTTTTGTGGGACTTTGTATTCCGGGAAGCGACTTTTCAGCATTTTTGCGAGTTGGTAAATGTTTGTATCATGAGAGGAACAAATGTATCTTCCCTTGGCCTCCGGCTTCTCAAAGAGGAAAAGGTGCGACTCGCATAGGTCATCCAAGTGCACGAACTGAATTTGCTTCAAAATCCTATAATGCGACTCCGTTCCTACAATAAGAAAAAAAATCACTTTTAGCTACTCAAGTTTGAACATAAAAGTTGTTGCACAAGAGCCTTTCATTTTGTCTAAATTGAAAAAAGAGTCATCCATTCTTCAAGAAATTCAATAAACCCTAAACCTATCTAATTGATCTATTATTCTTTTTTGATGAAATAATCTAATTATTTTCCTTTCAGCTAGCTCACATTACGAAAAATTAAATCATTAGTTTATCTTCATCACAGCCAAAAGTATAGATCTACCAAATTTTCTCTCCTTGTTCTTTTTATTAGATGCCAATATTTCAAAGAAATTTGGAAGTTAACACTAAATGCTCATATTGAGTGTTTTGGTTAATATATAAGATATTAGATATCGATGTTCAAGTCTCATTGGTATCAGTGATATCGATGTTCAATAAATTATATTTTATTGCATGAAAAAAATAAAGAAATGGTATACCAGTGATGAGTGCAAGTGCAGTGATCATGCTTGGAGGCATGCCTGCGGAGATAAATGGACCGACAACAAGTGTAGGTATAATAGAAATTAGATCTATTCCATTTTCTTCTGCATATTTCCATGCCGCCTGTTCAGCTAGAGTTTTCGACACAAAATACATCTGTCCATTAAACAAGTACCAGATTTTAGCGCTAACTATTTTGTCATAAAATTTACCAAAACTAAAACTAAGGAACTGATAGAATAAAAAATAATAATAATAATAATAATAATAAAAAAAAAACAAGGAACTGTAAAATAGTATATAAATTACTGAACTAGCGCTAGTCTACTATTAATACAAATTTGGTTAATCATTTTGCATTGGTAATTCATGATACATTTTTTTCTTTGGAACTTTCCAAATCCTGTGTAATTATAATAGATCAGTACATCATATGAACTGTAATAGTCATACCCAGCCCGTCATTTTGACACGGCGGCAGAATTCAACATCAGTCCAGCACGTTTCATCATAAACCGGTTTCTGTATCTCTTCGACGTTTACAGTACCAGCAGAGGATGTGAATACCACGCGCTTAACCGTTCCAGCATCCTTGCAAGATTTCAAAATGTCCAACAACCCTTCTATTGTGGGCTTTATCACTTCATTCTACATTACAGATCAAATAATCACGGATTAGTTTCTCGTAATCAAAATTAATATATACTAAGTAGTGCTATAGTTAGAGAGCTCTTTTTAGGTAGGTTGCTTTTTCTTTTATTTGCGAAAACAAGGTCACCTTATTTTAATTTGCAAAATTAGAGTTTTTGTCATTCGAATTGGCGTTAACTATTCATATTTCGACATTTTAGTTCGCGAAATTAGTCTGTTTAATAGAAAAAGATACCAATATGTTAGTGTTAATATTATAAATTGAGATATATCTTGGAATGATTTATTTATTTATTTGTGAAGTTAAAAAGATGCCAATTTAAGAATACATATTGCATACAAACTTTCAATATATACAAAACTTTCAAGGCATGAGAAACACTCATTCTCTCTCCCTATTTTCCTAGGAGCTACTTTTATGGAGTGATTCATTATTATAACTTTCATTAAATAATTTGGAGTGTTAATAATTATTGAACTATATAATCATACGCTAGCTAATATAAAGATATGAAGAATAGATACCTCGGGATCTTTGGATTCAAAATCCATGGGGGTTGCGACATGAAAAACACCGGTACAACCTTTGATGACCTCATCAAAACTTCCCTTTTCTGCCAGATCTGCCTTCCATAAACTCAGTCTTTCGCTCGATCCTGGAAGATCGAGCAACGGCTTTGTTTTCTTCACATTGGCTGAAAACAGAAAATCACAATTATTGTTATTATTATTAAATCAACAAATATTTACTCCCATAAAGGGCTTTAATTAGATCTAGTTTGACTGGCTTGTTTGTTTTTATAAAAAATTCTCTATAGACATTATTCTGGAAAAGCATCTGGAAATTTTAATTTTGAACAGTTTCTTTCTTATGAACACAGTAATTAATAACCCACAAGCTCCAGTAATGAAACGTGAAGGACGTGTTCATTTTTTTTTGTTCGAAAGTTTGGACGTGTTCATTTTTAATAATATTGAGAGGATTCATATTCATATACAAAATATTTCTTCCTTTTATTCCTATTCTAGGTGTTTTTTACATATGGAATAGAGTGGGTTAGTGAATTAGATGGTCTATTCCAGAAAAATATGAATGAAATATTTCGGAATAAAGACATGAAAGAGATGAATTTTTCAATTCTATGGTAGGCATCAAATTGCTATATTTAATGGAATAGACTATACTTTTTGCAAAAAATATTATTCTCTATTTCAAATTTTATCTTACGTGACTGCCAAATTCTCTTCTTTCCTTATTTTATTTCTCCTTCCCTTCCTCCATATTTATTTCTTTTTCTACAACTTTTGTTGCCAAAAAAAATATTTATACGGTCTCTCTTTCTTACTTATCATGAAATCATGATTAAATTTTTTCATTTAACAACTCTTTGTTATTGTACTCATTTTTTCTCTTAAAAGACATCCTATCAACAATAACTTCTCTCTCATCTAATTCTTTTCTATTTCGATTTTTCTCAACTCTGGGAATTAGACTGTTACAACGAATGACTTATTTAAAATGTGTTTCTATCTCTTTTGTTGTATCTTAAATGGGTATTTATTTTATTTTTAGTACCTTCTATTTTAATTAGTTGAGGAAACTTATTTTTATTAGTATCTTTTTTTAATTTTAGAAAAATTTCATTAATCAAAATTCACATTAATCAAATTATAGAACGAGAATATTTTGATCATTAGTCATTATTATATTATTTAAACTAACTTTTTATTCTAGATATCTAGAAGAACGTTGTTGGAGTAAAACAAAATAGTCAGTTATTCTCTATTTTATTATTGTCTTATTTCATGGTTTGAAGAAGAGACTCATTGTTTATAGCATCAACAAAATAGGTAATTTGAATGGTTGGTAATCCAACCTAAATGTATATACATCGTTCTAACAAATATTAATATCCAATTTTTTTTTTTCAAAATTTCATATATTTGGAAGGTCTTTAATTTATATTTTTTTGCATATTAATAAACATGACTACATCAATCACGGTTACTAAATTCCAATTTTATTGTACTTTAAGAAATGCATATTTTTTTTGATGAAATACTTTAAGAAATATTATAAGATCTTTAATTTGCTGGTTCGTTCCACAAGTTATACTACATCAATCGGCCTTAATTCAAGTACATACGTGCCCCACTACCCCACTATTATAGTCTAATGATAAAATATTCTGTTCACGTGATAATAGCATTTCAAATATATTTCAATGTATCATAGCAGTCAAAACTAAATTTTCCTGTGATATATAACTATGTATATCGAGATTGCAGCTCTCCAAATGCTTTGCACACATAAAACGTACCAAATGCTTTGCACACATAAAACGTATGCTCAATCATTTGTCACTATTTAGACCACTTAAGTCCCATCAAATTTTTGTCTTTTGTTTGGAATTAACCCAAAAGAACTAATCATTCGCCTACGGGCTTAAAAGCCGAAAAAAAATAATCATAAAGTCTATATTTATAAATTTTTTTGAGGAAAAAATATATTTAATATAAATGATATATCAGACAATAAAAGACTATATTAAGTATGCAATGCAACAATTATGTTAGCTATATTTTTGCGGCCGTTTATAAGCTTTGATTAATTAGAACTTTGTATGGATTTAAAGTAACAAGGCTTACAAGGGTCTCTAAGAGTAGCTCTAACAGTGTAACCAGCATTGAGAAGCCTCATAACAAGCCATGTACCAACGTAACCAGAGGCTCCAGTTACCACCACTGGCCCCTTCACTACACTTTGTTCCTTCATCTCTAGCTATCACTCTTACTCTCACTAAAATCAGAGTTTTTTCTTAAGATAAATAATGAGAGAGTTTTAAGCTTAGTTGAGTGAGGAGTTTAGTTTTCTCTGTGGTAGATATATAGGGAAACAAGAGGGTGGTGCAGAAAATTATGAGATGAGACTGGTTCATCATTACAAATTAGACACGTTAGTGAACCAAAGACTTGGATTGTTCTCATTTGCTTGCTCTACCATGGAGTGTGTATAGTCAGTTTTTTGTGTGAGGTGGTAGCTAGATGAATGATCCGCTAGCGGACATTCAACTCAGATACCCAACAAACAAACTAAGGTTTTGGTAGTAAAAAAATTAGAGTTTATTCTCTCCATTTCAGAACATTTGGATATGTCCATTTACTCTATCATCTATCAAATCATGCATCATGCTGGTTTTTGTTCTTGAGGAATTCTGATGAACTTTTGTAAGGCAATAATAATAAAAATAGTAATGTTGTAATAAAATCAGGTTTGTATTTGTTGATTGGTATTTTTCTTCTCAATTAGTAAGCTCACTAGGAAGCGGTTAAAGTGTTATGGTGAATTAGGAATGAAGTGGTTATTTTAAACATACTAGACGATACAACTTGACAAAAAATTAAACGTAAACAGAAAATATAATAATGAATGGTATCACGCTAACCGGCGAGTTTAGTGGCAAATGCTAGTAGTTGAAGCGTGTAACACGACCCCACCACTTCCTATATTTCTTGTATTTTAACAAACCGTTAGGCTTTTTTTTTTCTTGTAAGACCTACGCATTTGTCCTTAATTAATCTCCCAAAGTTTGATTACAATTACATAGCTCAATCTAGAATATCTAATATAAATTAAAAACAACAAATACAAAAAATACTGGGAATCCAAAGAAGGAGCAGAGGCAATTGCAAACCCTATGAGGCTTCAAGTAATATTGCGAGCTCATCTTGACATGTCTTATTCAGTGAGTTATTCTCTACGGCGTACATGGTACAGAATTTCGGCTCATTTCGCATCCACTCCCTACATTATATGATATGAAAGTAAGCTCGCTAATGCAAATTTATGAACAGGTCCGCTCCGGACAATG
Source organism: Juncus effusus (assembly GCA_027726005.1). Lineage (NCBI taxonomy): Eukaryota > Viridiplantae > Streptophyta > Magnoliopsida > Poales > Juncaceae > Juncus > Juncus effusus. The sequence goes on along the minus strand of CM050890.1, from coordinate 9,814,639 downwards.
CCTGAACCACTGATTTGTTGGCTAAGATGAAGGTGCATTAATAAATTTTAATTTGCGGGGGTGAAATTCTCGACTTCTCGTTTCACTCCCTCTCATAAAGACACAGCGTGAGATATCCAGGTCTGTTGATTTTTCTAGACGTATCGCTCCCGGTATACATCGCCTTAAGTCACAAACCTTCTTTTGAAAGAGTTGCTCGCATCATCCTTTCCAGATCATCCAAGGGACGCACTGAAACAACAAGAACTGTTATCCTTCTAAGTGTCCTGAGAAGAAAGAGTGTCTACCTGGTGTCCGACGGTATATTTTTTACATGAATCACCACCATTAGATTAGCCTAATGGTCATGATACCAATCCCACCTATCCATAGGTGAGGGGTTCAAATCCCGCGTCTAGCAAGATTGATTTAAAAATTTAGATGAAGCCATATGAGTCTACTTAAAAAGAGAACAAATATCGAGCGATCGCTTGTAGTTCTCTCTCATATTTTCTATATGAATTTCCAACAACGATGCGACATACCAGATGATTTTTTGACAACAAACACTGAAAGTACGTACAAAAGGCTGGCGGTTTTCGCATAACCCTGGATTAATGATGGAGTCCATTTGTGCAAGTTCTCGGCATTGGAGAGGGCGTCTTGTGGAAGCCGTTAGATAAATGTTGGCGTGTACGGAATCATCTCGCCAAATTTGCTTTCATATTAGGTCTTGGTCGTCCGGTTTCCTCATGGGGTTCACGTTGTATAATTCTTTGTATCCTTCTGAGAAAATGTCGTTAGTCGTCGACTTCTATAAAAGGCGATCTAGCCATTTATGGGCATGGGGTTCCCACCGCAGGGCAAGTTCATTTGTCCCCTATTTGCCATTGCATAATATCCCGAATGAAATTGCATTATTCAATAAGTGCCGTCTAGAATCTGGTGCATTGGGTTTGTCACTTTGTTTCTTGAGGTACCATTAGATTTCAATGAAGATTAGTCAAGTTTGCCCTTTGTCTAGGGATGTCAATGGGCGATGGGTCGGATACGGTTATTGCCTTATCATAACTGGCCGCTTAAAATCAATTATTATTTGTAACCGTATCTGATTTAACCACTATTATTTTTTAATGAAAAAAGTTGGATGGAGTGATTTAATTTGCGCAAAATAAAAGTTTAATAATTTGGAAGAAACAATTAAAACATTAGTTACAAATTTGAACTAACTTTAATCCTGATTAGCTTATAGTAAAATTCATTCTAGAGTATAATGAATATATATTTATAGTGACCACGAAAGAGGATTGATGGGTTCAGCATAGCCGGCCCTGAGATTTGGCCGGAGAGGCAGCCGCCTAAGGCCCCTTAAAATCCAAGGCCCCATAAATTGTATTCTAGTTTCATTCTCCATTGCTGCGGTGAAGGGGATGGAAAGTCTGAAAAAGATGAATCGGTGGAAGGAAGGAAAAAAAAAAGGAAGTAGCAAAACTTGTTCTACGAGTTCTTACTTTTGATGATGTGGCGTGGTGTTATTGGATGTCCAAATTAGCAGTAGAACGTTGTAGAAACAACTTCCTAAATCTTTTGTTGCTTTTGAAAGGAAACAACCCAAACCCATCTATTTTTGCATTAGTTTAAGGAAAATAAATGAAAGAAAAAAGGAAAAAAATGAAAAAAAGGTAAGAAAAAAAAAGAATAAAAAGAAAGAAAGTAAACAGAGGAGAGAAAGAATTCTTTTCAAAAAAAAAATTTAGGTTTTATATTGGGAATTTGGGATAGCTTAGAAGTATTTTGTAATTCTTCTCAAAATGAGGGATAACGTTCAAGTCAAAATGTAGTATCTCTCTGATTCAAATTTAATTATTTTATAAATATTAATTATTAAATAAATTAATAAATATATTAAATTAAATATATTAAATAAATTAAATTAAAATATATTAAATAAATTAAATGAAAATAAACATTACACAAATTAAATTAAAATATATAAAATTAAATTAAATTAAAAAATAATACAAATTAAAATAAATTTTAAAATATTAATAAATTAAAAAATAAATAATAAATAATAAATTAAATATTAATTAAATTAAATTAAATATTAAATATTAAATTAAATTTAAAATTAAATTAATTATATAAAATTAAATATTAAATAATTTAACATAAAAACATTAAATTAAAATAAAATTAAATATATAAAATTAAATATTACATTAAATTAAATATTGCATTAAAATAAAAAATATTTAATTTAAATAAATTACATAAAATAAAATATTTCTTTTTTTTTATATTTTAATTCCTTGTACTTAATTTTTTTTTTGTTTAAGTAATCCTTTATATCAACTAATATACTTATTTATTTTATCTTAATAATTGTATGTGTAATGTGTGAGATTTATAAATTACAAAATAAATTTAACAGCACAAAATAATTTTGAAAAATTGGTACACAATTTTATGTAGATACTGTACAATTATCAAACAATTAACTTGAATCAAAATTAAAATCCCGGATTTACATCAAAAATCAAACAATGGATTCTTTCTTTATATTATTTAAAAGAGTTCTTCTACGTTGCCCGACCTTTTATTTAGCTTTGATGATGGATTAAATCTAGGCCCTTCAAATTAAAAGGGGCATTATGGGTACTTAGCAATTAATTGCACAATTATACCCAGAATAGTTCACTTCCTTTTTTAAATTTTTACATGTGTGTTCTCACCTCTATTCTGTCCTCTCCATTTTATCCAATTTTTTCCTCATAACTGTCCGATTCAGAAAAATGTGTTTAATATGAACCATCTATTTTTTAGTCAGGTAACGTATCAAAATTCTATTTAAAATAACCAAATCAAACAATTAACATGTATTCTCAAAATCATATATAATCATGATGTTATATTTAAAATATGCATCAAATTTGCAATATTTCAAATCAAACATGCCCTTAGTTTCAAAATTCTAAGGCCACAAATAATCATCTAAGATCCCAAAAAATATAGGACCGGCCTTGATGAGTTATGACTGTGAGTCTTGTGGACTTGTATTCACTTGAGATCTCATTATCATTATAACTTTCTGTTACTAGATGCTATATATTTGTACTATCAAAAAATAGTATTTCAAGAAAAGTGAATCAAGAGTGACAACTTGATTGACTTGTCCTTGTCCGTGTATAATGTTCTGAGTACAATAATTATTTACGTTTCACCTAATGGCTAATACCACAGAAATAAAAGTTTGCAAGTACTTTCTGCCACAAATGTCTACTGGCCGCTATATTTCTAACATGATGTAGATCGCTGTAAGTTTACTTAAAACAGAGCTAAATCAGATTTTTCCTAGAAAACAAATTTCTTCAAGTTGTTGTCTTAATTGTGTCCAATTAAAGTTGGAAAATAATCCTATAGTTCCCTTTTTGTCCAAGAACGAAATTTCTAACATGATGTAGATCGCTGTAAGTTTACTTAAAACATAGCTAAATCAGATTTTTCCTAGAAAACAAATTTCTTCAAGTTATTGTCTTAATTGTGTCCAATTAAAGTTGGAAAATAATCCTTTCTTTAATTGGACACGGTTTGAGTTTGACGCTTGGTTTTTGAGCTGGGTGGCCTGTGTTCGATTGTCGCCATCCGCACATCCATCTATGTTTTCGCCATTGGTAGTGTAAGTTGGATGTGATTCAAGAGATTTTGAATTCAAGTTTGGTTCATTGGTTGATCTTTTTAATTTAGCTAAGTATACAACCACCTGTTGTAAAAAAAACTATATATAGTTGGATGGTCGTGCTGCATAGTAAAAATGGAGTTATCCAAATGATACCTACAATCTCTATATGAAATTGTCAGAAGCTCGAAAGCCCACCTAACTCGTGGCCACTTATATGGCCACTAGAAAAACGATTAACACATACTTTCCAATAGGTTAATGCTAGCTTGTTTTGTAGTTGTCATCTAGAAATAACCTTCAATCATGGAATGCATATCCTGATACGAAAAGTGCTTAGCTTGCATGAGTATCAACCGTCAATTTGAATATGAATTATGAAGGGACCATGATCAAATCCATGTTCTTAGAATTCTTATCATTTCGAAGGGGAAAATTGAAAACTATTCCAGAAAAAAAAAAGAGTTAAATAATATTTACATAAAAGAAATATGTAATTACGACACATAAAAGACATCTATTACTTCGGTAAATGATTAACTTTTGACTCTTCCTTGTTAACTTTTCTAATTATGTTACATAACATACATTGTTTTATATTTTATATATTGTTTTTTAAGGTCGGTGCTATAGCATATCCGTAATGAAAACGATACAACAGTCGATCCAAATCAAACCGAATTTGAAATTTGATGTGAAATAATTAATCAATCCGAATCCGAAACAATCAAAGCTCAAAGGCCCCGATAAAAATAAGACCCGAGTACAACTCGATCCGACTTGAGTTGATCAAACCCCAAGATGGCACGAGTGTAAAAGCAAAGAATCACGCATAAAATTAAAAAAAATGATTTGATATAATTTGTTTCAGTACATGTATAAAAGGAATTTTAAGACATATGAAAGGCATGGCAATAAACAGAGACGGCCTTGTAGGTAGGCCAAATAAATTTATAGTTGACTCTTTTAGCAATAAAAGAAAAAAGAAAAGATACTCAACCCTTAGAATCACCACCAAATTTTGATATTCCTATTTTTTTTTTCAAAAAACAGGTGGTTATTAAAATAAGTGATTATTATAAATTACAGAAATTATCCGCATCATCCACTTATATACCACGTAAGTAACACCGGCAAGCTAACAATTAAAGCACTAGTTAAATAAAGTAGTGTACTTAAACAGCGTCAGCATACGTTAAGTCTTCTAAACACGCGGGTTCAATTTAACCACGTGATCCGTCAAACACACAACCCAAATTATTATCGTCTCTTTCAAATTTAAGAGCTATTTATTCCCAAACTCCATATTTCTCTGTAAATTTTTTGGTATTGTTGATATGCTTTTGTACTTGATGATATATTTTCTTATATTTGCTGATATGTATTTTGTATTGCTGATATACTTTCTGTATTTCTGATACGTCTTATGTTTTGTATTAATGATATACCTTATGTATTGATGATATTTTTTCTGTTCTGTATTAATGATATGCCTTTTAGTATTTCTCACATTCATTTTGTATTTTGATTTTTCTCTATCTTTTTGTATAGCTGATATGTTTTTTTGTATAAATGAAATGTCTTTTTGTATTGCTGATATAACTTCAGTATTGCTGATATATCTTTTATATTGCTTACATATCTTTTGTATTGCTCGTGCATTGTGATGTGTCGCAGCATAAGTAAACACATTAACGTGTTTCACCCGCGCGTGCGCATTGGTGATTCTTTCTAGTGGTGCGTAACGCGCATGCTTTTTTGGACGACGTGACGATTTCTGAGTGAGTTGGCGGTTCGGGTGGTATATAAGCCGGTGGTATGTATCCGGACTCTATAAATTAATGGTTATTGAAATTTTAGATATATGTGATTATTCTAAAAACTTAGATGGTTACTAAAAAAATAATAATAATTAATATAAATGACCATATTGGAGGTGATTGGTCATTTTGACTATAAACTTGGTGGTAATTCTAGATATTGAGTAACTAAGTCCAAAGGAAAATATACAAAGTGTTGTGTAGTGAAGTTAATTTGACAAAGGAGTTGATATTCCAAAATAACTTTAGGGAGCTAAGTTCAATTCCCACTTGTGTTATGGTTTTTTTGGTTTGTTTGTGCAATTTCAATTCAAGAAACCGCTATACTTTCTCAGTTGTGATCAGTTATTTTTCTTTTGTTTACTATTAGTTTGTGCAAATCTATGCATTTTTCTTATTTACAATAATAGTAAGTCACCAAAGTCTTATTTTTTTAAAAATAAAAAATAATTACTAAGTCTAGTAGTAGCTTATGGTCTACCAAAACATATTGTGAATTTATTAAAATGTAATTTATTTCTTTGAGACCATAAGTCTAGTAGTAGCTTGTAATTTATTTCTTTGAGACCATAAGTCTAGTAGTAGCTTGTAATTTATTTCTTTGAGACCATAAGTCTAGTAGTAGCTTGTAATTTATTTTTTTGAGACCATAAGTCTAGTAGTAGCTTGTAATTTATTTCTTTGAGACCATAAGTCTAGTAGTAGCTTGTAATTTATTTCTTTGAAACCATAAGTCTAGTAGTAGCTTGTAATTTATTTCTTTGAGACCATAAGTCTAGTAGTCTTGTAGCTTATGGTCTCAAAGAAATAAATTACATTTTAATAAATTTTAACAATGAAGAGAACTTCTTGCTCATTTCTGTTCACATAATATGATTCTTATCATCTTTATCTTTACAGAAAAAGTGTCGTGCTGACAAAAAATTTCTTATCAATATCTTTGTTTTTGTTGGTAGTTTATTTGTCAGTTTCCTTTCTCCATTGTTTCGTCATTTTCTTGAATTAGAAAGCTGTACAAAATACTTCGTATATAAAAATACGATAATTAAATAAGACTTGATCTAATGAGAGGGCCATGACAGCTCTCTCTCTAGATAGAGAGACTACACCGTAAACACAATATTTTTTTTTTGAATAGTAAGGGTTTGTTTTGTATGTATGTTCTCTAAAAACTTTGAAAAAAATTACGTGCTAGATTTATATCAATTGTTCCTAAAGAGGTCACAGTAAAAACAAACAACCGAAAGACAATAAAAAAATCCAATTAGATGTGGGCTCTAGCAGGTTCGCGTGCAAACTTTTGCACCTAGTAGAACATGAATATTTGATATTCCTTGAAGATCCTTCCATTCTTTTCTTTCCGTTCATCAGTGCATGTATGCACCATAAACACATTTAGGTTACGACTCCAAAGTCATTTTCGGTTGTTACTTTCATGAATAATACTACAGTTTAGTTTAGACAAGAGTGCAGGTAAAGATGTGGCCAAATAAGATTAATAGTATTTTACGTTCTAAACTGTAATATGTTAGAATTGAAATAGTATTTTACGTTCTAAATGGTCTATACTGTTTTTTAAATAGCTTACAGTTTGATAAAAAATTAGCTACTTAATAAAAAACAGTTTGATAAAATAAATAAGACTAATAGTACGTTAATTAACTTATTTTTACTATAAATGGTACGAAAATGGCATGCGTGGAAGTTCCGTTGAGTTCTAATTAAAGTATCAATATGTGTGGTAATGAATGATAATAGTTTGACGGTCTTTCATTTTTCTTTCCAAAATTTGGAATACAATAGCTCATCAAATGAAATTGACAGTAAAGCTCGCTATTGATAAAAAAAGCTTCTCTTGTTATTTTTCTTCTCTAATGGACATGTACACTGTTTTTGGTTGTTAGCTAATGAATTTTGGGATCTGATGTATAAGGTGGTCAGATTTTGATGTAGCTAATTCTACTGTAATATGTAGAAAACTTAAAAACTAATATAAACATCTAAGATATCACAAAATTATGTGCACATCACACAAAAATCATATTTAAAGTAAGCTATAGTGCAAAATAATATATACCATTATACCATGTAGATATTATTATTATATAATATAAAAATACTAAATAGCACGTGTATGATCTTTGTGCTGATTTTGTCAGCTCATGCACCCAAAGAAATCATTTTGCTTTCACGAATGTGTACGAATATACAAGGGGACAAAGCTTCCCTACTGAACGGACAACATATTGCCACACTTGCTTGGAGAGGAATAAAACACGTCATGTTAATTGCTATTGACGGGTAAAACTAAGTTGTCACAGTAAGTATTAATAGTAATTGTTTTTATTAAGCAATCGATGACTTGCATGATTTTTGGATCTCGGTATTTGTTTCATAGGTTGTCCAAACTAAATGGCTCATGTCATGTATCATTTTGTTGTATTGCTAGTCCAGAGGAAAACGAAACGAGATACATTATGTGGGGAGTAGGGCGGTGATGGTTGGTACCAGTAATTTGGTTGGTACAGTAATTAAGTTATCTATTAATTAACATTTTAATTAAGAGAAATTATATGTCCCCGACTCAATTAAACAGCTGTTATTAAATCATAACTTCTTAATTAATGGGACGGCTTGAAATGCTCCAAAAGAATCATCAGTCTCAAAACCTTCCATTCCAATCTGTTAGCAAAAGATAGTACAGAAGGGTACAGTAATAATATCTTAAGAAGAATCTGGCTATTGTTTCACCCACGTGTTCCTCTCCAATACTCTCGCGCTAAAATTCTTGTTTAGATTGAGACAAATAGCTGTGAACTTGATAAATCAATAATATGATAAATTCTCACGAAACCAAATATAGAACATGAAAAAATATTAATTCAGATAACCATATAATGCCGTGCTAACAATCTTGTTGAAATTGAGAAGTAATAGTAGTAAACTTTAAAAAATCAATGGCGCTGACTGAAGTTTTCGGTTGGCAATCGTGGACTGAAGCTTCAAAAGGAAAAAAAAAATCAAAGACGAAGATTTTGACATATTTAATTCTTGATGAACAATTGAAAGAAAATAGTTGTTGCGCACTGGCTCAATAAGAAGTGTCAAAATAATGTAGGGTAAATTTTATAATTCTAGGGTTGAAAAAAAAATTCAGGATGTACATTAGGGTTGTAGATCTTTATACCTGATTGCACTTAAGGATTTTAATTATTTTCAGGTTCTAGATATTTATAAAATCGGTTTGGATGGGAGACAAAAGAGCTCTCTCCAACATTCCTAAAAAAAAATCACAATTTTCTTATATCAATTTATGTTGAGGAATTACAACAAGACTTTAAGAAGGAATTGACAATTTTAGTAGATACCATGACATAAGCTCCAACAAATTTATAAAATCTGCAATTTAACTACTTTTTTATGCTTCTATATCTATATAGAATGTTAGCACAACCCAGCATAATGATTTTAAGGCTATAGTATGTTGGACTTGTTTGGTTGTTGCCTGCGGCAGTAATTTTTTTTTCTTTTTCTTTTTTTTGAGACAACTAAATGAGTTGTTAAATTGAGTTAAATGTGTTTGTCGTAATTCAAACTTTGATCTTTCTCAAAGTTGACGAAATATCTTACTGCTTTAGTTAATAAGTTTTGGCCTGCATGAACAATTTATAAAATTAGTTCAAATTTTATTAGGGCTACCCCTTGAGTTTATTACTATCAATATATCAATCATCAATGCATGAAACACATTTAATTATGTCGAATTTATTTTCAACATTTCCAGTTTGCGTGGGAGATTGATGGCGGACGGAAACAAATAATTATGACAGGTTGAGTGCCACCAGGATTAATAATAGTTTGATGTTCGTTTTATTTTTCAGAAATGAAATATAGAATAAGAGAGCAAAAAATAGACTGAGAAGTGGCTATTGAGAAAACAGTTTATTGTCATGTTTATTCTCCAATTGACAAATAGACAGTTTGTCTTATTAGTTAATAATTTCACAGATTTGAATCTGACGTAAAGTGATCCGATTTTGATTATCTTGTTTCTAATGTAGCATGTAGAAATAAGTACATAAATATTATTATGTTAAAATATAAAGTTGTATTTGTATATTGGAAATATTACTAGATCATTTTAGATGGTCAAAAGTTCAATGTATTATTGCATTAATGAGGTATATGCATGAGGAGTTGTTTAGTTTAAATTGAATTCATTTGTTTAGTTATTTAAGTTGTTTAGTTGTTTAGTTCAAATTGAATTTGGTATTCAGTTGTTATAAAAAGTTGAAAATTCTCCTCTTAATTTTAGTCTAGCCGCCTCAAAACTTGTTGAGCCGGCCTTGATGTTTACAATCGTTCTATTATTTCTAATATTTCAAGAAGGGGTGAAATATTTTGCCTATTTTTAGAAGAACAAAACATGAATGCACTCGCTCACCTAGTTATCTTTTGGCATAAATTTAATAATGTATAAAAAAAGAATAGGGAATTATATCTTTTTTGGCATAAATATGTTGTAGTTCAATTTTAAAAGAATAGAAGAATACTATCATGTATATATATACAAGATTTAGCTGTATTATTATTTCAACTTCATGTTGGAATTGTAAAGAAAACAACCCGGGGCTATAATGATACCCACATGGTTATCATAGCAGCAGCGGAAATGGTAATCAGAGATTATCAAAGTAACCCAAGAAAAAATAATAATAGAAGAACAAAGAATTGAACAATAATGGAACTTGAAAAAATAAGAAAAGTTCTTATTACAAGAGTAAGAGAGAGAGATACAAAAATTGTTGTATGAGTGGTTATATGAGTGACTGTATGAGTGGTACTAATACCCCCTCTATTTATAGATTTATGCCAACATTTATATTGTTATTAAAACATAATCGTACAATTGGTTGAATTGGTATTTGTGTTCCATTCCCGATTTAGTGAGAACTGTTGAATTTGTTTCTGACCATCAGATCTTAATCAGATGCAATGAATCATAATTCAAAGTTACGTTGAATTGTTAATACCAATAGTTAATGAAGAATTCACTCATTAAAATATAGATAATTTTTTCTTTTCTTCTTTAAAAAATTTCAAGAGGCTTATTCTCAATTTTATCCTGGCCGTAGGATCAAATTTTTTCTAAATCTTAGCTTTTCATTTAAATTATTACCGCAATATCACATGATCAATTAGACTAACATTTCGTGTAATATCTCCAATTTCGTGAGAACTATCATATCAAATAATATTTCAGAGTATTAAAAACTAGATTGTATTACTTATGTATTACGGATTTTAAAAAAAGTATATGATCAATTTATACATAATCTGTATCATTTTAACAACTAAAAAAATAAATAATAAATAATAAAAATAGTGGTGATATTTGTTTTAAGAAAATGAGTCACGTTAGATTTTCTTATGTATAATATACATATTTTTTCCATATATACAATATCTTATTTCTTTTTTACAAATTATGTTAAATATAATTATTATTTTTATCCTTTTTAACGTTAATCATCTACAATTAAATCTTATGTGATTTCAACTAAAATCTATGAAATAAATTATCTTGCTTGATTAATGCTTGATTTTTTTCTAATATAATATGTCAAGAAATAACGGCATAAGAAACCAAAGAAAATAAAAAAAAAAAAGATGATATTTTAATCTTAGAAATCTTAATGCAAACATAAATTGAGATCATAAATTATTATCCAAATTATTTAGTCGGTTATTATTTTTTATTTTTTATGAATTTATTATTTATATTATTTTATTTCTTATATGTAAATTTATTGCTATAGATTTATCCATCCTTACAAAATTATATGTGATATAGAAAATATTTTTGAATGCAAATGGATAGAATATCTTATGATATAATTCAAAATGATTTTAAACATGAGCAACTTATTTAACATAATTATTATATATTATTTATGTATTATGAATTTATTTCAAACTTTTATTTTGAATTTTCATAATTCAATTTATACATAGATTGAAATGAATAATAAAATTGAAATATTCGCAGCGAAGCGCGAGTATTATCCCTAGTGAGATTTAAATCACACAAATAAACCTCATTTACTTGTGCATCCTCATGTATTTCTTAAAATAAACAAAAATAAAAGAAAAAGAACAACAACAGCTTCATAATGATATCAAATAATTGGGCCCATGGATCTTAATTATAAATAAGAGAATTAAACTGTTCATAAAAAAATATTTGGATTGCCAGTAAGATACGGGCCAATAGCCCAAATAACCGAAAGTTGACGGGATATCTCTACATGTACTTTTTTCAGTTAAATTAGTAATGAACTAATGATAGTATCGACGGCTTTTTGGGGGTCTCAAAATTTCATGGGCTCTTGGCTGAGGTGTAACTCATCTACCCTAAGTGGACCGGCCCTAGTAAACAGATTCAATCTATCAGATGAAAGAAAGGCTATAAATAGCATTTTAAATCTTTCTTTCAGATGTACATGCACTATTTTCATTATGGAAGGTATACTTTGAATTTTAGGGTTGGCATAAAATTTACACAGTACATAATAGTATGGAATCATGAAATAATTAAAAGGAGAGCTCTTTCCAAAGATAACTGCATGAAGAGAAGGAATGTCCAAGAATGAAGTCCGTGCCATCAACATGGAAATTATAAAGCACCACGGTTTAAGCTTCTCCTTTTTTTTTTTGGCCAAAGCTTATTAGCTGAAACGGTAAAAGCATCACCCCACTAATTAAGAGGTTGTGGATTCGATATTTGCCAAGAATATTTTTCTATCAAATAATCCTTCTTACTTGAGGAGTTCAAAAAAAATAAAAATAAATAAAATAAGCTTCCATTTTTTAATTGTGAGTTCAGAAAAATAAAAAAATAAATAAAATAAGCTTCCCTTTTTTAATTGCTTTAATAGTTATGTAATTTATAATGTTCACATATTTTAGACCATCTTAGTGATTAATTTGGCAAGTTAAATCACTTTCCATGCAAATTTAGATGGAAAATAACATGAAATGCTAATGCATATAATATTCACATTCAAGGAGCATGTTACCCCTATGTCAAAGTTTGAGGGGGCAGAGGGCATGAAGGACACAAGTATGAACCAAGTCAAGTAGGCTCCATTTCAAAGACATTTGTCTCTTAATCAGTGACTGAATTTCCTTATGTATTTTTTTTCTTAATAACTTGTTTTCCTTTTAATTTGTGAGTATTTGTTTAGTCATGTCCCACACAGCTGACTTGTTTGTTTCATTCCTTCCATCTTGTCATTTGTCACAAAACCTATCGATTTTAATAATCAATCTAAGGTGAACACTTGGAGAAAGCCCAAGGGAAGAAAAAAGAGTTTTTGACCTCTCTTATCTAGTTTAGAAACTTATTCTATCAAAGTGAAGGGTTATAGTTTATAAATGAGTTATGTTTTACCTTTTTTGAATCCAAAGCCCCTTAGGCATTTTTAACCTTTGGCGTGCAAAATTTAAACAATCATATATATATTTGACAACCAACACTGGATATGCAGTAAATCAATTTAGTTGTTGATTCAGGAGAAGATATCAAATCCTCTCAATGCTGCTAATGATTCATAGCAAGAGATTTATGTACAGATTTGGTAATTGAGAATATGAAGTATCAACTAACAAAGTGATTAACTATATATATATATATATGTATATATATATATATATATATGTATATATGTATATATATATGTATATGTATATATATACATACATATATATATATATATATATACATACATATACATATATATACATATACATATATATATATATACATATGTATATACATATATATATATACATATATATATATATATATATATATATATATATATATATATATATATATATATATATATATATATATATATATATATATGCAATCTATTACGACCTAAAATGATGTTTAGTTAACTGAAACTTTACCTTTCAGTTCAAAAAAACTATTAAATAAAATGATGTTTAGTTTCATTCAGACACTTAGTCTAATTTACTATCATAATTAGTTAAGTACAAATTACAATAAATTTTTATATTATCTGAACTATATATACGTCTATCCAGATTTTTATAACAAGAAGTTCATCATTACCAGTTAAAAAGTCAAAGATATTTCTCGAGCACCTTTCCAAAAAAAAATAGGCAAAGATATTATTCTAACTAGCTACACATCCGTATTTACTGCAAACATAAAGGTGACTAATCCGCTAATCCAATTTAATTTCCCTTCCTTTTTATCTGATAATTGATCATTACTTCGTGTATATCATTTCAAAATTGACAAAAAACCATTGAATGTCATGAATGACATGGAAGGTTGTATAGAATGTACCGGTCGACCTGTCTAAGAGATAAATTATTTAAATAGACAAAAAGATACTGAGATTGAGCAGGAAATTTGATGCATCCATCTCTGTATATATGTAGGGCACACCACGTGTTACTTGATTTTGATGCATGGCCATTTTATAGCCGTCTATTTCTGTTTTCCTGATTTTCATTGGGCCCCTTTGCATGTGAAGTTTGCATAATTAAACAAAGTAAGTTCCTATCGATGTACTAGCTTTTATATATAAGCAGTTATCTATACTAAAAAATACTTGAAAAATAAGTAGAGTAGACCTTCTGTAAGATAATCATACAAATTACAATTTTATAATTTATATTTTTGAGTATTGATATATTAACTACAAGAATATATCAAATATCAAAATCATTACATTTTTAACTTAATCGTGCTAATATATTGTCTTTTCCTAGATTCCTCCCTCTCCATTATTTATAGGGTTTAAATATGGAGTGTCAGCATTTTGGAGCGTCCAGCAGCGTCCGATTATAAAAAGTATGATGAAATTACAAAAAAATATTTTTAAATACAAAAGGTATAGTAAAATTACAAAAATGTATATTTTCAAAAATACATATTTATAAACACAAAAGATATATCAAAGTATAAATATATATGTGTACAGCTAAAACTACATCGTGAATGTTTCTGGACACTCCAAATACTGTACAAATAATTTCTCTTATTTATATATGTATCACTGAGGGTTACTGAGCCAAATTTCAACGGATGGAAATTTACCACGTGGGACCGCAGGGATGCAACTAGCACGAAGACTTGCGGTCAATATTTCGGCCGTACATGGACCAACATAGCTAAATTAATTAATTTAACACCACCAACAAGCTAATAATTTACCCCAATCAACCATCACTCCCTGCACTGAAACCGAATTGATTTGCGATCCATTGCCACCTCAGTTGGTACACAGTTTGAATGTATTTTTTAATTGAGTCACTTAGATTTAGATAAGTTAAATTGATCTTAGTGTTGGAACAAATTCAGATTATTTTATAGAAATCAGATGACAGAACCATAATCTAAAATTAGGATGATGCATGCATTACGCTGCGAATATTTCAATTTTATTAATTATTTCAATTTATAATGTATGAATTATAATTATGAAAATTCAAAAAAAAAATTGAAATGAATTCATAATACATAAATATTATATAATAATTATGTTAAGTAAGTTAGATATGTTTGAAATTATTTTGAATTGCATTATCATATATTATATCTATTTATTATTCTTTAAAATAAATTATATATTACATTGCCATTAATAAAGTCATTATACCCTCCATAATTAACTATTACAAAAAAATTCGTGCATAATGTGTATGAAAAATAGATTTAAAATTTTATATGATTGATAAACTAAAAATATAATGCAAAACCTTCTTAAATACATTATCCTATAATCTTCAATCCCTACAACTATTTTTTTCTTCAAATTCGGCAAGTGAGACCAACAATTGTACTTTTAAATTTTACTTTCAGAGAGCATATCACAGTATACAATGATTGCCCAAAAAGCTTGACATGGCTCAACAACTAGAGTGTAATTTTTTTAAATTATAGTTAGTATAGACATAGATGAAAAAAATTTAAGGTGATTATAGAAAGAGAAAAATACACATACAATCAGCATGTTTACTGATATAACTAAACTAACTTAAAAAAAATACAGAACTTAAAATCAAAATCATTTAGTTGAATAATTTTGCCTTTCAAGAACTATTTCAGACATCCATAAAATTAATTTAGAAATGCAATGAATAGGAGATAATTTAATCCATTCAGTAAATAATATTGTTTTAAATCATCAATATCAAATGATGCATGTTTAATGTAAAATTGTGACAACACTAAGAAAGTAGAATCTTAAATTTTGTATTAAATATAGAGCTTTTAGTCCTACTTTTAATTTGTTGTCAATGAAACTATAACTCAATCAAAACCTTAAATTAAAATATCAGATAAATATGAGAAAATACTTATGACTGTATGAACCAGTTCAACAAATGATAATACTCTACCTCATCCGTTGAATGCATTGTGTGGCCAATTAAGAATGCTAAAAGTTGTATATGAAATAAGAATAAGATTATAAAAAACTACAGCCTTAAAATATTAGTAGTTTATTAATAATTTAAATTTGTTTAATTAGAGTTTTCAAAGACTGGGGTGAGTATAGATGCATGAGGTATATTTTCGCAATTAATCAAGAAACAATCAAGATAATGTGGCGCAATAAAAATACTCAAAATTAACTCAAAAATGGTGATGCCAATTATTTCATAATTTTGAAAGATTGACGGATAAATAAATTAATTTCAAATGTTTGCTAATGTTCACTGTTGTCGCATTTGTTTAATTTTGATGCAAACTTTCATCTAGCAATAATAACATATGTTACCTCCATTTTTTGATTTGATAATGTGCAGATGACCCGCCACATGGAAGGATGCACCATAACATGCTTTTGGATTTAGATTATAGTTTAATTTTTTTTTTGGGATTTCGCTCCCGTTGGAACTCGCACTGGAGAAATTGAAGCTCAAATCCAAAAGCCAAACAAAGAGTTCTTTTTTGTTTATTTGTGAATTGTGATCCACAAAATACACAAATTTTATTATCATTTCATTGGATGAAAAAAGCTTATATTATTTGATACTAACTATAAACTATTTATATATTTTATTACCTAATGCATTTAATCAGGTAGCTAATTGTGGACAATTCATTATTTTATAACTACTATCTAAATTTCGATTCTATTTAATAGATGAAATTAAATATTCAATTACCCCTTACAATAAAATATTTATTGAGATAAATATTAATATATGATATATGCGATATTTTGCATAGTAAAATTAAGGCAAGCAATCATGATAAATATGAAATATTCATCCTATCAATACATCAAATTGGATTAACATAAAATGTAAAAAGAACAAGTAAAACACTAGATACACCAAGAATATACTTTGAACAACAATAAAATCACCCATTTATAAAATAAAAAAGCACTTAATTAAATCAAAATGAAAGTTTCCTAATTTTTTTGAGATACTTTAACATCAAAATAATTATAAACACTTAGTAGTTGCATCATCCTTATATATCTAAATCTATCATTCTTATATCTAAATCATAAATTTAGTTTCAAAGCTATACAACAATATTTTATATGGCAAAAACATATCCAGTTTCGGATGAAATTGAGTAAATTTTGAAATCTCAACACTC
The DNA here is from genome assembly GCA_027726005.1 of Juncus effusus. Taxonomy (NCBI): domain Eukaryota; kingdom Viridiplantae; phylum Streptophyta; class Magnoliopsida; order Poales; family Juncaceae; genus Juncus; species Juncus effusus. The sequence goes on along the minus strand of CM050890.1, from coordinate 9,797,502 downwards.
ACTACGGTAATATCTCTTGCGACACGTAAGAACAAATTTAGCAGGCGTAAATCACACAAAAGTATCAACATACGACAAACACATAAAGAAACTGCATGTAACAACCGCACCGTGCCATTAAATAAACACAAAAATTTCCAACTTTTTCAGATAAAACCGTTACGATAGCAGAAACCCAATGGTTAAAAGCATGTCATTTCAAGCGTCCATCCGGTAACATACTTACCGACGACGCAATTAGTCTCCGCTACGACCCTCGATTCCGTTTAATAGGTGACGTGGCGCCATCTCATGAAGTAATGGATTTGTCAAGTTTTGGTAAGGAATTGAGGGAAGTTTTTTCTTCCTCTTTAATAAACCGCGCACGGGATCAAACTCACTCATTTCCCGTTTTCTTATGGTGATAAACAATCTCCTTTATAAACCCATTTAAACCCCTTGCATCACAGAAACAAGGCATTGCCATAAACCAGAAAAGGAATAGAGATTTGTGGAGATTGTTCTGGTCATTTGGATCTCTGTTTCATCACCGAGAGTTCTCGTTTCATGCAAGGTATGCGCTCCTTCTTTGTTGTTTTTAGTTATGTTTTTCTTTTTCATGCTTGTTTTGAGATTTCTCTCGCATGAGACTGATTTTCCTTACATAGAAATTTATTTATTTAATTCGATGTGTGTGAACCTTTTTGCAAGTAGTAGCAGTTTAGTCTGTTATTGTGATTTGTTAAGGATCTGAGCTTTTCTTTTTTTGGTATATTAACAATTAACTTGTTTTGATTAAGCTTGGTTTTATATGAGGGATTTTCTCTTCATTTGACTCTCTCCCTCTCTCTATTTTATTTTGCAATAGCAACTAAAATTTTCCATCTTAAAAAATTCCAAATACAACAAAATTGTGCAGCCAGAGTTTCCTTGAAAAGCAGGTTGTCTTTCTAGTCAATTTTTAAACCTTTTCCATACAAAAGCCTCCTCATAAAGATTTAACTTTGCGCCATATAATCATTAAATCCACTTCTTTTCCAAGATCTGATGACGCAATAAACCCCTCAAACTCACTAACCAAACTATTTTTCATAATTTTTCTTCCTAAACAGGTCTCATTTCCAATCAAATGGATTTCACTGGCGTTTCATTCAGAGCGAATGCATGTGCAACAACCCAATTGAAAAGAAATGAAATTTTTATTACTAAAAATGGGTTTTGGGGACCAGAAGGTTCTGGAATTGGAGCTGGCAGTAAAATTACCAAACTGGGCATGAAGAAGAAGAAGATTGGATCGCCTTGCTCTGTCGTTACTTCCGATATTTCCCCTGAAACTATGGTAAGTTCTTCATTTTTATTTTACCACATGGTAATTTTTTAAAGTTTTGGTTGAAAGTTGGTCATGATATATTTGTTTCTTAAATGGTAAAAAGCTTACTGCCTATAATTGGAGTTCATGGTAGAATTTCTCTGGGTGGTCTGGTTTCATGTTGCTGTCAAGATGTGTGATTCATGTAGCAGATCACTGCATCAGACAAACAACTTTTGTTACTTAGATTATAATTGTTTAAAAAAAAAAATTGGTAGCTTGGTTTTATGTCTAATTGGGATTGGACCAATCTAACATATTTTGACTAGTCAATAAACTGGACACGATCTATAAGAACCTGAAACCAATTGTGACCTAGATTTGATCCGAATAGTGAACCATAACCAATCTGATCAAACCAACTTGATTCAACCCGACTTGACCGGACTAGGCCTGATTGGACCTGACCTGACGAACCAGAGTTACTCGAGCCCAACCTGACTGAACCTGACTTGACTGGATTGGGCCTGATTGGACATATGATGTCCCTTTGCTTGTAAGTTGTAACTGAACTCAGACCCAATCCAAGTAAAGGGAATTGACATAAACTTGGCCTTTTGACACTAAACCTGGCACATCATCATCAACCTGTACACTTTTGCAAGTTGTGGAGCGGTGATAGTGATGTTGTCTGGCCATGCACAATAGAAAGCTAAACTTTTTTGTTGTAAGCATGCATAATAGTTTCATCTACAGTCATATACTTCGGGTGAAATGAAATTGCCAAGTAACGATGAATATACTATGATATTATCTACTCTATTTGAATCTAACCAACTATGTTTAAAATACAAAAAAAAATGCAGTATTTCAAAGCGCCCTCAATCGACAGGCATGCCGATCCGAAGGGCGTAGCCGCAATTATTCTCTGCGGAGGGACCGGAACGCATTTATTCCCTCTCACCAGCACCAGAGCCACCCCAGCCGTAAATCCCAAATCTCTCCAAAACCCTTCATTAATTCTTTTTCGCTCTTTTTTCCAACTAATCTTTTTAATTTTTTTTAATTTTTTAATTTTTTAGGTGCCGGTAGGAGGGTGCTACAAGCTGATAGACATTCCGATGAGCAACTGCTTCAACTCAGGGATCAACAAAGTGTTCATCATGACTCAGTTCAACTCGGCCTCGCTGAATCGGCACATTTCTCGCACGTATAATCTTGGAAACGGGGTTACTTTCGGCGACGGTTTTGTCGAGGTAGGTTTACGTTTCTGCACCTAAAAAGAAAAATAATCGTTTGTAATTGAAATATCGTGTATATGCCATATCATATGTGTTGTACGTACAATTTGAATTATAATGTGAAATGTGGAAAATCGTAAAAAAATACATTATAAAATAGATACTTTATCATGGAATTAATGTGATGAATATACTCTCTCTCACCAAAAGTAAGCAACTCGTTCAACTCAATGATTAAACTGTCATTATGACACGCTATGAAAATATCATATATACACCAAAAAACTACAAAATATCATGTATACCCATCCGAAATAATGAAAATATCACATACATCTCCTCTTCTGATTTTTCTCATAAAACCAAAAATACCCAAATTACCCCTAGTTTGCTGAGTTATAAATCGATTTTTTTTAATTTTTTTTAATTTAGGTTTTGGCGGCAACGCAAACATCAGGAGAAGCAGGCATGAACTGGTTCCAGGGCACGGCCGACGCCGTCAGACAATTCAGTTGGGTTCTCGAGGTAAAATTGCGAAAGAGCCCTCGCGTTACGCGTAAATCGCGAAAAGGCCCTTTTATGATGATGTTTGTTTTTTTGTTGTTAATTCAGGATTACAAGAACAAGGACATAGAGCATGTGGTGATTCTGTCTGGCGACCAGCTGTACCGCATGGATTACATGAAGTTTGTCCAAGTATGTATTAATTTAGTTGAAATATAAATATAAATTAAAAAAAAAATTGGAAGAATTTTGGTGTCATTTTATTTTTCTAACTAATTTGTTGTTTTTTATACAGTACCATATAAATAAAGGCGCTGATATAACTGTCTCCTGTGCTCCTGCCAGCGACAGGTAGACAATTACGTAAAAATAATATTTTGGAAGGAAATATTTTGTTTTTTTATTTTTATTTTGTCTGATTATATAAATTTTTTTATTTTGAAAGTCGTGCATCTGATTATGGATTGGTCAAGATAGACAAATCAGGCCGTATCACACAATTCTCTGAAAAACCAACGGGCCCTGATTTGGAAGATATGGTACTATTTTACTCTTATAATATAATTCTCTAAAATTAAGTTTTGTTCGATTTTGTTATTTATTTATTTATTTATTTTCTTTTTCAGAAAGTGGAAAATGGTTCTGTGAAGCTGGCTGATAATCAACCTTACATTGCTTCAATGGGAGTTTACGTTTTCAACCGACATGTTCTTTTCAATCTTCTCAAGTAATATATTTATCATATTTTTCGTTTAAATTAATATTGTATAATGTAAGTTTGGAGATTTTGTTGTAATATTTTGTTGTTTTAGGTCGAAATATGCAAAATCGAATGACTTTGGTTCTGACATCCTTCCTTCAGCCGTCACTGATTACCATGTTCAGGTAAATAATATTAGAAACTATAATTAGTATTACAAAAACTTAATCAATATTATTTAGGGTTGTTTGTGCTGATATTTTTTATATTTATTATTTTAATGCTAGTCATACATGTTCCAAGAATATTGGGAGGATATTGGAACCATCAAATCCTTCTTTGATGCTAATCTGGCTCTCACGGATCAGGTTTGTTCATGCCAATTCAAATTAAATTTTAATAAGACAAATGTAATTAGATTGAATGATTTAATTTGATTTTAAATGCAGGCTCCAAAGTTTGAATTTTATGATCCGAAGACGCCTTTTTACACATCGCCTCGGTTTTTGCCTCCTACCAATTTGGACCACTGCCGGGTACATTATATTATCTATTGATATTTCATTTATTTATACATCATTTTGTAATTTATAATTATTTTACTATTTCCTAGACTGCAATTTATCTTATAAATATAATAATGGGCCCTTATAATAATATAATTTGTATATTTTTGTAGATTGTGGATGCAATTATTTCTCATGGATGCTTCTTGGCTCAGTGCTCAGTTGAGCGTTCAATAGTCGGAGTCAGATCCCGCCTCAACACCGGTGTTGATCTCAAGGTTCTGATTTCAATTTTCAAAATTCAAATTTCAAATTTCAAATTTCAAACTTTTGTGAATGGAACAATTTCACTATAAAAGGATGCAAGTATCATATATGCCCCCCACAAAACATAGAAATATCATGTACACTCGTATCTTAATACTATATATTTCAAGGGGTATAGATGAGATCGCACTTTTTTATATCAGCTATCAAGCCTAAACTATCCCCATGTTTGTGAAACTTAGAAATAAAACAATATAAGTAACGCGATAAAGCAGGAACTGCATATGTGGCATTTTTTTGGTTGCAACCCTAAAAATGTCGAAATTATTTTCTGGTCAGGATACTCTGATGATGGGAGCTGATATTTATGAAACTGAACCTGAGATTGCATCCTTACTCTCCGAAGGCAAGGTTCCGATGGGCATTGGAGAAAATACAGTAATCAGGTCAAATTCAAATCTCAAATGATTTTGATTGTTGTTTATTTTATTAATTTTGATTTTGTTTTTGTTGTTGAGATTGATTTTTGATATCGGAGTTGTTCTCCGTTTTTTTTATGATAGGAACTGCATAATTGACATGAATGCAAGGATAGGAAAGAATGTTGTCATCACCAACAAAGAGGTATGTATACATGTTAAATCATATTTTGTTTAATTCAATTTTTGTCTTAGTTTTAAGTGTCATTTTTATTGATAATTCATATAAACGCTTGTAAAGCGGGAAATATTAATATTGAATTTACATTGTCCAAATTTACCCATGTAAAAGCTCAAAAAACCGTATTTGATTATCTTTTAAATCCAGTAAATATAATATACTTTGAATTTTGGATTTGTACATTCTGGATTTTTAGAGGGGTAATTTAATATTTGCAGTTTAGAAGGTCAAATTTGATATGTTGAGTTTTTGAAAGGTAACATGAAATTCTTCTGAAATTTAACCTTAATTGAATTATATCAGGGTGTTGAAGAAGCTGATAGGCCTCTCGATGGATTTTATATCCGATCTGGCATCCCCATTGTTCCAAAGAATGCAACTATTAAGGATGGAACTGTCATATAAAGTATGATATTATTAGAATATTAGAAGGTTAATGTTTGGGTGGTTGGAACTCCTAATAATGTCTATGTTGTAAGTTGGCTAATGTTGTAAAAAGAATAATGGTAGCAGAACTTGTTGGTTTATGTTTTAAATAAAATAGTATGGTATGTAGCGCTGGCTTTATTAATATTTTTCTTATATATAATACTATAATAGTGAAATCAACATCAGATAAAAATGATTTATAAACTGAATTTTTCCAATAATTCATCTTACCTTTCCTAAGGATTAAGACCACCTTATATAGATAAATAAATGTAATGGCTTAGTAGAACTCGTAAGTGCACGACACATAATAATTAGTAATTAGGACTATTTATGCCGATCCTCGGAATTTACACACGGATTGGATCCTCGGAATTGAAATTACCAGTTACACACGGATTGGACTATTTATGCCGATCTAAAGCAAGAGATTGTTTTGACAAAATTGAAATGTAAATGATATTAACATTATGTATGGTATCTAGGGTTCAATTTTCCTGTTTTACTGAATGCTTTTTCATTGGATGTTGCTCTTTTTATTAATTATTGTGCTAAGTGAATGGGGCTATCCTAAGATAGATGCAAAGCCAACATATCTGTGGTCATCGTATAATCTAAACCCAATAAGTTCTTTGTTACTCGGTGTTTTTCTCTAGAGGCAACTGGATCCAATACTGTATCAAAGATATACCAGATAAAATATAAGATATTATGAAAATTCATCAATACTGTAGCGAAGAAAGACAAAATACTCATACTCCACTCATTTAATTAGTACATACGAGATTTTATATTAAAAGATGGAGAAAAATACTCAAAGGACTTCAATTATTTTGGTTGGTATGAGATTTGAACTCTAAGCTCTAATATCTCAACCACTAGACTAAGATACTATTTGCAATAGAAAACATGAATAATTGAAATCATATTTTATTCCATACACCCAATGATAGACCCTAATTATTCCTTTTACTTGCCCGCATCTCTAATCCGGATTCCTTAAACTTCTCATCGATTATGTCATCAAGTGTTTGCGCCATTTCGGAAGTCATGTGATTCCTGAAGTCTCCCACCATACCTTTCCTGAAGAAAGCCGTTCGTGATGCATGTTTATCATTAAACCCTGGTGGTCTCCAGGTAGTCTTATTCACCTCTAAATTCTTGAGTTTTTGTAAGCTACATAACTCTATGATCTGTTCGATTACCCCTTGTTCTTCTTCTACTTCTGTGAAAGCTCGACCGACGAACTCTGCCAGCCTCTTGACATGATTCTTTGGCTCCACCAACATGTCTTCATACTTCAAAAATAAAATATTTTCGGGTCTTTCCACACTTTTTCTCCAAAAACCTAAAACATGATCCCATATAGGACCAAATGTAGAAACACCGTCGCAATACATGGGAAATAACTCGTTGAGAAGGACTTTGTGATCACCCTCCTTGTTTAATTCACAAGCAAAATGATACATAGAAACGAAAACATCCTTTGGGTCTCGACAGACATAAACGATCTTACAATCTGCATCAATGATTGAATTGGGGAGGAGCGAGTATGGCAAATGGGTGCTCAAGACGCGTGGGGATGGAATGGCCTCTACTACGAAACTTAGATTCATGGAAAATTCCTTTTCCATATAAGCTATGCATTGGTGAGGATTGTTGGTTAGAAGGGGATGTTGATTTATTGGGTAACTGGTACGGGTCATAACGGCGAATACTAGGGCTTTCAACCATGTTGTACCAGATTTGGGGTAGCTTGCAAGAAAAAGATCCGTCGGACGAGATTGGAAGCGGTTTTGCATGGTTAATACGCCTGGTACGAAAAATTCGGGGAGCCAAAATCCTTTAAACAATCTGTGCTGACCTGGACCATATGATTTGACCGGAAGGTTATTGATTAGGTCGCGGTATTCTTGAGGACAATCACTTTGAGTGAGATTTTTATTAGCTTCATCAATGGCTTTGAAGAGCACTGGAGCATCATGGGTGCTCGAAGTTTCAGCCATTGATGAAGATATAATTGGTAACTAAATTGTTAGAATTTGAACTCCCAAAGCTTTGTGGCTGGTTTGAGGAGAAAGAAATCATATAATATTAGTGCATATAGATGACAGAAAAAGAAAGAAGCGAGCTGCTCATTTATAGCACTGTTATTTTTTCAAGCTAAAAAATATTAGTGTTATATATACTTAATTGCTTCACTATACGTGGGTTGTTGCATGGGTTACTTTTCTACACGTGTGAAGTTGATTTGACTCTTCTATTTTCATGACGCCGTAGCATTATTTGTCGAGTAATACGTGGGTACAAAAATTATTTATATTTTCTATTCTTACACGTATGATTCTTATTTACATGTGTACAATTACTTTGACTCTTCATAAAAATGAAATATTATAGGAAAGATTTAAATTGATCCTTATTCATGTATTAAATACATGAATTGACCAATAAAATCATTAAATGCATAAACCGTTATGATAAATATTTAAGTTTTAAATTATTTAAAATAATGGGATCCAACAAGAGAGACTCATTCCATACAAGTGAGAAGTGGATAATATTTGGATAGTAAAAACTCCAAATAATATGTAATGTTGTGGTATAACTACCATCTAAGCAAAGAAATCCTTATTGATATTGTTTGTTAAAAATGTGACTTACTTTTCCATTGCATAAAAACTCCAGAATAAAAAAAAAAAAATGTGACTTACTTTTCCAAAGAGACTCAAACTCAGGTATTAGGGTTCGGAATCACACGGTAAGATCACTAAACCACACACTCATTTGTATGAACATGTGATAAATATCTTATTTATAATCTTTTCTTAAGGGACACGTATCCAGCTCACAATCAACTTGAATTTCTTTATATATATATATATATATATATATATATATATATATATATATATATATATATATATATGTATAATAATAATAATAATAATAATAATAATAATAATAATAATAATAATAATAATAATAATAATAATAATAATAATAATGATAATGTTATAAGCTGGTTAATGTTGTAAAAAGAATAATGGTAGTAGAACTTGCTAGTTTATGCTTTAAATAATAATGGTATGGTACTTAGTGCGGACTTTATTAATATTTTCTAAGGTATAATAGTGAAATCAACATCAAATACATAGCGGTGTGGTGTCTCTGTGTTGCGAAAAAATATGTAATATTCCTTCCTGTAAATTCTCTTTTTCAATTTATTAAACGAACTCACGTTTCTTGCGTAGTTCCTTCAAAAAAAGAAATCAACATCAAAGCCGATTGGACTATTTATGCTGATCTAAAGCAAGAGATTGGTTTGACAAAATTGGAATGTAATTGATATTAACAGTATGTATGTATGGTATATAGGGTTCAATTTTCTTATTTTACTGATTGTATTTTCAATGGATATTGCTCTTTTAATTAGTTATTGTGCTAATTGAGTGGGGCTATCCTATAAGGAAGATGCAATCCCAATCTCATGACAAAGCCAACATATCTATGTTAACCGGTTTCTTACTCTCGTGGCCGCTGTCTGTAGCCGCTGTCTAATTTAAACCCAATAGGTTCTTTGTTATTCAGTGTCTTTCCCCTAAAGGCAACTGGATCTAATACTGTATTTAAGATATACCAGATAAAATATAATATAATTATGAATCAATACTGTATTGAAGAAAGACAAAATACTTATGCTCGTCCATTTAAGATATACCAGATAAAAATATAAGATAATTATGAATCAATAATGTATTGAAGAAAGACAAAATACTCCTGCTCCACTCATTTAGTCAGTACATACGAGATTTGATTAGTACATATGAGATTTTATATTAAAAGAAAGAGAAAAATACTCAAAAGTACACTTATTTAGTTGATATGAGATTTGAACTTCTAAGCTCTAATATCTCAACCACTAGACTAAGAAACTATTTGAGAAACTATTTGCAAGATAAAACATGAACAATTGAAACCATATTTTATTCCTTACACCCAAAGGTAAACCCTAATTATTCCTTGTACTTGCCCAAATCTCCAATCCGGATTCTTTAAACTTCTCATCGTTTACGTCATCAAGTGTTTGCGCCATTTTAGAAGTCATGTGATTCTTAAAGTCTCCTGCCATGCCTTTCCTGAAAAAAGCTGTTCGTGATGCATGTTTATCGTTAAAACCCGGCGGGCTCCAAGTAGTCTTGTTCACCTCTAAATTCTTGAGTTTTTGTAAACTACATAGCTCTATGATCTGTTCAATTACCCCTTGTTCTTCTTCTGCCTCTGAAAATGCTCGACCGATGAACTCCGCCAGCCTCTTGACATGCTTCTTTGGCTCCATCAATATTTCTTCGTACTTCAAAAATAAAATCTTTTCTGGTCTTTCCACACTTTTTTTCCAAAAACCTAAAACATGATCCCATATAGGACCAAAAGTAGAAACACCGTCGCAAAACATGGGGAATGACTCGTTGAAAAGGACTTTGTGATCACCCCCCTTGTTTAATTCACATGTGAAATGATACATCGAAACGAAAACATCCTTTGGGTCTCGGCAGACATAAATGATCTTACAATCTGTATCAATGATTGAATTGGGGAGGAGTGAGTGAGGCAAGTGAGTGCTTAAAACACGTGGGGATGGAATGGCCTCTACTACAAAGCTTCGATCAAGGGAAAATTCCTTTTCGATACAAGTTATGCACTGGTGAGGATTGTAGGTTAGAAGGGGATGTTGATTTAAGGGATAACTGGTACGGGTCATAATGGCGAATACTAGGGCTTTGAGCCATGTTGTACCAGATTTGGGATAGGTTGCGAGAAAAAGATCAGTTGGACGAGATTGGAAGCGGTTTTGCATGGTTAATACGCCTGGTACGAAAAATTCGGGGAGCCAAAATCCTTTATACAATCTGTGCTGACCTGGACCATATGATTTGACCGGAAGGTTATTGATTAGGTCGCGGTATTCTTGAGGACAATCACTTTGAGTGAGATTTTTATTAGCTTCATCAATGGCTTTGAAGAGCACTGGAGCATCATGGGTACTCAAAATTTCAGCCATTGATGAAGATGGTAACTAAATTGTTAGAATTTGAACTCCTAAGGCTTTGTGGCTAGTTTGAGGAGAAAGTTGGTGCATATAGATGATAGAAAAATAATTGGAGAATTAAGAAGCAAGCTGCTCATTTATAGCACAATTTTTGTCCAAATTAAAAAAGTTAGTGTTATACTTAATTCCTTCATTATATACATGGGTTACTTTTTACGCGTGTTGAGTTGTTTTGACTCCTCTGTTGTTACACGTATTTTTTTTTCTTTTATTTACATCTGTACAATTGCTTTGACTCTTAATCAGAAATGAAAATTGTATACTATCTATTAGGAAAAATTATAAATTGATATGAATTCATACATTAAATACATAAATTTGACCAATAAAACCATTAAATGCATAATTTTGACCAATAAAATCATTAAATACATATACCGTTATTTGACCAATAAATATTAAAATGTTAAATTATTTAAAATAATATTCTTCTTGGCATACGTTTTGAATGGTTCAAAATTTCTTTCCATGGAGTACAATTGAAGACCATAGAATCGTGCTCTTGTACAATCAATCATTGTGACATAGTTAAAAATAAAACAGCACAACAAAAAAGTCGTTGTAGTATAGTGGTGAGTATTCCCGCCTGTCACGCGGGTGACCCGGGTTCGATCCCCGGCAACGGCGCCTTTTTTTTATCAATTATCATTTCCTTCTTCCTCTTTCTGAACTTGAAATTCGAAGGGATGAACTCAGAACTTCCAACTCATTCTTCTTCCCAAATCAGACCCACCATTTTGTATTTGCACACCAAAAAGAACCAACCAACATATCAAAATGGCCCCGCCCATTCCAGTTCAGTTCCGTACCGGCCGGCCGGCAGTCCCCTTCCCCGCAATGGCCGGCCAACTGTTCGACAAAACTCCAAACAGATACGAGTTCTCTTACACCACTCTCATGAAAACCCATTTGCGTTCCTTGGACCCTTTCTCTGCTTTATCTCTCTTCTCCCACATACGCCTTAGCGACCCTTCTTCTCTCTCTCCTCTCTTACTCTCTCTAGCCTTGAAATCCTCTGCTTCAGACCCATCTCTGTTTCCCAACGGCCCCATTCTCCATTCGTTATCAATAAAATCAGCTTCTATCACTACAGTCTTTGCTTCAACAGCCATTGTTAACATGTACTCAAAAATTGGACAAACTTGTAGCGCCTTACAACTGTTCGATGAAATGCAGGACAAAAACGTGGTTACATATACAACAGTTATAACAGCTCTTGTTCGTTCAAGCCGGTACAGAGAAGCATTACACCTGTTTATTAAAATGCGTGAATCAGACTTAGGTTATGATTCACATGCATATGCAATTACGTTAAAGGCCTGTTCTAACGCTGGATTGTTAAAACAGGGTCGTGAAATCCATGCGCAAGTTTCAAAGCTTGGATTTGACACATCACCTTTTGTTGCTAATACACTTGGTTCTATGTACGCTAAGTTTGGTTTTGTAAGTTATTCTACACGAGTTTTAAACCGCATGAGTTCACTTGATGTAACAGCATGGACCACTATTATCACCTCGTATGTAAAAACTGATCAAATTGACCAAGCGATTAAATCCTTCATTGAAATGCAAGAGGTAAATCATGTGAGACCTAATGAATATACATATGCCAGTATCATTTCAGCCTGTAATGGGGTTTTGAGCATAAAATTCGGAGAGCAATTGCACTCTCAAGTTATTTGTAAAGGGTTTTCAAAATCTCAGTCAGTGGCTAATTCTCTTGTCACGATGTATTCACGTGCTGGCTTTATTTTCCATGCTGACATGGCATTTAATGAAATGAGTATAAAAGATGTCGTATCATGGACCGCTATTATATCTGGATATTCACAACAAGGACTATCTAAAGAAGCATTTAGGTTATTTTTCAACATGTGTAGTAATAATAATAATGCACGTCCAAATGAGTTCACTCTTGCAAGTCTTTTAAGTCTGTGTGCAAATTCCGCTTTACTTGAAACCAGTAGGCAATTGCACGGATTTGCAATAGTTACTGGAATTGCGTACAATTCAACGGTTGTTAGTGCGCTAATCGATATGTATTGCAAGAACGGATGCATAAAAGAGGCCGAATCGGTATTTTTCAACCCTAAATCTCACGATCTTGTTTCTTACACCGCCTTGATTTGTGGATACGCAAATAACGGGCTTGGATTTGATGCAATCAAACTGTTCGATGAAATGCCTAATGTAGGATTAAAACCTGATAAAGTCGCGTTTATTGGGGTTTTGACAGCCTGTTGTCACATTGGAAATGTAGAATTAGGGTTTAAGTATTTTGAGTCAATGAGAAAAGATTACGGTTTGGAGCCCGTTAAGGAGCATTATGGATGCGTAGTTAATTTGTTGGTAAGTGTTGGAAGAGTAAAAGAGGCAAAGGAAATTGTAGAGAAAATGCCAAGTAGAGAGAGAGATGGGATTTTATGGACGAATTTGATTAGGGTTTGTAGTGAGAGAGGAGAAATGGAACAGGTCGTGCAGTTTGAGATCGATGATGCGGGCCCGCATGTGGCTGTGGCGAATATGTATGCGAGTAAAGGCATGTGGAGTGAGGCATTGGAGGAGAGAGAGACGATGAGAGAGAAAGGGTTGGTTAAGGAGGCTGGATGGTCTTTGAATTTGTTGTGAGTTAATTGAGTTTTATAAGTAGTTTTCCTCTTAATGTCGTTATGGTAGTTCTGTTTGTTATAGTGTAAATATACGTGTATATTGTAAGAGGAATAAATCTAGATAATTTGTTACTTAAATCTTCCATTCATTTACAAGTTATTCGGAAAAAGAAAAAAATATTTGTTTATTTATGTTTTAAATTTTCTGCATATGGATGTTAATAATGTCAATATTTTAAAGTTTATAAACTCAAACCCATTAAATTATGTAACCCCTAGAGGGTTTTATACTCTTTTTAAATTACTTAATTTGTTGTAACATATTCGACATCATACCCTATAAATTGAGCATTTGTAATGCATGAAAAATTTACAATTGAAATAAATATTTCTCCTATTTTGAGCACACGAAGTTCTATCCCATTTCAAGTCGAAAAGTTGACATCTCTATTATAGGGCCAAGGTAATCTTCCATGTCTAAGTGTGTTATGCTCAGATGTTCATTAAAATAGTTTTCATTATTATGATAGACAAATTGGCTTTTTCATATATTTTTTTCCTCTCATTTAAGAAGCTAGATAAAGTTCAACGAGATGCTTTAATGTAGGAAAAATCATTAGGTGTGGCATAAATGGGCATTGGTCGCGTATTAGTCGTACACTAAAGCATCTTATTGAGCATTATCAAGCCTCTTTAAAATTGAAAGAAAAAAAATTCAATTGTGTATCTCAAGCAAATTTATTTCATGATCCATCTAACATAAGCCATGACATGACATACTAAGAAGCGGCAGAGTACTTGACCCTATAAATGAAGATGTCTATCTTTTATTGGAAATGGAAAATTCAAGACAAAAAATATTTTTTACACATTAAGATTGTTTTTAATTTTTTCTATGATATGTTTACTCTACATATATCAAGTGTGTTTATTTTTAGTATGTTTAAAAAAGCCCAATATAGACCCATAAGGCCCTACTTTTACTCTCTCTTCTCCAAATTATTATCCATTCCAACTGGAAGAAGAAGATAAGGAGAGACAGAACAGAGCAGCTGAGCACTGAATAGACGACAATGGCTCTCTCACTGAAATCATCTTTCCTTTCAACCGCCATTGTTGCCCGTCCAAAGCTCTCCACCCATGGCCGCGTTTCCTTTCCCTCCAAGGTACCAACAACCCACAAAAGAGAAAACCAACAAAATTCTCCAATCCATTACATCAATTTTTATTTTGCATTTTTAGGGGCTTAAGGTGGAGTGCAGGAAGAAGGGCTTGCACCCGACATTTATTGAAGACGTGAAGGTTTATTGCGACGGAGAGTTCGTAATGACGACGAGTGGAACTGTGAAGGAGTTTAATGTCGATACTTGGTCTGGAAACCACCCGTTTTTTCTTGGCCAGTCTGAATATGATGACGATGAAGATTTCTACGCTGATTCAATGGGTATGAACGGATTCTTTTGATTTTTTTCGATTTTTTGTAGTTAAGAGCAAATTATGCCTCTGTGAAACCTCAATTGTGCAGTTGTGTGCATCAACTGAACCCAATTATCCTCAATTGATCATCAATTGTGAAATTAAACCTCTGTTAGTCCAATTTATCATGAATTAAATCTCAATTTTGCAATTACATGAAAACAAGCTAATTTATTTGTTGAAGAAAGTACGCTGAATTCAGGCTTCAGCATCAATTAATCAAGTATTTCGCTTAACAACATACAGAGTTTGCTTACCATCACCGAACTGTGGACTTACCACCATATCCGAGTTTCCTTACCAGCACAACACAGTTCACTTCGACCATATTTTTTTCTTTTATTACCCTCTTTCTTTTGTTTCCATTTTGTAGGTGATCTATTTGATGATGAAGAAGAAGAAGATGATGCCACCAAAAAACCCTCAAGCTAAATTTGCCTTTTGAATTTCGAATTTATTTTGTATGGTATGATAATAGGTGTAAAACATTTCATCTGAGATTGCATTTACTTGATCGAGTTTGTTTTGGTAATTAAGATGTTTGAAATGTCAGACTTTTTCATTTTTTATTTTCATCACCTTTTGTTTTGTTACTACTTTTTGGCCTAATTTTCATTTGTGAGTTTAGCTTTGTGGAAAATATTGTAATTTTTGTTGTTTTTATATTTTTCTTGATGGTACCGAGTAAATAGAAGAATGGCCCATAAACTTTGTTAGTCATTGTTATGGATTGTATTATTTCATTGCTACATTGTAGTTGCAAAATATTTTTTTATACATAAAAATGAAACATTCCCCAAAACAGAGATCGGTTTCATTTAAAATAGGGAAATTCTTCAAAAACCCCCTGACTTTTCTCAATATTATCAAAAAACCCCTGACTTTTATAACCCCCTGACTATAATTTGACTATATCCTTAATTGGATTCAAAAGTTAAATATTTATATGTTCATATATTTGGATACAGTTAGGCCCGGAAGTTTTATTGGGCCTAACTCCATAAAATATTTTTATAGTACAATAAGATATATTTTTTTTTTGGGAAATTCTTCAAAAACCCCCTAACTTTTCTCAATATTATCAAAAACCCCCCTTCTTTTTTTATTCTTCAAAAAGCCCCTATAATTTGACTTGAATTTTTTTATAACCCCCTATGGGGTTAACTCTCACATTTTCCATCCAATATTTTTTCTTTTTACCAAAATGCCCCCGCTTAAATTATTTTCATATTTATGTTGAAAATAAAATATGAAATATTTTTCTACATAATATTTCATAATATTATTTTGATTATATTTTATGATATTATTTCAGGATTCATTATTTTATTTTATTATTATATTACTTAAAATGTTTTTCTCTTATTTTATAAGTAAATTCAATTCTATTTTTAAATTAAAACAAAAACAATTTATTTTACATAAATATTATTTTCTTGATTATTATTTATTATGATTTTATTTTTATTTTAGTACTCATTTATTTATATTAAATGTAAATATATAATTTTTATTTATTATTCTGGTTTTGAAAAAAAAAAGAATTTTAAAGAGGGTATTTTGGTCCAAAAAAAAAATTTTAGATGGAAAATGTGAGAGTTTAACCCCATAGGGGGTTATAAAAAAATTCAAGTCAAATTATAGGGGCTTTTTGAAGAATAAAAAAAGATAGGGGGTTTTTGATAATATTGAGAAAAGTCAGGGGGTTTTTGAAGAATTTCCCTTTTTTTTTTATTCAATCTATTGGGTTGAGAAATTTTGCTAAATTGCATTTGCCGATAATTAAATACATGATCTTTTGTTACACATGCAAATGCTTTAACCAACTAGACTACAAGTCATTTGCCATAGTACAATAAGATTTAGACGTTAAATATTTTTATAGTTCAATAAGATTTAGACCTTAAACAGTTTTATTGTTCAATAAGATTCAGACCTTAAGTATTTTTATATTTCAATAAGATTTAGATCTTAAATATTTGTATAGTTCAATAAGATTTGAACCATAAATATTTGTATAGTTCAATAAGATTTCGACCTTAAATATTTTTATAGTTCAATAAGATTTAAATCTCCATTTGGCAAATGACACGTTATCATAAAGTGAAGAGTCACAAGACAAAGCAAGTCAATATGAGAAATAGTAGAAAATGTTTAATTTGAATCACCACCATTCTAATCATTGAGCTCCGCTGAATGATTACTTGTTCCAACATCTCAATTAGGATTAATCAAGCCTAAGGAAACATAACCTATTGCTTATATCCCCTTGCAAGAATAAATTTCACTCAATAAAGGTTTGAACTCTATTTTGCTTATAGGACCACCAAAATCTTGATTTTTCACATAATGTGCCTAATTTTCATCAAAATACTTTTTAACAAAAATCATCAAATATTCTCTAGTGAAATTCATCAATATACTCATGGCTTTTACTTTGTACAAAAAAAAATGGATGAGGATAATTCATGCTGGAATATGGGATCTTTGAGGGGTGTTCAAACAAATTAAGCAATTAGTGGAGACAAAAGAAGTATAATAGTTAAATTTTGCAAGGCCTTCAATACAAAAACGGCTAACTTTTAAGCTTGTTAAAACCTTCTAGACAAAGTAATGTCACCTAAAACAACTCTCTCTTTTATAGTGCAAGGATTCCTCTTTTGCAACTAGACCCTTGAAAAAGTCAAAAAATCAAGAATCTATAAAAGTTAACAGTTGAACCCTTTTTTTTACTTTGGTGCCAATTTCACAGATAATATAAACAATAATATGTTGTTTTTGTATGATAAAACATTTAGATGGAAAGAGAGTATATATATGCTCGATTATAAAAGTTCAAACCTAAAAATATGAAACATTAATTGGAATCAAAATTCAGAGCTTTTTAAATTATCCAAACAACAGGACTACACTAACTAATAACTTAGGGATTAATCAAACCAAAAAATGAGAATATATCCCTTCAGGAAATTTACTAGATGGTACATGCCCACAATGGACCAGCCAACTAGAAAAAGCTACATCATCAAATTCATGATGTGGCATTCTCTCATTGGCTGGTCCATGGTAGACCTATGCCACTAATAAAATTTTGTTCCCTTCGTGACATGATTCCTTAACCAAGTGGTTTGAGAAAGTGGAGAGCATTATATAGGTTGGTTCTGGAATATGATTCCAAGTTTAGGCAAATAGAAGGTATAGGTATATATCCCTGTCTTATTTGGAATAAATAGATTAGAATAAAGGAATTATTACAAGAATGTTATATTTGCATATATTAGACGGAAAAAGGGAACCTTTTTCATCAAAAAAAAAGGGAACCTATCTTATGTGATACAACAATTTAAAAAAAGTATTAAACTTGTGAGGTGGCCACTAAAGCTTATCTATAGTAATAGTAAACTAGTAATAATAACAGATCCACCTAAAGTTTGCCTCAAAAAAAAAAAAAATAGTAATAATAACAGTGCCGGTCCAGATTTAATATTGAACTTAGACAAAACTTCAATTGAATCTTAGTTTGTGCATTTTGTGAAAAAACATCCTTTACTTTTGTCCATTCATCAAATGCTGAAAAACGGGAAACAATGAAGAAACCGATGCATGCGGTTCTGACACCATGTGTTTCAGAGAAGGAAATTTTGATTGTTGTAACTTTATTTTTGCAAGGTTTTAAATTGTTATATTTTCTTTCATTTAGCAGAATCCGTGAACCCTAGAACTGTACGTACTCCCTGAATTTAATCTGGCATTAATGGCTATATGGACAGACATACAGGGTAGCTGTGTAGCCTCGATCCAACTTTATTGTTAAAGATATATTTCTTCTTTTAGTTTATTTGTATTTTGACTCATAACTTAGTGAGAGGAAAAATTGGGAATTAATCAAGTTTGTAGATTCTATGACATCTTAGATGTAAAAAAAGTCTGATATTTTGAAAATCTTACAATCCAAATTCAAATTCAATAAAAACAATTCAAATTCAAAAATGTTGACCGTTGACAATCATCCAGATTCCACAAGTACGAGCCGAACACGATAGAGCAGAACCTCGAGCTCGACCCGATCATAGGTTAATCGATTATGATAAAGATTCAAGCTCAAGCCAAGCTTTCCTGTTTCGAACACATTCAAGCGAGAGCTATTGACCATCAATTCTTATCTACAAACAAAATTAATAGTTTAATTCACATATGAATACAACTTATGTAAACAAGCTCAAATTGCCTGATTTGGATCCGAGCAACATTGGATCGAGTTGTTATTGACAGCCATCAGTTAAATCTAACGACGGTAAGCGAAAATTTTATATGGGTTTCACAACAGTTAAAGATAGAGAGAGCAAAAACAAAAATTAACATTGGCAATTTAGACATTTTTCATTTTATCTTCTATTTTAAACAAGTCACCCACTATCACTAACTCTTGAATTAATCTATTATACCATATTTCAAATCGTGGACATTTTGTGAATAATTTTCTCCTTTATATATTTTAATCTTAAGATTCCTTATAATTGATGATTTATTGTCAATTGAGCGGCTTTCATTGTTCTCTACTTTTACCAAATCTTACTTTCGAAATGAAAACCATTTCTTCTTTCTTTTGCAGCCGTTCCAAGCTTCTCTTTTTCCCACACGGCTCCTTTTACCCCCCGTTCTTTTTGTTGTTTTCTCAGAATTATTTTCTCTGCCACTTTATTTTTCATGATGAGACGCTTTCACTAGCATTTAGCCGGTGCAAAAAGATATATGATTACCACAGCTTTAGTGAATTTAAATTTTGGAATTCAACACTGTCTAACTTTTTTGTTTATTTGGAGAGATTTGGGGAGATTTGAGTCACTAATGCCAGGTTGATTTTTCAATTTTAAATGAAAATAAAAAACCAAATTTATGATGGCGCTGATTTGCATTTTTGGAGCTGGTTGGCTGAACTCCATAAGAAAATCATAATACATATCCATAGTATATTACATTTTAAATTAGTATATGGGAGAGCCAAATTATTATAATACTAAAATATAATTATGCATACTACTTGTAAAGAATCTTAGAAATTATCTGAGTTTTCTAATAAAGATCTGTTTTTTTTTTTTAAGGAGTAATAAATATCTGTTACTGGTCCCCTGTTTATCTTAGTGTTTTTGTAAGTCTTGTTTGCCTTAGTGTTACATCGAACTTATTTAAAACGTATATATTTAGTTGTAGTATTTACAATTACAATCTTTTCTCATTACACACATAGAGATGAAATAAAAATAATAATAACTCCATTTACTAAAACATAAGAGATCATAAATGATAACTTTATTTTGTAGGAGCATCCACACAATAGAAAGATTTTGAAGGTTGTACATAATAATAAAGTTTGATGTTTTACTAATTAAAGTACACATGAAAAACATAAAAAGGATAAGAGTCTGTGGTTTGGTGAACTCGAGTTCTGATCCCTTCCGTATGAATAAAATAAAGAGAGAAATTAAATATAAGTCATTATGTGTACGGACTTTGAAAAATCTCTATCCCTAGTAGCTTCATATAAAAAAATATATATAAAATAATATCTAAATATATAACTAAAAATAAGAAACATTAATAAAAAAAATTTAGTATCACTTATATATCAAACATGAAACATTCACAATGTTTTAGTAACAAACATTAAAAAAAATGGTATCTCTTATATATTAATAAATACTAGAATATTAATATAAAGTATTGGATCTTTAATTTTTTTTTAAATGTTATAGTAAGGTATGGTATTTGGAGGTGGCAAATAAGCGGGTCGAATCGGGTTTTAATCGGATCAATTTGGGTTCTGGTCTTTCGGGTCGTGAGTCATGTGAGGCCTGGGTCTGCTTGGTTTTCAGGTCGATTGGGTCTTGGCCCCATGGGCCATTCGGATCTCGAGTTATTTAATGTCATCTGAGTCTCGATTCGTTAGGTTTCGGATCATTCGAGTTGTTGAGTTTCAGATCTAAGATGTTTCAGGTTACAGATCAAGTGAGCTTTGGCTGCTAGTCATTTTTGGGGTCTAAGTTTTAGATGATTAAGATCAGTTTCCAATCTGATTGCTAGTAATTAAGGTTTGTTTTCAATCTGATTAGTAAACTGATCTATAATTATTAGGGGGTGCATGGCCCTTGTATATTTCAAATTGGATCACATTTTACAAATTCTACTTGTATCGGTGTGGCTTAAACGACAAATAATTTCATTTTTTTTAACTTAATTTCACTTGCAAAATAAAACTCCAAAGAAAAAAGAACAGGAGGAATCTACTTATGTTTCATCTATTTATCATATTTATTGAAAAAACACACAGTGGTGATTTTGATACAAAGGTTATTGTTACACGTTACACATTATCAGATGCTTGACATGTCTCATCGAGGACATGCAATTGCCCGGCCAGTTTGATTTTTAGGGTTCCGTTTGTTTTATCTTCTTTTGCAGACAACACTCCACACGTGCGCAGAGCAACACGTGTATGTCTAGTCAGAGCTCAGTATCCTCCTCGAGACCAAACAAACCCTAAACTATATTTTTTCATAATTAATAGAAGAAACCTACGTCTCCTAACTTTCCTCTACTAACTAGCTGCCCTTTGTGATGTATTATTGTGAATATAGCTAGATGTTAAATTGGTTTATTTAGTAATCATATCGTGTTTTGAGCTTGAATTATGAGTGCCACACCCAAAAATGCAAAAACATGGCATGTGGCAAGGGACAAATAGAGAATATGGAGTGACTCGAGTGGGTTGGTTGAGCCAGCTAACTTTCTTGTAATAAATAATCGCATATATTTTTATGCATTCTTTATCTATTGTATATATTACTTCGAGATATTTATATGATATATTTGTTTTTTGTTTTTTTGTATCTAAAATACTTCTAATTTTTAGGAGGGCATACAATTAATTTTGTGTCCGGGGACAAAATATGTAATAACTGAAATTATGTTCCTCTCTCTGTTTTTAATTGTCAAAAAATGTTCTAAAAAATATTCTCTCGCATTGCAATCATCCAACGTTCTCATTCATTTAACGGCTAATATATATCATTGATGTTTTCCTGACTTCATTTTTTTCATTTTGAGAAAAGATTTCCCGACTTAACCATTACTTTTTCACATTGAATTTCCTTAGGTCTAAAAGCAGAAGAGGAATTGCCAAAATAATTGGTATTCATACACGGCCCCTCATTAGAAACTGAGACTCGTTATAAACTCGTCACGTATCACGTACGGCCACTAATAGCTTCTAGCTTGTTAAGTTATCATGTTTGTTCATGTATAGATCAATTAATGCGACCACTTTCCATTCCCCGTGATAAAGTTGGCCGTACCTATTTTCTTCTGTATCAGCTTCAGAGTTTCACGCCACTTCTTTAATTTGCAACCTATAATCACTAATGCTAGCAACAATTCTGAAGAAAGGCTTGTCTCATTCATTCTAGTTTCAAAGTCTATCGAGAAAAGATGTTTATCTTTAAAGGTCTATGATTAATTCAACTAAATTGGAACTTAATCAAACTCCCAGAAGTTCCACTTGTCAAAAAACCAATTACCATAAAAAGTTATCGATAAGAAAAGCCATTTTTAAAATATTAGAAATTTAGAATTATAACTAAATTTTTAATAAATAAAATTAAATTCAAGTTATCTAGTTTATCAGTTTGCTCAATCATACGGTCAACTGAAACAAATCCTAATCGAAAACTAGATAATATTAAATATTATATTGAATTGGAGCAATAAACTGAATTAAATAAAGTTGACGGTTCACTTTTATTGCATTTGACTGCCGAATAAATGGGAACCAAAGAAGCCTAGCCCTTGGACGTATTCTCAACTCGGAGACATGACAGTTGTTGGTACCATGAAGTTGAGTTTACTTCCCTCCATTTTACAGAAACAGGATATCTTCTTTCCCAAAATAATCTTAGCCAACAGTTTTTTTAGATTATAATTTGTGAGCATTGAAAATAACTTCCTATTTTTGTTGTATTTTATCACCATAATAAGTTTTGTTTGAAAAAATAATGATGTATATTAATATACAAAATAGTTAGTATAAATATAGTAATGTTTTTTTTAGATTCAAACTCACCGTTAATGTGTAAATAATGTGTTGAAAGATTTTTTTAAATAGTGCTAAATGCGCTTATTCAAATATGAACTTATAAGTTTCTTTTCAAAATTCAAGAATGCCTAAACAACTAGCAAGATTGACAAATATAATCCGGGTTCCTTCTAGAAATTCTGTAATCCTAGAAAAAGTTGAATCAGAGGGGACACATAGAGACGGGTCAGCAGCCTATCTATAATATCAGTTTAATGCTAATCAGTTCGTACATATGGCTGCTATACGTAGGCCGCCTCTCCAAAAAAAATTTGACAAATATAATGATGTATTCAACAAAATATTTTATTTATTTGTTTGAAAAAGTACCTAGATGGGGTTAAACCGGAAAAGTTCTCGTTGTTGGAAATTGAGAAGAAGAGACCTTACAAGCAGAAAAGGTTGCGTACTTGTCGTTCAGATATAACAAAGTAGCTTATATAGCCCCTACAAATTTCAAAACTTATTGGCTGGACATGTTTCATGAATTAGCATAAGGAGTCCACACCCCAAAAAAAAACATATTATACAAACAACACAATTTTTTAAACTAAATGTATAATAAGATTAAAATTTTAACTAATTATAAATTATATAGGCTTATGAGTCCTTGTAGTTTAATGGTATTTTGAAATGAAAACAAATTTTTACGGACTAGATTATTTTGTGAACCAAGTCCATAATAAGTTCGAGATTGCTACGGAGCCCTGCGTCGCATAGATATCATCCCTAAAAAGTAAAAGCCATCATCCTATTCTGGCCTTTTAAGAAAATTTATCTTTTTTAATGATTTATTTTGGTTCATTTCAGGTGATACTTTGTAATTAATGAAGAATGCACATGCACTGCAATTAATGAAATATGTCATACATTTTTATAAAACAATAATAAATCATTAAAAATAAAATAAGATAATATATAACTAGGAATTTTCTCATAAACCCCTTTGCTATGTTACGCGAATACTTCAAAAAATTAGCTGTACACGTATCGGATACGTATCGGACACGGATACGGCACCGATACATTTCGGACACGCCACGTGGCGTATCCGAATATTTTAATATATTTTGACTTTTGGACACGGCTCTGATGCGGCACCGATACGGCAGGACACGGCTCCGATACGGCACCGATACGGCAGGACACGACCCAATGTTTTAAATCCCAATTTAATTTTATTTTTTTCTATAATTCCATTTTCGCTTATTTATTTATTTATTTTGTTAAAAATGATCTTTTTTAAAGCCTATTTTTTTTAATATTATTTTTTTCTTTTTTTATTAATGAAAATAACTCATGAGAAACATAACTAAAGACGATAATATATCTCTTCTTTATTTAAAAAAATGATTTTTTTTTTGATTTCTCACTCTCATTCTTTTTTTGTCGTTTTCTTTATCATATTTAGTTATTTTTTATATTTTTAAAATATTTAGATATATAATTAATAATATAATAATATATGTATTAGACGTATCGTGTCCACATATTTTTTGAAATTGCCGTATCGCCGTGTCCGTATCGTATCGGATACGACGCGCGTATCCGTATCGGTGCAACATAGCCCATTTGTAAAGTGTGAAATAAACTTAAAATCTCTTTTTTTTAGGAATAACTACAAGCAATAGTTTGCTTTGTTATCTTTAGATGGACTATATGTCATAACCTAAGTTTATAAACCAATCATGCTAAATGCGAGATTCGAACACCTCACGTATGGAAAAGTGAGGTTGATATCATTATTACTAAACTAAGCTAGTAATGGTAAACTTAAAATTTCTCTTAAAGTTCTAAGGAATGACATCCTATATTACTAGCAAAATTTGACAATTTTTTCTACGCATTACTTTTAAAATAATTGATATCCTATATTACTTTGGTGCTAACGCTTAATTACTCGCTCAGCTCTTGATGGAAAGAAAAAAAATTTAGTAATAATATACATTTTAGGTCTTGGTGCTTATTCTCCAAACTCTTCATTTTATGTTTAAATATTGAAAGAGACATTTTAGCTAGATACCGTGGGTGATAGCTCCTAGCCTCTCAACTATTTTTTGATCGAGCTCACAATTTGTGAGTTGATGGAGTTTATTAAATGTGTGCTTCACAAGATTGTGTTTGGTAAGACTCGAAATTATGACATCTCGTAAAGTTCTAATGCAAAAGATAATATGCTAACAAACTTTGATTGAAATTGCTTTCAAAAATCAAATCAAAACTCTTTATTATATGTTTAAATATTGAAAGAGACATTTTAGCTAGATACCGTGGGTGATGGCTCTTAGCCTCTCAACTATTTTTTTACCGAACTCACAATTTGTGAGTTGGTGAAGTTTAATAGTTTATTAAATATGTGTTTCACAAGATTGTGTTTGGTAAGACTCGGAATTATGATATCTTGTAAAGTTCTAATGCAAAAGATAATATGTTAACAAAAGTTGATTGAAATTGTTTTCAAGTTAATTAGTATCTTTCTAATAAAAAAATAATATGCTAATTAAGTTTTAACAATGTTATTTGAAATTATATGAGAGCAATGCTAATTAAGAATCATTTTTCAAATAATTAGAGTATAAAAATAGCGACTTTAATTTTAACTAACGGCATGGGCCTATTTCACAATTTTGTCAATAATGCATGAGTTTTTTTTGTAATTTTCAATAATGTTGGAGCTTTCTGTAATTTTCAATAATGTAGGAGCTTTTTGTAATTTGGGCATAATACAAGAGTTTTGTGCAAATTTCCAAAGATAAAAAGCACAAATCAACACAAAGAAAAGGATCAAGAAAACACCAGGCACTTTCCCTTTCCCTTTCCCTTATCCTTATAAAAACCCAACAAGACCAACCAGCCATCCTTCACACTTGCAAAAACTCATTCCTTCCCCTCCTCTCTTGCACTTGACAAACATAAACCCATTATTCATCAATGGCGAAAAAGCTCAGTCTAGCTCACCAAACCCCTCTTCTTCGAGCCTTCTCTCGAGCTCTCCGTCTAGCTGAGCTCGCAGCAGCTCTCCTCCTCTTAACCTACTTAACCTCTCATCTCCCTTCATTTTTCTCCCAGCTCCGCCGCCTTGCCACAGGCCTCCTCCACCCTCACTTCATCTTCATCTTAGGAAACTCCATTGTTGGTCTTCTCCTCCACCTCTATCGCCATTTCCCTTCTTCGTCACCTTCAACTCCCCCTCCTGTATATCAAGATCTTCTGAACATGCATGAACAGATAGATGGTTCTTCTCTTTCAAATGAAGTTGTTTTTGAAGATAAAGAGGTTGTGGAGGTGGAGGTGAGAAAACTGTGTAAGAGAAGTAAGTCGGAGAGGTTTGAGAAGAAGATAAGAAAGGGTGAGGGCATGAAAGAGTTGAGGAGATCAGAAACGGAGATACGAGAAAAGAAGCACGAGATTGAAGAAGAAGGATATTGGATGAGTGCTGAAGAGGCAGAGAAATTCAGGAAGACGGTGGAGGAGTTCATTGAGAAACAAGCGAGGTTTCATAGAGAAGAATCCTTGGCCATTGTTGCTTCTTGAAGGGTTTCTATTTGTAATGATTTTGGGTTTTTGGGGGGACTTTTTTTTGAATTTGTAATTATATTTTTAGGATATCAGATGGGAGATGTTTTATGTTTTTTTTTTTTTAGAGGTAAATGAAGTACTTGTGGATGTGCACCAAAAAGACCCTGCGTTGTTTTTGGGTTTGATGAAGTTTACATGGGGAAATGAAGCCTCTTATATATTTTTTCTGAAAATTTTGTCGATTTCCTGCAAGTAACATTCAAATTATCCAGAAAGACAGCTTTCAAAAGAAATTTCGATAAAATACATCAATAAGCTTTTATATCATTGTATCATGTTACTGATTTCAAATTGAAGAACTCATTTTAGACCGGACTGATTGGGAAAATGAAGTTTCTGCTATTATTTTTTTTATTAAATTTGTCGGTATCCTTCAATTGACAAGAACAAGATTATCCCAAAAGGAAAAAAGAATACTTTCAAAGAAGAAACTTATAGATAAAATGCATTAACAAACTTTTTATTCGATTCCATCTTTAAATGAGTTTACTCATTAACGTATATAAAATTTTTGCACCAACCAGAACCAGATTTGTGATGTGAATTAATGGTTCAAATCGGAACTTCTATGTGGAGATGAGAGATGGTCATATTCCCATTAGCTAACATTTTTTCTCAGCAAACCAAGATTTACTACTAACAAAAACATTAGTACTATTTAATTATTGGAAAAAAAATTCGAAACCCTTATCTCTTCTGAATATTTTAAAAACATTTTTTAGATTATATGTTTTACCTTTAAAAAGTGAGAATTTATTGATCTCCTATCAAATTTATTTTCTGAGGAAAAGATCTCCTATAAAATTTGACTGTTCAATTAACTATTCTTTCATCAAATTCCCTTTCATATTTCATTTTGTGTTCAATCGAATACAATAAATAAGAAAATTAATATTCTAAGCGGAATGTATGGACTGAAAGAGATGGAAATTAAGAATATTGCAGGTTATTTAAAAATTCCCTTAATATTTTTGGTAAAGATGTTTTATTAGTTTTCTGAATCCTGATAAAGATGTTTTGTGGGTATTGTGCAGTAGTGTGGAGTGGAGTGGAGTGTTGAAGTGAGGCACGCGATTCCCGCTTTTGTAGATTTTTCCAGTTCTCTTCTCGTGTATACATTCATGAGGTTAGCTAGCACCAAGTCCATGCATCTGATTTTTCTGAATCCGTAATTATTTGTTCTGCATTGACCCGATTTTGTAATTATGTTTACAAGGATAAGCTTAGAAACATGCCCTAAAGATTGTATTTGGAAAATGGTTGATATTGTAATTATATTATAATTATCGATTATATAACTTTTACAATTTTAAATTGTATACTAGTTATAGTGTATTTGGAATTTTCAATTGTATATTAATTAAGTGTGTATAATTTTTATATGTTAATATGACTCGAGGATAATTGACCTAATAGTTAAATCAAATTATTCAAACTTACGTATAGTAATATGTTAATCAAGTCACATAAAGCATACTTATTCAATATAAACATTATTATACTATATTCATTATGATTAAATTTATCATATCTTAATAAGTTTATACTTACCACTAAATTTAGTTTATACTAAGTTCTCTTATATGCTCTTGCTTCAGATTTAAATCATTTAGCCATTATACAATATATGTTATTGTTGTTAAAATAATTTTATTGATTACAATTTTCTTGTATGTTCTATAACTAAAGCCACATTAATTAAAGCTACACAATATCTTTTTCTTGGACGGCAACAAATGGAGGTGAGGGAGGGAATAGATTCAATACTCTCTTGTTTTTGCATCATAATAAATTCTCAAATGGGGCATTAAAACCCCACCATAGCAACTTTTTATAAAACACAAGGATGTGGGGAATTATGCATCATAATTATATCATAAAAATGTAATTAAGCTCCGATTATGTCCCTTTTAATGCTGTCATTCATCTGTACTCTTGTTCAGTTGCTTCTCTCGTGACTGATTAATTAATAGTTGATGAATGATAGAGAAATGGGGTGAAATGAGACAAGGCAAGGACAGAACATTTTATTGTACTTGTGGTTCTGAAACCTGACTTCGCTAATTAAAATTTAAAGTATGTTATTTATGGTCGGTTAGTACTTAGTAGCAATAATAGGTATATAATAAGTTTCATACACATATATATATAAATAATTAATATTTATTTGTCTCAATAGACCTTAAAGCTTGTATATTTTTGGTGCAAATTGAAAGGATTATTCATGTAGCTTCTGAATTCCACATTAATCATGAGATGAATTATTATTTCATTGATGAAATTTAGAAAAGCCACTTTTCCTATTGCTTTTTTTCTTCTCCCTTTCCCTCCTCTTTTATCACAAAATAATATTAGCATGCACTAAGAGTGATAGAGGTTAGATAAGGATGGGGGCAAAAGAGGAATATTACCCACTAACCAACACATCTCTACTAGTTATAACACCTCTTTAATCCAATTATGATTCTTTAGTACTGGGCCATAATGAAAAACTATTCCAAAAATTTTGGTGCCCCTCTTTATGAATTAATTAAGTGAACAACAATAACTTTCAACAAATTTAGTTTTAATAACTAAAGTTAGTTGAAAGGAAACAAAATAATCAATCTAATGGAGTTAATTTTTTCTGAAGCACGATATGCATTCTACATATCGAGAATTTATTAAAAGAAACAAAAGTCGGACAAATAGTTACAATAGAAATAATTAAAAAAAATGAAGGGGATTAAGGGAAAAAGTAAAAAAATAATGACATGGAATATCCTCAATCCTAAAGTAAGCGCCAAATATTAATAATAAGATGAAAGATAAATCTAGGCATTTGCAAAATTCCCTCTGAATCCAGGGTAGAACATTTTGAAGTGCTAATGTCGGTTTAATGGATAATACAAACATATAATGCCTTTAGGAAGGAGCCATCATGTGTGGGTGTGAGTGTATTTGGAAAATAAATTGTTGTCATGGTGGCAAATTGGTTGCTACTTTTGAGTTAATTTTTAACAATCTCAAAAAAAACTTCTGGAAAAATAACACTTCTTTATCTTATACAAATATCCTTTTCAAACTCAGAGTTCAAAATTGTTATTTTCCTTCAACGGTTAACCTTTTTTTATTTCTACTGAGTTCAATATTTATGTTTGATGATTTGATATGAAACAAAACTATTTTATGGTCAACTTTTGACTATTAAAACTGCTCCGAACCACACATAAATATAGAAACAAAACAAATCTTTATATCATGTTTCTTTGTCTTAGCACCTACATTTTTGTATTAAGACTGCTCCGCACCACACATACAAATATAGGAGGAACAATGTCATACGAGAAACTAGAAAACAAACATGTTTCAACAGACCAGCCGACGTTTTTCAAACTACATCAGCACACAGAGCATATCAAACCGCTTTATAAACAAACCTATGCTCACTTCTTGTATTAATCTTGCTTTTCATAAAACAGCAAAGTTTAAACTACTAAAAGAGTTTTTTACACAAGCACAAAAGTATTAAGTCTCTTCACGCGGCTTCTGCAAATCCAACCCTCAGATTGCCATAGTCAAAGACCGTGTGGTATGCTCCCATAAAGACATCTCCCAAAATCCTGCATCAATCCACATGAATATTAAATTAAAAATATCACATTTCAAATGAGGTTTTACTAACTTGTTTGGTGCTCAATTAAACAATTGGGGTAATTACTAATTTCATTAAAAGAACATACCAAAGGGGCCCACGTGGAGGCGGAATATCAATGGCGGTGAATCCGCTAATGCACTGGGCTTGCGCTCCCTCGCCCACCTTCAATATATACTGCAAAAAAAGAAAAACAGAATTTTCACTATCTGAAAAGAATTCAATAATCTTTCGAGGGTACAGTGTAAAATTGTTTAATACCTCTTCGGCTTTGAGCTTGAAGGATTTCCCGCCGATCGTGAAGGAAACGTCGGGCATGGAAGCAACGTTGGCGCAATCCACCGCCGATTCACCCATCGGACTCGGCAGCTTCTCACACATCTGTCAGTTCAAAATAATCACGATAATAATTAACAATTGTATTAGGGTTTAACATATGGTTGTAAGGTAATGTTTGAATTACTTGACTGATGTAGGTTAGAATGCGGTCTTGAGTCTCATTCTGCATGAGTTGGTTTTGCATCCATACAACAGCCATTTCACATGCCGTACACATGGCGTCGTTAACTATACTGTTATCTTGTCCGTCCACTACACTCTTTATTCCAGCACTGCAAATAATAATAATAATAACTACTAATAACATAATAGTAATAATTATAATAACAACAATAACAATAATAATAATAATAATAATAATAATAATAATAACAATAATAATAACAACAAGGGCGCATCTTCCCACCAAAAAGTTCAACCAGTAAATTTTTTTTGAATGGATTCAATCTTAGCCATCCAATCATACAAGGGTAATTTAGTAAAAAGAAGTAGCCGGTCATCCTTTTTCTATTCTTTCTATCTTTCCTGTGTTTTTCTCGTATACTTCCTTAACAACAAACGAACGACGAAGGTCGTCCCTCTCTGACACGCCAAAGCTCCTCTCTCTCTCTCTCCGAGTGAATCTGCCCTCTTCGAGCCGATCCTCCATTTTCTCCTTCTCCTCAAGCTCTCTCTTCGGCCATTCTAAAATATCCCTTTTATTGAGTTAAGCTATGCAACTCTATCTCCCTCTCTCAATCTTTCGTAAAAATAACAGATGAACACTAATTTGGATTTAAAATTCGAAAGAGAAAGGCTTGAAATTAGCTTCTGTTTCTAGAATCATCTCTGGTCAAAGAACTGTTGATCCTTTTATCATTTTTTTAATAATCACCATTAGAAACATTTCGTTTTAGTTAATTGTATATCAATTCTGTTTGTGTCTGAGAATTTAACCTTATGTAGAGGAATCAACAGTTTATAGTAATTAAGGGAAATCACTTAATATGAGGTCCAAAATCCAAATTTACCTAATTACAAGTGAATTAATCAAGCAAACACAAAAGTAGAGTAATTGTGAAGACTTTATCCACTTGATGCCTCAATTTCTGATAAATTGAGTTGTGTATTGAGGATCAAGTAAGATAGAGAGAGATACTACGAAGAGAGCGAGAGAGGGAGAGTACGACGGATCAGCTGCTAGGTTGGATTGCTGCTCAGACGTTTCTAGGGTTTTTTTGTCTCCACGCGATTATTATGCGAGAGAGAAGCAAGAGGGAAGAAAAAGAAAAGAAGCCTCGCCATTTTTGCCCAAGTTAAAGAGAGGGGGGAGAGCTGTGAGACGTAAATGACCATAATACCCTTATTATGAATATTTGTATCCGGTTAGAGTATATTGGTAACCGGCTAGGGGTCTGCTTTTACAGGCTGGTGACTATTAAGCGAGTTTTTTAATTTAATATGGACCTTTAGATGAGCTCAAATGAACGAACAAGATTGTGAGTGGGCATGGAAGAATTTCCCTAACAACAATAACAATAAAAGTAATAATAAAAAAAAGAAACTAACCTAACTCCACGGCTTCCATCAAAGGTGCAAAGACCGACCTGAGAACAAACCTTATTTGGTGCAGCCTATATGTATAAACAAACAAACAAAAATGATAGAAATTAAACATAAACGATCATAATTTTTCTTTATCTTATTTACGTGTGTTTTCATAGCAACAAGACTCTCAATTAACTAATGAAGAAAATAAAGTAAAAAAATAATAAAGAACCTCAGCAAGTAATAAATCCAACATTTGTTGGCCATATTGAGAGACAACAGATTTGCATTGCTGACTCACGACACCAGCCGCTCCTATCTTCTGATTAATTTCCGTTATTATAGTCTATAAAAAAAAGGAAAACAATTATTGTCTTTTGTTATAACAGTTTGATATCCATGAATATGAATATTATTATAAATATAATATTTGGTGTTTACAGTTGGGCCAGCAATCAAGGAAGTTCCCGAATCCGCAATGGCTGCACAACCGCCTGAGCAAAAACCTGACGAAAATAATTCAATTAAATTTAAAAAATTAGATAAAAAATTCACTTACCATAATCATGAAAAAATAAATTAAATAAGAAAAAAAGGCAATAATTAGTTAGTTACCTGTCGTCTTGCCACCAATAAGGACATCACCCATCTCAAACTGCAAGGAAAAAATAATTCAAAACTCACATTAAACAACAAGAGTTTTTTTAACAATATAAACTCATATTAACAACTCATTTACTCGCTTCATTCAAATGTAGTATAGAAAAGACATTTTCATTTTCACCCTTAATTTTATTTTTCAGAAGATTTACCTGCCAGTAGCCCTTTTGAGTGACGGGAACATAAGTATGTTTGCCGATGTAATGATCAGGATCCATACCGCCAAATATAAGCTCGCCTCCTTCGTTTTCCTCGCTGTTCCGGTTGAACCAGAATGAGAATACTGGTTCTTTCACCAATCCTTGCTCCACCATATTATACCTATGTGTCACAATTTAAAAAAAAAAGTCAGGAAATTTATTATCGAAATTTGAATATTAATATCTAGGAATGCTCCAGCTAGTTTTAACTTTTACATATTGTTGAATTCTATGTAATAAAAAATAATAAAATTACCAAACAGGTACAGCTCCACCGACCGATATCTCCTGAAATCCGAGCCCCAGAATTCCGTCGAATTTCGCCACTACGAAAGTCAAGCTTGGCTCCCTTGAAGCCTCGATGAAATCCTGATAAATAATTTCAAACAAGTAAATCATAAAAAGTGAATTAACTATTGTATTTTTCTTTCAAATGAACTATTGTAACTTGGGGTAATTTGTAATTGATATATGTATATTACCTGGTCTTTAACAACTAGATCACCAACTGAAACTTGATCTTGGCTGAAGAAACCTGATATGGCTCCTGATCCATACTGAATTGAAGCTGGTTTCCCTGTTCATAATAATAATGATAATAATTTTATATAAGTCTCCCTTTAAAATCATATGTAAGAAAAATAAGGCTTTGAAGAAAAAACAAACCATTTTTCTTGTAAGTGCTTGACGAGCTTGATCTATACTTGGAGTGGAATAAACAAGCAATCTGTATCACCACAAAAAAAAATTAATTTAATTTAAAAGGATGGTTTTCAATTCACATCCTATTATAAGAGATAAAATTCACATGCAGTTCCCTAATGAATAACAGTAACTTTTCCTTATTTAGGTTTTGGTTCAGTTCAATGTAAACTGTTCTTTTTTTTTCGAAAGATCAATGTAAACTGTTCTTTCTATTGAAAATCAGAGTATCGATCAAAAGAGTATTTACTCTGGAAAAATCCAACCCTGTTGGATTATAAGAAAAGGCCAAAACTTCCATATAGAATCTATTACAAGGTCAAAGAGTCAAATACTAATCTATACTATGAATACATAAGAATGGGCTTACAGATGACATATACCATGTTTCGTGATATTTGATATTTTGTAGGGTATAAATGAAAAATTCCACTTAAATACACCACTTACAGAGAAGTAGCACTTGGAAGAAGGCACCCAAAGATTAGAACTTCCCGTGTCAAAGATCACAGTGAATTTCTGAGCGGGGGACCCGATTCCGATTTCCCCAAAATACTGGGCGTTCATGTAATTCTTCAGAGAGACAATATCCGTCTCTTCTTCCTCTTCACCTCCCAGCCTCAGTTTTCCGTAATTACGAGATAAAGAGGGGTTCTTTTTGAGTTCTTCTTCGATTAGTCTTGACGCGGCCCTGCTGTTTTCATCGATTGGGCGTTTTTTGAGGTTAATTCGGATTAATGGGTCGGATGAGACGGCGAGGGTGAAGGAGAGGAGGAGGAAAGAGACAAGTATGGAGGTTTTCATGATTACTCTGAAATTAATGAAGAAAAAAATGTGATAAAAGTAGTTATGGTTAATTAATGAGATCAAAGAATTTCCAGAAAGAAACTGAATACTATCTTTTTTGTTTTTGAGGTACTTAAAACTCGACAGAAAACAGAAACACAAAGCTTATTATTATTAATTTTCATTGCACAAGCATATTTAAAAGAGTGACAACAACCGTCAAACCTTAAGTACAGGGTCAAATCACAAAAGAAAAAAATAAACAAAAAAAAGTCTTAGTAAGAAATAAATCTTATATCAAAACAAATTAAATCTTTTATATCAAAGACTCAAAACAGTGAAATAAATACACTAGATACGCGAAGCAGAACAGATCAAACAAACCCTAGAAATTTTAAGAAGAAATCTATCTACGGATCACAGAGACTATACAAAACTCTAACAATGAAGTGTTTTTGAGAAATTTAAGTTTTATTAAAGGTAGATAGAAAGGGAAGGTGAGCTACCGTTCTTTGAGAAGAAGAAAGAAGCACCACCTAAGTTTTATTAAAGCATTCTCACCTTCTTCAAGTCTATAGTGGGTACTTTAAATGTAACAAAGTGGGGCGTGATACTTAGTTTGCTAGGACTTGGTGCATATGAGCACAACACACAAACCTAACCTAACTACTCAAGTAGAAACTAAATTGAAATTTAATTATACGAAAGTATTCAGGATTATTTTTAAAATATAATTATGTAAATGTTTTGACTACCATACACAAACTTATCAGTAACTTGATTAGAAATTATTTTGAAATTTGATTATACCAAACTTATTTTATAACAGAATTAAATTTAGAATCTAATTATTATATTATCTCTCGAACTTTGATATTATAGTTATCTATTAGATTTGATATAATATACATATATATAAAACTGACCAAGTATAGTTCAACTATACAAGTTTATTTAACTGTTAAAATATTTTTTTCAATCAAAGGAGAAAAATATGGCATAATAAATATTCTTTAAAATAAGTTGATTTTTATACATCCATTTTTTGAGATGGTGTGAACTGTACGTAAGAAACAGGAACAGTCAGACCACTCTTGAAAAGGGATCTGCGGTTTAAGCTTTTATGAGGAAAAATCGGGACCGTAGGATTGGGAGAAGCTTGGGATTTACGTGGCGTGTTTGCAGTGTAGGGTGGCTGGCTGATATGATATGATATGATATTCATATTTTCCGAATTTCCACTCACTTTGGATTCAAATGCTTTGATCACTTCATGAAGTACACGACGATTTGTTTTTGTGTTTGAGATCCTCATATCATATACTAAAAAAAAACTGAAGAAAAAATATCTAAATATAAACATGTACTGTTGGGAAATTTCTGAAATATATTTGCTTGTTATATTATATATTAATAGGTAAATACTTCTTATCATCTGGTATAAATTAGTTTTATTTAAATGATATATCAGCATGTAAGATTTTGAAATTAAAGAACATATTTTTAAAAACGAGGGAGAACTACAAGCGATCGCTTGATATTTGTTTTTTTTAGATGGATTTATTTTAAATCAATCATGCTAGACGCGGGATTCGAACCCCTCATCTATGAATAGATGAGGTTAGTACCATGACCACTAGACTAATCTAGTGATGGTAAAGAGTGTATTTTTAGCCTGCATCTTCTAATAAGATATTACTAATATCTATTTTGAAGAGTTTTACTATACTTTTTTTTTGAAATAGGAGTTTTTACATATCATGTTAATATACTCTAATTTTTATTTGTAAAAATGAAGCTTCCTTTTTTGGCCACAAATTGTCTTTTGGATCTAAATGAGTTAAGGAGATGTGGGTGCACAGTTGGGATTCAATTCAAAGATGAAATTTCGGATGGAGAGATGTGTCAAAGCATCGTGGATAGAGAGGGACACGAGTCGCGTTAAGACGTTACTGCATTCCATTATTTTAGTTCCCAGTCAGTGAGGTGCCCTGATTTATGCGCAGATGCTCTGTGCCCAATTCTTGTTATTACTTTTATTTATTTATTTTTGTTAAATTGTTATTACTTTTGTTAGGCACCGAAGTTTAATCAGTTTGATTAATTTGTTGGGTCGGATTGATTTGCGTTAATTTTGGTTAAAAATTATTTGATGCACACAAAATGCTTGAATAATACTAATAGTAATGATGCTTTTTCAAAAGAAGATAATAAACAAAAAGAATTTTATCCTTTTTATACAGAGAATAACATGCAAAATTTCCTTGGTTGAGTTAATCTTCAAATTTCAAGCACAATTTAGGTTTATTTTATGTTTTAATATTGCTTTCACTTTCATTCTTTCTTTTTTGAACATAATATTGCTTTCACTTTAGCCTATGGGCAATGCTTTCTGTCGAAAAAAAATATATATATTGCTTTCACTTTCACAATTCGCTCTATTTGCATAGTTATCGCAAAGTTCTCAAAAGTTCAACTCCTGATGCTATGTTTCAATTTTAGGCATAACATGTACATTATTGGGTTGCCAAACAGCCTAAGCAATCCGTTTATGAAGTTGCGGTAGACAAATCAAATCAATTTGCACGAATAATTGAGCTTTAACCTGTACGCATTGTCGATTAAATGAGTGCAAGCAAAAGAACGTGGGATCATCCATCATCCATCATCCATCATCTTCATCCCCATAAATGTGGATTGTGCAAAAGGCACCTAAATTTTCATCCCAGATCCACTAAAACTGGGTCCTTTTCAGTTTAATTTTTCTTAAGATGATTTTTTGTTTTTATGGCTTAGTGTAATAAAGTTCAAAATGGATAACACTGTTTGATGTGGGTGATTTTGATGGACATCCGGGATATACCAAGATTGTGAGATGAATGGAATTTCCATAAATGAATGATGCAAGTATCCCATATGTGTTTTTTGATATGATAGAATGTTAGATAATGGAAAGTGGAAGTTAGTGTTTGATATAAATGAAAAATGGAAAGTGGTCGAGAGAATTTTTTTGTATTATCTATTTTTTTAGGAAAATTAATTAGTTAGATTTTAAAAATCAAATATACTGAAGCATAAATAATCAATGCTAACCAATTAATATCAAAAAGTATAAGATATAAAAAATATTTATGAGAAGGGGTAATGAGAAATAGATATCACGTCACAATATATATGTAGTTAATTGAATTATTATTAATCATTTAAAAAGAATATTATTAATAAATTAAATTATGAGAATGGTGCTAAACTCTTGAAGAATAAAATAAAAAAAATTTGAGAGACAGCTTGATGTCCCTCATTTCATGCGAGGGATTAAGAGCCTCGACAAGACCTGACAGTCCCTCAATGTCTCTCTTATCAAACAAGGGAAATGAGAACATGTCCGGTATATAATCATAAAATCTCTCAAAATCTTGCAGATCAAACAGCCCCAGGAAGGAAGAAAAAGAACAAGGACCGAAAAACATGTCGAGTCTAACCCCGAACCTGAGTGATTTGAAAAATAAAATGACCCGGATGAACCAACAAACAACTTCTATTTGGTATTGGGCTGGGCCAATTTAAGCTGTGATTTGTTTTTAGGTTCTTTTTAGAATAAAATAATATAAATAAAAAGAAGTACGATTCAAGTTGTTACATGCTCATGTAAGAAAGTTGAGGGTTGGGCCAATTGAACAAATTCGAAGTTTAAAGATTTCAATCATATATTGAGGCATAGTTAGAGTCAAAATGAACTTTTTCTAAGTATATAATCCAAATTCCATGTTTCTCCCTCTCCTAAGCAGAACCAAGATTCAGATAAAAAAAGAATCATATAATTTCTTCAAACTCGCAAAATTTAATTTATTAGCATTAGTAGTATTGTTTTCATTGTTTGCCTCATGAAATGATTTAATCCATGAAATCTTCAAATTTTTAGACTAAAAATTTTAAATTCACATCTACCTGTTCGGATTTCGGATTCTCTCCAAGATTATATCACTTTAGCACGGATATAAATCAACAAAATTGTAGAGGTACAAATTGCTTGAGATTTGTTTGAACAAAGATCTTCTATGAAAGTACAAACACGAACATTTCATTTATTTATCATATGTTATGATTCTATTTAAGTACAAACTTCTATTATAAGTACAAACATGAATATTACATTTATTCTGCGTTTTTTTTTTCTTAAATATTGTCTGAACCATAATGTACACAAACACAAATAAGCCATTCTAATTTCCATAAAGAAAGGTGTGCCATATAATTTTTTCATGCGAAATATCCAGTTATGTGTTTCTCATTTTAGAGCCCGTCCAATTAGAAATAATGAGATCATCAAATTATTAAAAAAAAATTAATCAAAAAGTTACACAGCTCTAAGATGATAAACACAGACCTGGATATTTCGCCGGAAACAAAAGGATTTGAACTATCCATCCATTCATCCATCCATCGGCAAAGTTTGGCATCTATCCATGCAATGTACGTATATATAGATACAACCGACATCTGACAGCCCGGCGAGTCACAAACGACCCCCAAATCGAAGAAAAAAGATGCAAACGCTTGTCATGACAACAATTCCCTCGAGCAACCAAAGAACGTAATATCCGAAATCTCGTACAACTTCAATTATGGTTTGCGAGTTTGGCGTATCCATTCGACGCCACCTCCACATGGGCGAAATCGATGGGACACGATAAGTCCAACGTCTTCGGGCCCCACAATGGATCTCGGACATTTTTCTCCTTATCCATGTTCTTTCTTGGCGATCTCTAGTTCCGGCCGGCATGATGACGTTGGTTGGCCGCTGTCTTTCTCACGCTAGAGATCAGAAAAAGGGTCAGAGAGAGAAACAAAGGAGTTGAATATATTTTTGTTGCACGTTTGTTACCTGGCAAGAGACGCGATGAGTTGGTGGTGAAGAGTGGAGTCGGTTCTTAGCCTTTAATGTGCACCATTAAGTTGTCCAAAAGATTGTATTTTGTATCACATCTTTGTTTTAAACCAAATACAATTAATATCTATAATCTTTGTTTCTTTTTTGGTGTAAAGAGGCTGTTTTAGTTGATATGATTCTTCCATTCCATATTATGAGCGAGGCCGTTGAGAACACGTCATGCCAACGATACATTGATGTGCTTGTTCCCATTGGTTGTCTCAACATGGGCTGATGAAAACTTAAATTCTTATTTTAAACAGAAGCATAAGGTAACTAAAAACAGGGGAAATTCGAATTATATAATATAATTTTATCAGCTGTAAATGGTAAAGAAAAAGTGTTGATAATTTTCAACATTTTTTTTTTTTACTTTAAGCTCAAACATGGCAAAGAGAAAAAGTACTGTAAATAAACAGAATAAAGAAAAATCTCATCTAACATGGGCATGCATCAAAAACAAAATAAACATTAGATTTTACAACAAAGAGGGCATCATGAACTACAGTCAACTGTTCTCAAACATAAATACCTAATACTACATATCAGATGCATCAAAAACAAAAACAAAATAAACATTATGTTTCACAACAAAAGAGAGCATCACCAACTACAGTTAACTGTTCAAACACATATCTAATACTACACATCACTTATATTCAACAATGATTTCAGCTTTTGAAACCCTCGGGAACTGCATTAGCTGCATCAGTTTTCATCTTCCTTGTACTTCCATACAACTATTACAGTCAGGCCTACAAGTTGTGGAGCAGACTCTAGTATAAGTTTTCCAAGTGGAACTATGAATTTTGGAGGTCCAAAGTGCATTATATCCACCGTCTTAAGTTGCTCAAACAAACCGTCTCTTGTTTCTACCATTTCCAATGCATTTGATTTGGTTATTTCGTACGGCGGATAGGGAACAAACTGTCGAATCCGCAATAAGATATTAGGAGCGAGAAACAAAAGTAGAAGAAAAGATGAACAAAATGGAGAAAAAGTAAACTAACCGTTAAGTCAAGTGACTGTAGATGAGGGGCTCTTTGAAGTAGACCAAGAACTATGGGAGCTTGAGTCTCGTAAATCTTGATATTCTTAAATGATTAAAGGTCAAGGAGGAGTTCTTATACCAAG
This sequence comes from Juncus effusus, assembly GCA_027726005.1. Classification (NCBI taxonomy): domain Eukaryota; kingdom Viridiplantae; phylum Streptophyta; class Magnoliopsida; order Poales; family Juncaceae; genus Juncus; species Juncus effusus. The sequence goes on along the minus strand of CM050890.1, from coordinate 9,757,093 downwards.
GGGTCGAGGAGAGATCCTGTAACAAATTGTCCAAGTTTGTGCATATTAAATTATTGAATAGATCAATAAAGAATGAAATATAAATAAAGATCTACTTTTAGCCCCTCAATACTCGGTTTTGTTCATTTACTCTTATCTCCAAACTATTTAAGTTTGTTCATTATGTCGCATCCATCAGTTAAGTTCTTATGTTCTTATGTTCTTTAAATTGATGAAGTTTGCTGACTTAGATGGCATGGAAGGAGAAAAATGAACAAGCCTAAATAGTTTAGAGGAGTAAATAAAAAAAACAAGGCAGTAAATGAATAAAATCAACAGATTCAGTGGCCGAAATCAGAATTTATCCAAAATGTAAAATCTTTTAGAACCAAATTCACCGTTAAAAGTCCTCCATGGATATGAAGACATTCAAGATCTGGCACATTAACAAGAAATCATGAGTTCTCATGCGCTTGTACATAAATAGAGATCAGCTTTGGTGCAAATACTTGGAGATCATCATATGGGCTATCTCGAACCTCTAAACTTTTGAGCTTTGGTGCATACACCCAAATACGTGAAGCTCTACCAATAATTTGCAAGCTCTCAAGGTTATTCGCATGAATATTGAGAGCGATATATTTCTTCAAACGAACGACTCTCAATTTATTCAAAAGAGGGCAGCTCGATACTAGCTTTTTAAAATCATCAGAAATGACCGAGAATTCCAATGAGAGGGCACGAAGAAGTTTAAATCCTTTGAACTGAGCAGGTACTTTGACCAAACAACCTTCCAGATCGAAACTATTCAGTGCATCACAAGAGAATAAACACGAATGAATGTTGTATTCATTAGGTGCTTCGTTGATAAGCCTAAATTTACGGATAGTGCCCTTATGGAGTGCAAAGACCGAATCCACTAATTTTTCGAGCATCGCACACTCAGCTTCCATTGGGCCATCAATGGAGAAGTCTAATTCAGGAATTGTTGCTAGATAAGATGCCCATTCTTCCTTAAGTTTGCCTCAAAAAAAAAAAAAAGATGCCCATTCTTCCCGCCTCTTTTATTGGCAAATACGTCAGGATTTTTTCTCTCACGCCTCCTGGTAGGTTGCTTAACGTATCCATTTCTGTGGAAAGTTGAGTTTTATTACTTGGGTTTGTGAGAAGCCATTTTGTGCCCACGATGTTCTGTAAAAGATTAAGAAGAAAAACAGAGGTTGAAAAAAAATGCAGAATGAGTGATTCATTCTTAATTTCTATCAACACAAGCAACAATGTTCGATTTGGGTACCCATTTATTTCCTGTAGTTTCAAGAATAGTACAAAATCAATTATCAGAATGTTAAGTGTGAATCAAAACAGGTCTGTGCGTTTGTGGTACAGTATTATGGAAGGTTGACTTAAAAAGAACAAATAATAAACTCGACAAAATCAATGGGTCAAAGAGTAAAAGGTGTTTTAAGTATCTTACCAGCCTAGAGAGAAAGTGAAACGCCCTAGGCTTTCATGTCTTGCCAAAGAAACCAAGAAGAAAAAGAGAAGCGTAAGCAGTTGTGTTTGAACTGGGGAAAGAGCGGAGGAATGAAAGTTCCCGCTTTTAGGACTTGGGGTTTATTTGAACTCGCTTTCAGAAGTTCGGTTTCGATTTTTTGTTGCCTCCTCTGCTTTCTAGACTACAAAAAGAAAGATTTTGTTTCCCGAATTGGATCATGACGAGTTCTCAACTTTTTCGGAGGAAAAAGTAACTAAAAGTCTAGAAGTGTTAAATAACAATATAACATGGAAAATTATAACATCGTGTTTAAACTTTAATTAAGAAGAGACTATGGAACTAAGAAGCCATTTCCGTGGTGGTTGGTAGAATGGTAGCCAATCTAACTCATAATATGCGTAAAACTTCAAAACATGACAAATATAGCAATGGTTTAAAAGGAAGTTCCAAAAATACTACAAAAATAAAGCTAGAATAAATGTCTTAACCAGCAATAATAACTTTCACCCTTGTCACCTAACTATTATATAACCTAGTAAGTAAACATTATAACAATTAACTCTAAACAATAACAACCTTCTGCCCTTTGCAAACTATAACATTCCTTGTTGAAATGAATAATCAAACATTCTTTTTCCAATATTGTTAGCCAAACAAATCTCAGTCATACTTGTAAAATTTATACTCCCAAAAATTTAAGACGATTCAGCTGAAGCAGAACTCTCTTTTAGTATTACATTATCCAAGCTTCCGCCTTGACTCCTTCGGTTTCTCCTATCCTAAAAATGAAAAAGAAAATATGCTAACACATTCAAGAAAGAAGTTCACTACTATGAAACCAAACTACTATATACAAAGAGAAGAATGCAAAGCTCTAAGGCACCAACCGTTACTATAATAAAAAAAGAAAAACAAAACTATGAAAACAAAACAAGTGTCTACAAACAAGTAGGGATTAGATTATAGGGTTTATCATAAATTTCAAAAAGAGCACACGAATTCAATATTTAGGGTTCGTTTTTTTTACCTCGCGATGAATGAGATCATCAGACTCAAGCATCCTCACGACCTGGCCCATGTTGGGCCGTTTCTCTGAGTCGGGATCGACGCATCGGAGCGCGACTAACAAAGCCCGCTTTAAAGACCGTGTCGAGGGTTTGACTTCCAGAAGCGGATCTACCACCTCCTCTGACTTTCTGCTGCTCACCATCACTTTCAGCCAATCCACCAAATTCACCTTAAAAATTACGAAATTGTTGGTAAATCGGTAATTTAATGGTAAATAAATTATTTTAGTAGGATAAATAATTAATGATAAAAGATTGTATTATATTTATTTGACTTTCTAAGTTTCTTTTACAACTATTTGGCAATTAGGTGTATTTATTATAGTTATAATTTTATATTCTAGATAGTATACAGTATATACTATATACATTCAACACTGATCTTAAAAATTTTAAAAAATATATGTATAATAAAGCTAACGAAATAAAAACGGTAATAGTAATACTACAAAACACATGTAGGTAATTCTACCTCATTAACTGGACGGGCATAATCAACAGGATCACGGCCCGTCACGGTCTCCAACAAAACGATTCCAAAACTGTACACATCACTCTTCTCATTTAGCATTCCAGTATTTGCATATTCTGGCGCCACATACCTAAATAATGTTTTAACAAAAATATGGTTAGAATTAGGCAAAATTAATTACTATTACTGCATTAAGTGAAGATATAATTTAGGGTCAATTTTTACCCAATAAAGCAATTAATTTTGCAATTTAATCCTTAATTTAACTGAACTTGATCGCAATTTTCCCTAATGAAGCCCTAAATTAAGCAATTAATAGACAATATATCTGATTTTAAACTAGATTTTCCCCAATAAACTTCATTTGTGCAATTATCCTTGATTAAGCTGAATTTAGCCTCAATTATGTCTCATATGTGCAATTAAAACTCAGTTATAATCAATTTACCCCAATTAGCCCAAATTAAATGCCAAGTAAGAACAGGAAAGCCAACAAAAACACAAGAAACAAACCAAAAAGGAAAAATACAAACAAATAAAATAATAATTATATATTTTTTTTAAATGTATTACCCAAAGGTTCCCATAACTCGAGTGGTGACATGGCTTTTACCAGCGCCTAAAAGTTTGGCCAATCCAAAATCGGAAACTTTGCCATTAAATTCATGATCGATTAAAATATTGCTTGATTTTATATCTCTGTGTACCACTTTTGGTTCTATAGCCTCATGGAGGTATGCCAGCCTAAATAAATCAATAATAGAATAATATTACTTAGTTCTAGAAGGGGAAATATTTCATTTTCCCTGAGGAAAATTTAGGCTAAATAATCACACCACAAATAACAAATAGATGGATTTGGCAAATTAATTTGTGCTCAAAAAGGGTCAATTTGATATTAGGAACTATTGGAAGGGTGAATTTAATAGAACATATGACAAAAATATATAATAACACAACATTAAAAAAAGTTACTTACGCTTTAGCGGTCCCCAAAATAATTTTCATACGGTTGTCCCAATTAAGGACGCCTCGATGTCTCATTGCACCATGAAGCCATTGCTCCAAATTTCCATTATTCACATACTCATAAACTAATATCCTGTTCAACCAAAATATTTCAAACCTAAGTAATAAATCTCAATTATTTTTATCCATTTTATCCTTTTTGGTGCTTTTAATCACTTATTTGACACTTAAAGTGCTAAATTCCATTTTAAGTTATATATATCCCTCAAGTTATTAAAACAAAGTGTATGAAATTTAAATAAAAAATATATTAAATTACCGATTAATTCCTTCAACACAATAACCTAAAAGACGCACTAAATTTTTATGCCTCACATGCCCAATTGCCTCAACTTCAACCCTAAACTCCTTTTCCGCTTGACCCCTATAAAACACCACAAAAATCAAAAGGAAAAAAGCAATTAAGTTTCTTATAAAATTTTAAAAAATAGAGACATCACAACATGAAACGAAATGCCTACTAAAAATTAATTAAAAGAAAAGAAAAATACACAACAACACATCCGAAATCCCAAACCACTCAAAGAAAAAGTAAAAAAATAAAAAATAAAAAAACTTACACATTATTAAAAATCCTCTTAATCGCGACCTCAGTACCGTTATTCAACCTTCCCTTATACACAATCCCATATCCTCCTTCACCAAGCACATTTTCCTTCGAAAATCTACTAGTCGCATTTTCCAAATCTCTCAAAGTGAACCAATGGCCCCACCCCAAATGTGAGAACTCAGGCAGACCGATCAAAGGCGAGGCTGAAATCGGAGAGTAATTATAATTGTTTTTATTTTTGTTTGAGTAGTTATATTCTTCTCCTGAGTTAGAGCTGCCCGCTTTGTCTACTTGATAAATTGAGCTAGATTGGCTAATGTTGTCATAATCTATTGACTTGTTGTTTTGGTTGAGGGCTAACTGAGCGAGTGTTTTGGACGGTTTGTCGTCTTCTTTGTGGAACGGATCTTCAATGTCATTTAATGTTTGAGCCAGGCTGCGGGGTCCGTGGCGGACCTGGTCTACGGGGATTTCTTTGGAGACTGTGGGGATTTGGGATTGGCTGGAATTGAAATGGGTGCGTTTTGATTTGGAGGACTTCTTCTTTCTGTGGCAGACGGCCCAAATGGAGAGGGTGAGGATGATGATGAGGATTAGAATTGCGAAGCAGATCGCAAGCAAGATCCAAACTTTGAGGTTGAAGATTGAGGTCTGTTTGTTTAGCTTGTTGCTCAGGTCACTGTTTGACATTTTTGTGGAGTGCTCTGTTTCTGTTTGGGGCTGAGTTTTATGAGCTTTTAGTTGGGTCAAATTGATAAATTGCCGGATAAATTCTCTAACTGAAAAATGAAAAGAAAGAACTGGTGGGCATGTAATTCATATCAAACAAGGAGGAAATGTCAAAATGGTAAGGTATTTAGGTACAATGAAATTGAAAGTTTGAGATTAGTTGTAATACTAGCAATGATAAAATAGCAAAAACCCCAAAAAGTTTCAACTTTACTAAAATGTAAAATAAGGGCGGCAAAAAGAATTGCTAGTGTAAACTAAAACTGGAACATGAAGTGAAAAGTTACCTAATCAATTGGTTGAATCAACAAAGGACCTTCTCTTTTTCGAAATAAAAAGCTTGAAAAGAGTGTTGGGTAAAAACCCAACAAAGCAATAAACAAATTTGAGTCAGATAGAAGTGGTACCAGATCAATGGAGATAGGAAAAACAATTCAATTGTCTTCTTGAGAGAAGCGAAGGAACAATGAAAAGGCAGCAGAACAGGCGTGAAAAGCAATGAATTTCATTGTAATTTTGAGAAGGTGTCAGGTAAGGTTTGAGCATTAATGGCTAGGTGAGACCAGAAAGGAAAAAACTAATTAAAAATGGGGTGGTGTTTAAGAATGAGTTTATGGGAGGGAAGAGGAACAGGTTTGTTTGGTAATAGAATTTTTGTTTAAAGGGGTAATTTTGCACGTATATCATGAAGTATTGTCAAATTATGAAGAGTTGTTATTGAGCATGGGAATTGCAAATTAGCTGGTTTGATGAAGTCAAATTAATAAGTTTCCATTTAAATTGGGTCAAATATGATCCACAGACCACAAGGAATTTACACATTTGCTAATGGTATTATATTTTATAAAAATTATTATATGTTATTGTATTAAAATAATATTTTTTTTGAATTAGTGTCAGTTGAACATATGACGTGTTTATATTGCTTTTTCTGGCACATGCTTAGTCTTTATATTTATTTCATTTGAGTAGTTTATAAAAAAATATTATAATTTACTAAATCAACAATCAACATATTCTTTTTTTTTTTTGAAAATTAACAATCAACATATTACAAAGCAGAAAAACAATTCAACATATTATCCTCTATTATAGAAATATAAAATAAAATAAATTCGTCATATGAATTGCACGTAACCATGATATGAAAATATTTATGTAATTGAATGAATAATCTTGGACGTTAAACACAAAATTAGTCAACCACGACCCTAAAGCCAAAACACCAGAATTAATATATGAAACAGGTCCATAGGATCCATCCAATTACAATTTGACACGTCATAATTTCTGACGTGTCGTGCTGTTATTGGAACCATTGTTGTGAACCCTATCCTTGTATCGGTTTGCTATAAAAATAATGTCAAGGTCATTGTAGTGGGCATTAAATATTATTAACACTATTTATTTTTTGTTTCTTCTCTCCACCAACAGCTGTTTCGGCTCATTAAAAAGTATATAGAAGAATATTTGACCTTTGATAAATCACCCAAAAGATAATCATCATAAAGATTATAGATATAGACTAATACTGAAAAGTGAAAAACTATTTTTTTTAACTAAAAGCAATGAATCAGATTAAAAATTACCATTGATATAAATTGCCTTAGAATAAAAATAAATAAATAAACTAAGCATGAACATATGCATGTTCAATCCTAGATCATATTACTTGTTATGAGAGTATCCGTATTCAATTTTGGAAAATCTGAAAGCGCGACGTGCTTCAGTACGTCCAGAATGTCACGAAAGTTTATATATACGATTTTATCCGCATTTTAATATACTATTTTTTCAATATACTGTTTTCATTGTTTTACGTATATATATTTATTATCTTTATATAATGTTTACAAAAATGAATCTTATATACTTTTTTTAATTTTATATACTTTTTATCGCCTCTATATACTGTTTTTTTGTGTCATTCCGCATGACGAAAAACCTTTATTGTGCAATATCAGGTCCCTTCAATTTTTATATAATAATTACCACATTCTTTGAGATATGAATTTCAATATTCTTTCACCAGGGGATAAATATCAAAAGGTCATGATATTAAAAGTCTTTATTGTTAATAGGGAATCTATTTAGAGAATGTATGTGGGGCCTGTTATGAACTAAAATGCGAGGCAAACGACAGATTTTCGTTTTGAAAAATGATTCCAAAAGATAATTTCTTGCTTCCACATGTAACCAGAAAAAAATAATCATTATTGATATTGAAGTTTTCAGAAAATGTCAAAGATATGCTTCATGTACAGAAGCAAAAGATGTGCAGAAGCAGAATATTAACTGAGGAATTTCTTAGTTACAACAGAAATAAAATCTCATGCTGACACAGATGCATAAGAAATTCAAAATTTCTTGAAAATAGTATAATCAGGCAATAAATGTTTATAACAGTATGGATATAGATAAATAAATTTTAAAATCTGGGGACTTCAAACATATTATATAACTCAAAATTATGATGTAACTGAAGGCATTAGTGATAACTGCACGCATATAAAAAAATAGATCATTTTTACAATTGACCTTGAAATTAATTCGTTACGAATAAACTAACAGGTTCTATCGACTCTCAGCTATTATTGTTTTCAAATTTGATACATTCTATTAGTGACGATGTTGCTTCAAGAATGGCTAAAAAAGAACAATCGGCTAATGTGAAATTATACTAGATTGATGAAATATTTATTGGTAAACAATACATTCTTCCAAAATGATATTTTCAAGGGGTTTACAAAGTACATTTTGAATTATTTTTTTTGTAGAAACTACAAAATACTTTTTTATATTTTGTTCAATCAAGGATATAGAAAAATTACAATTTTCTCAATTTTTTTCATAAAAAAAAAACAATTTTCTCAGTTTCCCGTGAGTACTTGCATGAACATCTTCATGTCATGTTTGGTGCACATGCTTGCCATGGTTAAATGAACAATCAGCTTGGAATCTTCGACAAAATATAATATTCAATTCAAACATGCATCGTTTATTAAAGAAAATTCAAACATGCAAAGTAATGTGGTATCTGATCACAGACATGTTACTTCAACGTACTCATATGTCATACGATATATAGTCATTTTCTAGCAGCCACTACAACAAAAATTGCTCGTTGTCACGGTTTTATATACATGAAAGCAAAACCGGTGTTTACATTAACTTTGATCTTGATTAGGTCTGGCTGAATTACTTTAGTTTTCTAGTTTAATAATTAAACTTTATTTAAATTTTTTAGGAAATTATTAAACCTGTAAATGAAGGTGAAGTCTCGCCAGGCCACATTGATATGGCTCTTCTTGCAGCTCAAGTATTACTAAATTTCTAGGACACGCTTCGAGCTAAATCTGCACTTTTCGATAGCTGAATCTCTCTCGCGCATTCTTTCTTTGATCGATCTAAGTTGATAAGAAGGAACAAGCGAATCAAGCCGCATCATTCTCCATTTTAAATTCATCAAATTTCTGGATCCAAATTGTATCGAGGTACTTCTACTTATGTATATTTTTCTTGATTTTTGATACGCTATCACAATTCTGAGATGAACTTAGACGGTAATTGAAGAAATTGAACAAATTCAGGGATAGGAAGTCTTAATTCCTTCGCCTTCCACCAAAAAGCTAAGCAAGATAAATTTAATTGTCGAAATTGATTGGGCTGTTGTTGATTTTTTGCATTACAGGTGATTTTCAAAGCTTCTTCCAATTTGTCTGTCAGCATTCGTTCTCTCTTTTCCGAAATTCCATTTTTCAGATCGATCATCAAAGAGAAACAAAGACAGAGCAAGAAGAAGCAAAATCATTTTAGACGCCAATGAAGCAACAGTAACACTACATTACAAGTAATTTTCCATAAATTAACCCTGTTTTTAAGTTAATTATAATGATTATTTGTTAATTATCTCTCTGTTTTTTTTTCAATTTTTGAGGAGATAGAATACTTGTTGCGGCATGGGATGTATGAGATGAATCTCCTACAAATAGTATGAACATTGAAGAATGGCTTCATTCTCGTCCTCCTCCTGATATTTACATTTTAGAGTACTTTATTTTATTATTATTATTTTTAATTTAAGATGAGCTTGTTTTGTAATTGTATCATTTGTAGGTTGAGGCATATAATTGTTTCATTTAGGGTTTGTGTGTATGTTGAGAGTTGGGATGTTAGTTTTATTTTGTTGTGCTTTTAGGGTTTGTTATGGATGGTTGCTAGTTTATGAATATTTTGGCGGATTAATTGTTGTATATAATAATGATATTTCAGTTTGTAATGAATGGTTGCTAGATATTAATATTTTGGTGGATTAATTGGCATATTGCTTCAAATATAGTTTTATTATTTTTTATTTAATTATTGGCATGTTTATAGAATGAAAATATAGATTTGGTTAATAATACATAAATTTTAAATATAAAATAAGCATAACCACGGGTTTAACTGTGTTAAGAAATTGGATATTAAACTATATATAACCACGGTTTCAATTGTGTTAACGTTCTCATGGTTAAAATCGTGTTAAGTGCTCGTGCGTAAACACGGCTTTGGCCGTGTTTGAAAATCCGTGATAGACTTACCAGCACTATTGAACCGTATATAATCGCTTATCACGGATGGAGATGTCACGGTTCTACCACGGTCTCAAAACTGTGTGAAAATGCGTCTTACCATGGTTTACATCATGCATATAAATAAATAAATAAAACCATGATTAAGAGCGATTTTTGTTGTAGTGAGCTAAGCCGTAACAACTCTTTCTTCATCAAAGACTTAATTTTGTTGTAAGACGTTAATCTCACATCGGGCACCAAAAAATTAGAAAAGAAAAAGGCACAACCCAAACTATTTAAATTATGTAAGTGAGATTATTTAAATTTTACATCCCATATGATTTGTATATTTTCAGTTTGGGCTGGGCCTATTATTTCGGTCAACAGCTCTGTTTTACTTAGATGTTGAAGTTTGTTTTTCTTTTTCTTTTTTGTAAATTTTATCTCTGATATTTATTAAAATTCATCTGGACGAGGATATTTCAAGCTCTCTCCAAATCTCATAAAACAAATAAAAGAGGTGAATTTTGGAGCAGTCCAAAGAACTTTGATCTGTGGAAAGTACAAATTTATGTTCCCTCCTCAGTCATAAGTCACAACACAAACAAAGATTCTTTCCTTGCCTATCCCCAATTCTCATTTTTTATTTGCCATAAAGTAAAGATTCTTTTTACCTTTCCGCAACTCTAAATAATAATTATTAGATATATCAATAAACAAATAAGTACATGAAAGTGTAAGAAGCCTAAAATGAAAAATTTCTATATTCTCCCTATGCTAAAAATAAAATAAAATTTAAGTTCTGCATCTCCTCTTCATCTGTGTGAAAATTATAAATTTAATAAATTTCCAACTCCTAGTTTGCGAAATATCAGTTCATCCAGAAATTAATTTCTCGCCTATCCATTGAGTGTGCAGTCCCGATTTTATATATTTAATGAGACATACGATAATAGTAGCGATACACATCCGATAAAGAGTGAAATATTGTTTACGAATGATATGGCACCACTATTTTCGTAAGGAGGGGATGATGAATCGTAAGGAGGCGATGATGAACCGAACACGGTTGAACCAGTTGGGTTCGTTGTGTTAAGTGTTGATGAGCTCGTGCTGTTAAAACAATATATTCATTTTTAATTAGATCTACTTCAAATTATTAACAGACAAAAATATAGCAGAGTGATACGGACTGCTCAATTTTCTGATTAAAAGGTAATTGATTTAATTAAAAATTTAATATGCAGGATTAGGTTTAGAGATAGAGTGTGTACCTTGTAGATTGAAATTTGCATGTCCCACCTGAATAAATGGACAGAAAAGATCAGCCATTTTGAATAACAGTTAACAACGTAGTAAATTTTCTGATAAAAATATTTGTTTTAAATTAATACTCTTCTCTCTCGCGAAAGAAAAAACATTTGCCTGACATTCTATATTATTATGTATACTAATTGTGTAAAATGTGAACTTGAATGGGAACTTTTACTGAATAGTGATAATAATTTTGAAACTCCTTTTTGGTAATGAGTGTAGCTATCCCAAAATTTTTCACTAACTTTTTCACTGTTTTAGTTTAAAGTAACCTTTTTCTAAAAAACAAAAATTATAATTAATGAACAAAAAGAGAATGACATGATCACGATACTTACTCGGATCGATGCTGGTAAGTACAGCTGACCCTCCAAAATCACAACTTGTTGGTACTGGATTCTTTTGATAGTAACTATTGAACGCATACGATGCATGATCACGAAGAGTATTAGGATTATAACAACTTCCGCTCTGTTGAATAGCCGAGCAATCTGCTCCTCCATACCCACATGCATAATCCAACGCAACCTGTAAAGCCGTCTCAGACGCACTCTGACTGGCAATGCACCAGCTTTGACCACCAGATGATCCGCCAGATGTGCTCGGAGTTACGGGTGCCATTGGAGTCGTGAAAGGAGTCGTAGTTGCAGGTGCCGTTGGAGTCATGGAAGGCGTCGTTGGAGTTGTCGTGACAGGTGTCGTTGTGGGAGTGGATGAGAATGGAGTTGAAGGGGTGGTGGAGGGGAAAGTGTTTGTAGGGTTTGTGGTGACCGTTGGATTTGTAGGATTAGTATTAGGATTAGGGTTTGTGGAGGGGTTTATGACTGGGATTGTTGTAATCGGAGTGTCAATATCCTTTTGGGAGTGATCTTCTGTGTATTGGTGAGTGTAAGGAATCATGTTTGTCCCATCTATTAAAGTTCCTGTAATTTAGAAAGTTTTTAGTTAGTCGCAATGTTTATGTTTCAGAACTTTAATAAAAGCTAGAAACATGTGTGGTCAATTAATATATGACAAAGTGATATAATTTTGTCTAGAACAAAAATATGCTCATATGGCCATTGATTCACTTTACTTATAGTCATTATTTCACCCACTACAGATGCACCCTACTCTTGTTTAAGGAGTACGATCTCTTAAAAATGATTAACAATGATTACTTAGGTTTCCAATCAAAACCAATCCTTTCTCCTATGTTGGATTTCACTGTGCTCTAAAACAGGGGAAATTATATGAATACGAAAACATACAGTTGTATCTCTTGATTTAAAAAATACTTTTAATGAATAATTAATTAGTATTGTAATACAATTTTTCCAATCACTAAAAACAAAACACTATTCATTCAAGCATTTTCGATCTTCTATGTTATTTGTTCCAACAGTAGTTGATTCAGAGCATGACAAATGAGAGTACTTCGGATGGAAATAATCATAAAAGTAAACAAATGTAGAAAAATAAATAAATTTTAACTACATACCAGTGCACAAAGAAAATGCCATGAGAAGTAATAAATATTGGATTGGCCTAAGACCCATCTTGCTCGAGAACTCTTAATAATGGCTTCTTTATGAGAATTTAGGAGATATTGTGGTTGAGAAGTGTAAAGGGAGATAGTTTCTAAGCCTAGATGGTATAAGTAGCAAAAGAATAAGAGGTTCCCTCCTAAGAGGAATAAGAAGGGAGTGAGGGAGAGGAATAAGAGGAAACTTGACAGGAGAGTATTAGAGGTTATGTGTATCACGCAACAAGAGAGAAAAGAGTGGAAAAGAGTAGAGACATAGAGCGATAAAAAGGACATTTTGATATGATACTATACACCCCTTTAAATTTTGAAATTATCATGCATACCCTACCCCTGCAAAAGAAATTAAAAAACATCATGCATATATTTAAACAGAAAATGTCATCGATACCCTAAAGAATTTGCTTTTACGATTGCCTTGCAAATATAAGAAATGGGTAGTTTTTGTCTGACATTTTCACTTTTGCAGGGTGTTCATGAATTTTCAACATTTCGTAGGGGTACAAATGAAATTCTGCCCAGAAAAGGTGAGGGTTTAAGAGCAGGATTCTTGCTTAGAGATGGGTAATGATGATTTTTCAGATTTGAATTTGGTAAAAGATAGATAATGGGTGGGTGGTGTGGAGGTGTGAGAACCTCTCTTCTGCTTTTTCCTCTTGATTTAGTTTAACACTTTTATGGTTCATGTAACTAAATAGAATCTAATGCCCAAGGGCAAGTTAAAACCGAAAAAAAAAAAAATAGAATCAAAGGATACAAGAACTAAGAAATGATTTATGTCTCCCTAATGTAAAAATTAAGATTCCAAATTTCTTGATCATTTTTTGCCCATTTCTTCTTTTCTACTGACAGGTTATGAAAGCATGATTTTTGGGTTCTTAAAATGAATATAATTAATTGATTAACTTTTACTTACCAGTAAATTATAGTTCACAATATTATTAGCTGGAAAAAAAAATAACAAAAAATATAATGTCGCAAAATATCAATTTGTTGTTCACAACTAACAACCGACACCAGGCCCCGTCCTGAGTTTTGGGAGGCCTTAAGCTACACCACTTAACTTGGTTATTAATTTTCTTGTATTGTTATTCAATCATAAATAAACAAATTCCGTAAAGAATATTAGACAAAATGTGTGCATCAAATTTTAAGTTAAAATACACTGACTACGTTTTTTTCATTTGAAATTGTTATTTAAATATGTCATATGAAAGAACAATATTTAATCAGTTAATTAAATTAGGTGAAACCAGAGCCGCTCAAGTAGGTAGGCGATCTAGGCACTTATTTAGATCCCCAGAATAATTTAAGCTCTTTATTCCTTATTCTAATGCCATATATTGTCTTCTCCTGAAAAGAAAGAAATATTAAATATTACTGAAATGGGCGGCTTCATGTATTGAAAATAGATAGAACAAATGAAATTTATCTATTTTCCCACCTACATTGCATACAGATAAAAAATATTGAAAATTTTAATGACTTTTATATTCTTATTTTAAAATATTGAAAACGCCTCAAATCTGTTTTCCCCGAGAGCCCTTGAAAAAGTTGAGCCGGCCCTGGGTGAAACATGCATGTACGCGAGAAAAACAAATTGGTACAGTGACCACGGGCTTAATTGGCACAAAAAGAAAAAAAAGAAAAAGAAAAAGAAATTGGTACACAAAATAAAGATCAACAAAGAAATTTTTGCATCACACATGAGTAGGGGTGAAAACGGGTTTGATATTATCCGACCGACCGGTATTCGTATCCGCAAAAAATTCGTATTCGAATCAAAATATTCGTATCTGTTCGGATTCGGATACGGATACGGATTCGGTAATCATTTTGGTTCTCGGATACGGATACGGATCCGGATAATATCCGAATCCGGATAATTTGTTATTCGGATAATATCCGTTTTCGGATATTTCATTATATATCAGATACGGATACAGATATCTATATGGATACAAATACGGATATTTAATTTTTTCATCATATTGGATACGGATACGGATATTATTCATATCCATATTATTATTATGTTGCTATTTTTTCAAACTTCCCTTATAAATTGTTACATTTTATTAACTTTATTGTTATAAATAGTTAAATGTTTAGGAGAATGTGATATATTAGTATATTAATATATCCGTTTAAATCCAAAATGAATCCGTATTCGCACTCGTATCCGATAATATCCGGACCGTATTCGTATTCGTACATATATCCGAACCGAATCCGTATCCGAACTATCCGTATTCGTATCCGGATCCGAAAAAAATAATACGGATACGAATATGATATGACCCCTATCCGAACCGTATCCGAACCGTTTTCACCCCTACACATGAGATGAGAGTTTGGTTCCTTTCCCTTGGGTTGTTACTGCACAAATAAAAAAAAATTATTAAACACCCAAATTGGATTCCAACCATGGTGTTATGAGTTGGTTTGAAAAGTCACAGGCCGGCCCAAATCGTGTTTAAATGGGCTCTTTGATAAATTTTCACTAATGGCATCATTTCTTCATTTATGGAGGCCCAAATAAAATTGTAGACAATTATTTGTCACCCGGTGTCCGAAATTTCAGAAAGATATATTGATCTATAAAAAAATAGAATAAATATATAAAACATATTTTTTTTCAATTAATTCTATACAACGACATAATGAACTACTAAAAGTAGTATGCAAATATAAATATCATAGATAATATTTAAGCAAGTGATGTGAATGTTTCTCTTATTACATAAGTTGATAGTAATGCATATTCATATAAAAGAACTTTGCAGTCTCATTTAGTGCCCAGTCTAAAAATAATATATAATTTTTTTTTTGCTTTAAAAAAAGTAAAAAAAAAATATTATTCTTGCAAACAAAGTAAAATCGGCCTTACAGTTACCGTTACCAAAAGATCCATAATTTTTTTGTGAATTAACTACGGGCTTACATTTATTGGGTCACTGTTCTGTTTTATGCTGGCTTCAAACAGTCTGATGGCATGTCATATTTTATCAAGCAGTTTACAGTACCATGGTTTGTCAGTCAAATTATGGCATGTAGCTAAGAAATTAATTAATAATATTTGTGCACTTGTGCGTTACTCGTGTAATTAAATTGAGTTAGTGCTGGATTAGGAACGAATTAATTGCCAGCCGAGTCGTTCGTATTAATTAGAATAAGAACATTGGCGATGTTAATTACAATGCACAATGTTTGTATCTTGCATGACTTCATCCGAATCTTGTACCGATCACATTGTAATAATGTAATACTGTAGTGACATGATTATCTTGTTCCCCTTATCATATGCCAACCTTGAGACCTAACTTTCTTTTGGTAAATTTGGTACTTTATTTCTTACCAAATAAATAAACCCAACTTTGACAAACTTTTATGATCAAACTTACCATCTTTCCAATGTTGATATATGATGATTTCCTAAGAGGTTGCCCACAGAAGGTTCTCTTCCAAAAAAGATCATGAATGCAAAATTATCAGTCAGATTTTACATTTTAGTATTATATTCAAATCCAGCTTTGTATTATTATGTCATAATTTTTTATTACTGTATATATCATAATCTTTTTTTTATTGAAAGGAATAGGCGCATAGTCCTACTTCCAATATATTAATCAAAATATATGTCATAATTTTATTATCGGCTTCAATAAGAGAACAAGACAGGACTAAAATGTCAACGTGTCACCCTCACCCTCTAAAAATTATTTATACTCCGCTAAACAATGTCTTCTTTTCTATATAGTTTTAAACTGTCTCGTTTAAATTACTAAGTTTCATTTAATCCCAGCTTAACATGTGTAGTGTTAATATGTTATAGACACATAAAACAAATGCAGGCTTTTTCAGAATGCAAATTACTATTTGCTTAAAAAAAACTAGTCCGTACTTTTATTTAACCTACTCTTCTTCCTTGTCTATGGTAGATCATAAATGAATCGGACAAGAAAATTAAACAGTCATTATATTTT
The DNA here is from genome assembly GCA_027726005.1 of Juncus effusus. Lineage (NCBI taxonomy): Eukaryota > Viridiplantae > Streptophyta > Magnoliopsida > Poales > Juncaceae > Juncus > Juncus effusus. The sequence goes on along the minus strand of CM050890.1, from coordinate 9,740,391 downwards.
CACCCAAATTCATCATCAAAATGGCTACCGAAGGACCATGTGAAATGAATGAATTTGGGCCGTGGGAGACAAAGTGGAATCGAGTGCTATTTTAACAGTGGGGATCATTATGTGATAAATTTTAATTACGGTATACCTTTTGAAAATTAAAATACAGGAAATTATTTTTGTGAGCTGTCGTGAAAAGTAGGGAGAAAAAAGTAAGAACAAGTGAATATCTTCCAATTCTCATTTTGGCAAATAATGAGTTTTCTATTACAGCAAGTTATGCCTGGCACTAGCTCTCTAGTTTCTACACTCAACTAGGGACTTTTCGGAAATTGATATTGGCAGGCAACAAATTGATGAATTCAGGCAAAAAAATGAAAAATGACAGTTTTGTCCCTTGTAATAAATGTTTGACATCTTAAATGTTAAGTTAAACAATTTCCTTAATTAGTTTTACATGATGGATCTAAACAAATCTTCTTTTTGTCTGTCTTGATTTTTCACTATTTTTTCTAACAGTAGAAAGTCATTAAAATGAGAAGTTAAAAAATCATGAAAAGTTTTTATATATGAAATTTTTGAAAAAATAATAAATTGAATGAATCATAAAGGTTATTATTTTGGAATAATTAGATTAACAACATACAAAAATCACAGTGTTCGAGATTAGAAATACATGAAATTACTTATATCTTTCCATTAAAAAACAAGTTAATAAGTCAGAGGAAATAATTAAAACAATAATTTCATTAAAAAAAAATTAGAAGTAATCATAGACAAAAATATTATTTTATTTTTTTCATCATGATATATAAAATGTTATATATCTAATCTTTTTTCATGAATTTCAGAAATAATTTTTTTTTATGAAGGTTTTTACTTCTCATTTAATTAAATTTCTACTATTATAAAAAATAGTGCAAAATCAACACATACAAAAACGAAGATTTGTCTTGATCCATCATGTAAAAGTAGTTAAGGAAATTGGTCAACTTAACATTTAAGATATGAAGCATTTATTACAATGGGCGAAATTGTCATTTTCAATTTTTGTGCCTGTCTTCATCAAATTGTTGCCTGCTAATATCAATTCCCGACTTTTCGGCGCTACGCTGTGGGTTTTTCCATTGTTATTTGCACCAATGATTAAATTTATAAAACTGAAAAAGAACATTAAAAGCTAATTAAAAAAATATGACCAGAAAGCAACTTAAAGACTATGAAATAACAAAGTTAATATTTAGAAAAACAAATATAATTTCAGTCCTAATAGAAAAATTTAGTAAAACTCCCCCGCCTTGCTGCGGTTTATTTAATATGATTGTTCACCATATGAATAATCTCTTATGAAAATATTTTATAAAGAAAGTAATGAGACATGAATGCAATGTAAGTTTTCCCAAAAATATTCTCGTATAGGAGGAAAGAAATTTATAAAATAATGTGGTTAAGTAAATATGATTGTTCAAGTTGATCATACAAGACATCAGAAAAAAGATGAATGATACATGTAGTAGAATATGTTCAACAAAAGAATAAACTCATGGGTTGAAAAATATGAATGGCAGACAATTGTTCTTGCTTTTGCCCTAGAAAAATCAAATAGCCATTAAGAAATTAACATAGTATTGTGAAATTATGAATCATACCCTAGTTCTATTTTTACCCCAGTTTTCTTTTTCGAGAGCAGCCCAGAGGTGGGTTAACCCACAACGAAATTCATACTACAAAGTTAACTAAAGAAAATATAAAATAATATTCAAGATGCCAAAATAGCCGGCCCATAATTAATTCCAAAGCTGAGCCGAAAGGATTAAAAACAACACAAAAAATGCAAAAATAACAACCACATTAGTGAACCGTGAGGAGGATCCCATTGAAGATGAAATTCAAGCAGCGGTATTCTCCCAAAAGTTCAAATCAGCTCTTGCACCAAGCGTGAGCCCCATTGCGTCCGATTGCTCATCTCTAAAGATTCTAGTATAACGCTCTTTCCAAATTTCAAATAAAATGAAGAGAGAGATCCCCTTCGAACCCTTAGGCTGCAAGTTTTGCGCATAGGGATACTTCTCATCGGCCAAGGCTAATTGAGTCCAACAATTCCAAACTTGAATGGAAAATCTTGCCCTCAAAAACTTTAACCCCATATATTAAGGATTCTATCATGAATTCAAGAATTCTCCACAATAGAGTTGGAACATCTAGCCACCGTCGAAAGGGTTGCATCATCAGTCATCACAACTGTCCCCTAATAATTTTTTGAAAAATCATCAATGTTTCAAGCAGTGACGGATCTTGACCAAAATCTTAGGGGGATGGGATACATATAATTTGTACATTTATCACAAAATATAGTAGAATTATCATATATACACTAAAACTTCAAAATCTTTGGGGGGGGGGGGGGGGGGGGGGTGTGGCATCCCCTAGTCCCTATTAAGATTTGTCACTGGTTTCAAGCACACATGCCAAATAACAGAAGAATGCTTTTGATATACTATTTTGGAGTTAAATGGAGGAGCTAAGATGGTCTGAATTTTTCTTAATAAAAACATTCATTCCAAACACAACCATTAAGTCTAGATTGCGATTTCACACCCAGACCCGGCCCAGGGGCGAGCCCAGCAAGCCCGTGGGCTAGGGCAGCCACTGGGCCAGGGCAACCATATTAAAAGCTTAGGTTTATATAAGAGAGGCTTTAAGCTTTGACAAAAATAGAAGTTTAGGCCTGCAAATTAAAAGTCCATCACAGAAAGAGAACCGTTTGAACATGCATGGAAAAATGATCATGTTCTCCATTTATTTAGAAATGGAGAGATGATATTCAAGAGGAATGAAGACTTAGTACTGCCCTTTTCATCCCAGTTTTGAACTGGAGGAGCACCGAATGGAGAAAGGAATGAAGTTGCATTTCCTTCACTTTTGGCATGTCGTGAACCAAAGAAAAAAAAATAAAAGAAATAGAGGAGATAATAAGAAGAGACCAGGAGGCAAGAGGCAAAATATGTTTTTAGATTTTATAATAATTTATCTTTTCTAATTTTGATTCTCAAACTGGAATAGTCAAATAAAAGGCTTAATCACCACAATCAAGATTTGTTCTCATTTGCAAAAAAAAATTAAATAATTCAATGCTCCAATTTGTAATCAGTACCAGCCATTTGTTCTCTTGATAAAATACTTTCTGAATGGCAATCATTAGCAACAGTGAAGATTGAATTACATGGACATTTTTATAATTAACATATTGTTTGGAGTTTTGAATCAAGAGTCCTATTTCTTATTTTTCATCTAAATTATATTTTCCTTTTATGCATACAAGGCGCTCGATTAATTGTCCAAGCGAGGAGAATATAGGAATTACAATAACAAAGCAAAAACTGTTTGATAAACACAATTCCGATTTCATAATAGAATAAAGAAACAATGAAATTTTGAAAATGTGAACCGGAATAATCTTTTGCCGGAATAATCATTATATTTTTCATCTAAGTTATTTGAGAACATAATAGAAGTAAATTGAGAATACGAATTTGTTGTTTGTTTGTTCTTAGCTTTAATAAATGTTACAAATTTATATTATATTTTAGTTTTTGCTTTCTTTGTATATTTTTTAGTTTTGGGACAACATCTTTAATATTTTGAAACCAACATTTTGAAACCATTCATAACTTGGGCCAGAGCAACCAAAAAGTTGGGACCGTCCCTGTTCACACCAATAGTCTTTCTCTTTCTTAATAAAAACATTCATTCCCACAAAGTGAAATTAATAATAGATTATTTCAAGAGCTCGTGAGAAGAATAATGGAATGAAAGAATTTGTTTCATTGGCCTCGAATCACCTTCATCTCAAACCGTCAATAATAAAAAAAACTAATCCTTCACAATATGCGACATAGAAACAACTTGTCAAAGCAAGAACCAAATTTTGGAAAGGAAACACAAACAAAATAAAAAACAAATACCAGATAATACCTGAAAAACGAATGGTCACCTCCTCTACGCCACATTTCCTCCTCCTTCCATTCGTCGCATGCGTACCAGAGGCGGCCTGAGTTGCTGCCGTCGATTTCTTTTCAGAAAAGAGAAGAGAAGAGGGAAGGGAAGGGAAGACTCTGGGAACTACTTTTTTTTTTCTTTTACCGTTTTTCTTATGAGAGAGAGTGTGTGTGGGCTCCTTTTTTATTTTATTTCATGCAGTGAATGGGGGCTCATTTTTACTAGGTATAATTCCAACCGTATACATGTTTTAAATTTAAATTCAAAAAATAGTATTCCTAATAGGGGTCCAGAGTTCGGTTTGGGATTTATTTATTAGTATAGAGACATTTGCAACAAAACCTCTATATTTTCCTTAATTGCAAAAAACCAACATTATTGCTAAAATTGTAAAAAAAAAAATCTACCGTTAGTTAGGAGTTAACACCGTTAGATTTCGTATATTAAATTTTAATTACGGTTTAAGTATCAATTAATATTTTTTATCTCTCATAAAAAAATTTGAAACTTAATTTACTTTTTTAACTTAATAAAAAGATATTAATTAAGTTACTTAAGTTAATTAGTCCCTTAATTAAGTTTAAAAAATGATAATTAATTTTAAATAATATTTCTTAAACTTAATTAAGAAAATAGAAAGAAATTTTGTAATTAAATTTATAGAATATTTTTCAAGTGAGAGAAACAAATTAAAATTTAAGATTTTTCTTAGCTTTACATATTTTTCAATTAAACTTTAAGCTTCTTTTTTCTTTAAATATTTTTTAATTAAGCTTTAATTTTTTAATAATTTATTTCAAAGAAGAGAAATATTAGATAAAATATTCTTAGTAATATTCTAACATTTACTTCCAATTTTCGTAATAATTTACTTACTTTCTTAATTAAGTTCAAGATATACTATTTAAAATAAGATTTTAAAAATTAATTATTGTTTCTTAAACTTAATTAAAAATTATAATTAAGTTAATGAATATTTCTAACTAAGGTTAAGAACTGTTAATTAAGCTTAAAAAATATTATGAGAGAGAACTGTTATTAAAAAAATTATTTTTAAGGTTTAAACTACGAAATCCAACGGTGTTAAGTCCTAACTAAATGCAGGGGATTTTTTACAATTTTGGCAATAGTGTAGGTTTTTTTTTTCCAATTATCAACAATGTAAAGTCTTTTTTGTAATTTAAAGAAAATGTATCGGTTTTTTGCAATTTTTTTGTCTTAATAAATAAATCCCAGACCGAACTTTGAGAGTTCAGTTTTTGTTCAAAAATTAAAATAATCGTTTTCTCATTTCAACCGCTCTCTCGGGAGTTCGGAGTTCATATTTGGAATATGTTTAAAAAAAACGTGTATACGGTTAGAATTATACCTTTTTACTGTTCTATTGATTTTGACCCTTTTTAGTTTTTACTGAATCTTGAACGGAATAGATGGTAAAAATTAAGCCATTGAAATCATTCCATCTAATATATCTCATACAAATGGCCACAATAAATCAATAATTTAAAAAAAATCAATGGATGACATTCAATAATCTCTGTAGATCCGACGGTCGCAAAGAAGTGGGGACGTGGCCTCTAAGACTAAAATCCATTTGGATGAGTAGTAAAAACACAAACCTAATCTTTGCTTGCACCAACAGTAAAAAAATTAACCTATCCGTACACTACGATGCATCACATCACACTATGCATCATATTAACTTCTCGGTGCGACTCATCTATTCAAATAGCTTTTTTAATTATTTCGTACGATTCTGCAGCACATTCAATTTATTTTTTCTTGTAAACTTGTAATTAACTTTGTTTTTCCTTTCCTATTTTCAAAATCAATACTGAGTTCATTAAAATCTATCATCTACTAAAAAATCTCATGATCGAGGAGAGAAACAACATGAGAGAACGAGTCCCATGAACAATCTTAGCAAACAATTAAGCATCTCATTCATACTGAGTTAGCATATCCGAAAAGAAAAAAAAGAATATATACCATAAACAAATCTAACACGACAAGGTTTTCACACTTCTTGCAATTTCAAGTATACATCATACATGCTCAGGAAATATAAACACAGAAACTTAAACAATCCAACACACGAATACATTGAAATGCAGGTTTTCACTGCTATATATTTAAACAAAACAATAAGAATAATAATGTCTGCATATAGATCATATCCTATAATTTATTTTGAGAGCAATAATTATTGCATAAGTATGTCAATTGAGATTGGAACTGACAATTTCTAGCTTGTATTTGACTTGGCCAACTAGACTAGAGCCCCATTTGCTATTATAACATATAATCACTACTTACCCCCAATTTTACCCTCTAATTTACCATGATTTGCCGAAACAACCCCATCGTTTCCAGCCAACATCATATACTTATCCTTTCGAGTTAAATTGGTACACTGAAACCCAAGTGTATCAGCCAACTGCCTCTGGACCCGGTTTGCCACATCAGTTGCGGACCATCCTCCCGCACATGTCAACCCTTTCTCAACCCGATCTAAAATATGGATTCGGTAATATAATGCCGGGTTCATCATAAGCATGACCGGATCTAAAAATTTGAGACCACTAGCTGTTGTACCATAAAACATGCTAGTCTTACAGTCTATGGCTGCTGGCTGAATTTCATCTGTCATTTCGGCAAATAATGGACTAAACCGTAATAAGTAGGGTTCACGACATGTTGTACCTTCAGGACAAACCGCCAAATCTCCTTCCTTCAACATTTTTTGCATTGTGTTGGCATCTTTCTGCCTGTCGCGTGTCAATCGTACTGTCTTGATTGGTGAGATTAACTCAATTACACGACTCAGACTATATGTCACGGCTGATACGGATCGTTGCAAGCCCATGCTAAGCACGATAGGGTCTACTAGAGTTCGGTGAGTGCATACATATAGTACTGAATTTTTAGGGTTTTGGGAATTAGTTTTGGGGCTTGCTTTAACACGAAAATGGATTCCGGACATGGCAATTATAATAACACTAACTTTGTACGGGAAGATTATACCAAATATTATCCGGATCAGAGCGAGAAAGATGCCCATAGGTAGAAATAGAAATAGAGACAGACATGCTAAAGGGGTGGGTAGAAAGGCTAGTCTGCCATCATGAAAGATTAACGGTTTAGGGTATCTCTTATCTCTTGGTAGTATAGATGAGTTTGAGTTTCCATTTTTGGTTGAGCTGATTGGTCCATCGTACTTGCTCACCAGATATGTTTCCTAAAATTGTTCACCAGAAAGAAAGACATCAGATAAGTTTGAAGTTTGGTCTTGTAAAATAGAATAATAAAATGAGTTCAGTTGTACTCGAGATATTTGTCTATTCATTTTGAAAAATCTCATAATAGAACATATACCAAAAAATTAGAGTATCATGGATATACTCCTACAAACGTTAGGAGTACCATTTACACATGTAAAGAACATATTGAACAGTGATATATGTGATGAAATTATGACCCATTATTTAGCATTTAATGTGCTTCTTTGTCCAAGCAATAATTATGTACATGTCAAGAAAAGCTAGAGCCACGTGGTTGAAAATTAACCAGTCTTTAATTTTCTGACTGAAACAGTAGAGATGTAATGTTAACCCAAAGAAAGAAAAAGAAATAGATCCAAGGCTCAAGATTTTGACGTCTAGCTTGCCCTTCCTGTCCCTTTTCTCCCGGGTTTCACTTCATATCTTTAGTTTCATATGATCTGTCCTATCAATTCTCCATAGCTCAATATTTGTTTATTTATTTATTTAGTAATTTATTCGATGTTGTTAGATCTAAGGAAAGATTAAAAAAACTGTCAAATTAGAATGAAACAAAAGAAATATGGATTTTGAGTCTTGAAATTGAAATTTTTTATCAATAAATGTTTTGACTTGGAAAATTGAGTGCGTCTAAAGCAAGTTCGTTCTAGATCTGAACGCGCAGAAAATGTTAGTACATAATGGAATTAGGAACGGAAAACTATTTGAAGTTTCTTTGATAAGAAAGTTGCGCTTTTTTGCATATTGATACAGCACAAGCTGAAAGCCTGGGAAATGTGTGCTGAATTGAAGTATATGTAGGGATGTGTTCTTGTACCTTTATATATATATATATATATATATATATATATATATATATATATATATATATATATATATATATATAATATAGTATCTGAAAGCCTAAGCTTGTTTGTATATAAACGGTACAATCAACCAAACAGAGCAAAAACAGGAAATAATAAAAAAATGTGAAATTAAAATATACGCAATATGTAAACCCTGGTATTATTGTACTGACAACAAAGATATGTTACAAAATGTGTGAAATTAATGCTCTCCTAGTTCCAAAAAATAATGTATGGGTCCTTGAACCATTAATCACATATTGGTAAAACGGTCTCTCCTTTGTTATAACAAAGTCACAAACCAACTTAACTTTTTGTAGAAGAAATGTATTCATTTAAAAATGTTAAATAAATGAGCAATCAAACAAGTATCTGAAAGAAAACAAACCTTGCAATAAGGTATCAAGAGTTGGTCATGAGCATTTGAAGCACTTAAGAGACCCAAATCGGACTTGACCTCTCCAAACAAGTCCTTTAAACACCCTTGTTTGGCCTGAAAACCAGAACATGACACAAATCCATTGAAAAATTTCCCTCCTTTACCCATCTCTAGTTCAACTCCATAAACCCTATTCACACCAATATACTCTTTCAAAAAGTTCTCTATCATAACCCTAGGCATCGTAGTCACCACCACTTTTTCCCCACATGAAGATAAAATTTCATATGCTTGAGAGTTCAAATTTTCCAAGAAAAACTTTGGTAATACTGACCTTGAAACAAGTTCAACATCTTTGGCTCTCAGACCAAAGAAGGTGAGAAAGACCAAGAGTCTTTGTGCAACCTCTCCGCTTGAGCCAAGTGCAAAGATAAACGGAGAGAACAGTAGTAAGAGGAGAGCTCTTAGTATCCCCCCTCCTTCAAAGGCTACAAGCATGAAGAAAGGGAAAGTAGAGCCATTTCTTAGGAGTGTGTTTTGGAGGTCACACACTACGGTCTGTGTTTCTCGGAATTGTAAAGAGCATTTGGATATATCAGGGATTGAAGAGAGGTTGTAGAGTGCTCTAGCGTTTGGATTTATATGGTGGAAACTGAAGGTTTTTATCTTTCTTGCTGCTATGTAGCATGTGAAGAACCAGTGAGCAGTTCTCTTGAACAGCGCTGTAGGGAGAACCATTTCGGTCGCCGTCTCTCTAGACCCTTCTCTTTTCTGACCTATGTTTTCTTCTATGGTTTTCTACTTGTAAACTTTTGAGTCCTAATTTATAAAGATGGCGCAGCTATCTGTCTTTCTCAAGAGAGAGGGAGGGAGGGAGGGAGAGATTGGATAGGAAGTACAAAGAAGGATGTGGATATTTATCATAGTTTAATGCACTGAAGATAAAAGTAGTTCCGGGAGGAGGATTGCTAAAGCACTCTAATATAAGGGCAGCATTTGCATAGGTGTATATCATGATAATATGACATATAGGCTCGTATATCATTAGATACTTAATAAATAAAAACTCTAAAATATTATAAAAGTGTCCAATACTTACAACTATACAGTCAGCAAATTTGAACTTTAGTGTTAAGTACTAATCACGGAAAAAATATTGAGTTTTAATGATAAATGAGATCTACTTGAAGTGAATATAAGTGATAAGTGGACTTCACATAGTGGTGAGTTGAGAGTAATTTTGTGTCACTGTAGCAAGGCCTATTGATCAGGTCATAAATTCTACTTTTAAATTCGAGAAATAAGGAAATTTTGTTATTGATGTCTATACAATGCAAGTTCATATCATTTTTGTGTATTTAACCATATTTTCAATAATATGAATGTCAACTTTTTAGCATATATATAAATTTGAATAGACTGACTTATGTGCATGTACTATCTGGTTTTATGTATAGAACAGATAAACAAGTAAAAAATAGTTTAATATATATGAAAATATAGCAAATTAGATTATAAATTTAGGGAAATACAGTATGCTGAGCCTGAGTTATCAAATGATGCTTGGTGAAATTTGGAGAAAAATAATAACGAGCGGTGCAATGTTTAACGTGTATGCATTAAAGGCATATTCATCTAACCGGCAGCAAACCACATGCATATCACTGCTGAGCCAGGTCCCGAGATAAACTCGAGTTATATATCAATAAATTATGTTTATATTTTCACCGTTTATGCAAGAATATTCAAATTTTTGTAACGTTGATACAAATGACAATTTTTTCAAACTTTCAACTTGTCTTATTTCATGACTCATGATAAATAAAAATGTTAAGACGAACATCTTATAACAAATAACATCTTTGCACTAAGTCAAAGCTTACTAGCACAAGTCATTAGGCGCTTCTGATTTTTGGAGAGAGAGAGGTTTCAAGCTCATTTTATCAAACACATTTAGTATATTGAAAATCTTTCAATCTATCGGTGATGTATTTGAATTTATAATAAAAAAACATATTTGAACTAAAATAGTGTCCTTTTTATTGTAACATTTCCAAAAACAGAGGGTTGTTCCAAAAAGTATCCAGACATATGAAATCAAATCAAATCTTTTCATTCCTTAGGTTAGGCTTGAGTTAGGGTTAGGGTTCTTTCTGCGTTTGTTATGAGTTACGTCTCATCGGTTTCTGGTTAAGGTGGTGGGGAGGCGGTATTTATTAACTTCGTACGTATTATGGGGAAACATACCATCAGGGTTGACAACCTGTTGAAAAACACCACGTTATCTACTTTGCTGACGTGTTGGGTTCTCATTGGTGCCAGAGTCTCAGTCGCCATGCTGGTTAGGTGACGTGCATGTTTACTTGCCATAGGGTAGGGTGGAATAAATAATTAGACGAAACGTGCACCTCAATTTTTTTTTTGAAGTGGCAAAAAAAAAAAATAATAATTAAGAGAATAGCTTAGTTTTAAAAATATTTGTAAAATTGGTCGTTTCCCGCAGTCACTGGACGATTGAGGTAAATTCGCCCAGTCACGGAGCGAAACATACTTTCGCCCAAAACTGACACTGCTCACACTGTTTCGCCCAACTACTGGGCGAAAAAGGCACTGTTCCGACCAGTCAAAAAAAATTTTTTTTTTTTTGCCGCCCGGTGACTGGACGAAACTGGCACTGTTCAAAACAAATTTTTTTTTTTTTTTTTTTTTTGCCAGTTCCGCCCAGTGAAAAAAATATTTTTTTTTCCCAGTAAAAATAATTCTAAATTTTTCATTTATATTAGCAAAGAATCAATTAGAGGCATAATCATATCATTTTTCTCTAGAGTTTTGCATATATAATAATAACATATAGATAATTGAAAACATATAGATAATTGCTTCTAATTGATTATTTTCTAATATAAATGAAATATTTAGAATTATTTTTACTGGCAAAAAAAAAAAATTTCACTGGGCGAAACTGGCACAAAAAAAAAAAAAAATTGAACAGTGCCTGGGCGAAACAGTGTGAACAGTGCCAGTTTCGCCCAGTCACCAGACGAAACTGGCAAAAAAATTTTTTTTTTTTTGAATGGGCGGAACAGTGTCTGTTTCGCCCAGTAGTTGGGCGAAACAGTGTGAACAGTGTCAGCTTCGCCCAATCACTGGGCGAAAGTGTGTTTCGCCCCGTGGCTGGGCGAAACGGCCACTTTTGCAAATATTTTCAAAACTAGGCTATTCTCTTAATTATTTTTTTTTTTGCCACTTCAAAAAAAAAGTCTCAATCAGAGGGTTTTAGTTAATTAATGACATTAAAGTTAGCAGATACATCAGATGCAGGCACGGAGGTTGACCCGATTTACTGGGGTAAGTGATATGGACAGGAAAGAATTTGATAGGAGCAGGAAAAATTGTGACAAAAAGTTTTCTTTATTCTTGTTTGTACATATTAATCAATTGAATTAAAAAAGACAAGATTATATCACTCTTTATTGTTGATTCCTTCTCTCTCCAACGTAATTATCATCAAAAGCTTCAAATTTATGAATATTTATTAAAACCAACTAATTCTTTATAAAATATATTGTTAACTTATTAATATTAATTATTTTTGTTCATGAAATCTTTAGAAATTTTAATATTAATATACTTATTCAAATAAATGTTGATTAAGAAAATATACTGGCTAAATACTCACAAACATATACAAAAATAAAAAATAAATTTTCAATATTATGCAATTTCATGAATTCATAATTGCTCCATAAACACGAAATAGCAAGTAAATAAAAATGCCAAAATGACTAACTAATATTTTTTATTTATAAAAAATCTTATAACGGACTAACTAAATTAAAATTTTGTTTTTTTTTGTAGAAGAACCCGTTTCTTCTTTCAAAATTATCAATCGCGCCATTTATTTTAATTCGTTAGTATTTGAATATAGTATTGTTTTTTTTATCAAATAGCATTTGACACTTAATATGTTATTTTTGTTTTTGAATTTTAATTTAGTTAGTCCGTTATAAGATTTTTTATAAATAAAAAATATTAGTTAGTCATTTTGGCCTTTTTATGTACTAGTTAGTTGGTTTTAATGAATATTCATAAATTTGAAGGTTTTGATGATAATTACACTGGAGAGAGAAGGAATCAACAATAAAGAGTGATATATTTTTGTTTTTTTTAACTCAATTGATTGATATGTACAAATAAGGGTAAAAAAAAAAAATTTGTGACAATTTTTCCTGCTCCTATCAATTCATTTTCTGCCCATATCATTTTCCTTATTGGGGGGACAAAAAAAAAATCTCTCTACTAATTAACACTGTACAAAAATCTAAGAGGAGCCAAATGTATAGAAATAGATGTATCTCAAAAATAAATTTCATTAAAGCACTACTGATGTATACTTCCTAGTCAAAATCTTCGGGGAACCATGACCCTTCCAGTCTCTAGTAAGCTCCGTCCCTGAATATATGAACTTATAATTTACGAGATATATGGGATTTCATATTGATCGCAATTCGCAACCTAAAATACTTTTGTCTAAGGGCTTGTTTTATAAAAAAATTATAATAGAACTTCAAAAAATATGTATTTGACTTTTCAAAATTAATCTGCAAATCTACTAATCAAAGAGAATTCTACTCTCTTATTGCTTGTAGTCAAGATCCACTAACCAAATCAATCAAGCTTGGTGGTCAAATTAAATAGATATTGTATTTGTACTTCTGTGTTTCTTTTTATAAATATTTTTAGCAAAATCTCCGACTGTTTATTGCTGTACGTCAAGCTTAAGATTGTGGGGCTCAGGCGAGTCCGAATCCTCTGCTGCCAATCTCATCTGCCAACTGTGCTGCGTGCAATCGGAGCCGTCCAAACTTACTCAATCTGGAAAAGGCTTTAACAGATAAACAAACGCCATCATCTCATGTGGGTCCCACAGCTAATAAACTTTTTTTTGGAAGTAAAGCTAATCAAAATATTACGTAATCTTGTTGATAATTGCGAAATAATTATTTTGTAATATCTCAATTCTAAACTTCTCCTTTATTCTAAACCTTTTCAAAACAAAAAAAAATAGAATTATTATTTTCTCATGGAAGCAAATGGAAGACAGCATCCAACTATCTCATACGTCGAGGTATATTTTGTTTTCTAGTTGTTAAATGATTTAATTAGTTCTTTTTCCATAATTGAAAATTCTAAAAAATAAAATAATTTCACATATAACGTCAATTCAAATTGAAATACATAATACTACATTTATTATGATTAGCTTTACTTCTGAAAAAGCTGTCAACAGGGGTCATCCTCCGTTAAAATTGATTGGGCTATATCACAGGCTCACAGCCCATTAATCAAATGTCAAGAAATGGGGAGACACAGAGTGTCCTGTTTCGCTAGAAGCAGGATCCTTGAACCCAAGATCGTGAATCATGTGTTGCTCTCACCTCCAGCTTTATTACACATTTACACTATCATTGACCCCTAATCATGGACCCACATATGATACTGCATCGTCGACAGTATTCATGTAGGACACAAAATAATATTTTTTCGAGAAAAATAATATTCCAACACATAAACATATAATATAATCATTATAGTTATGACATAAAAATAGTGATTAGCTGATGCTATATAGATCTTATAGATTGCATTCTTAATTATCTGAATTAAAATTAGGGAAATGTGCAAACACGACGACGCACTATAGCACGACTGTAGTACGACGCGCTGTAGATATACTGTTATTCATTTTATATACTCTTTTCTCATTTTATATACTGTTTTGCCAATTAATATACTGTTATTTATTCTTTGTGTATTTCTTATTTTTTTTTACTTCTATATACTATTTTCCCATTTTATATACTGTTTTCCCATTTTTATATATTGTTTTCACTTTTTTATATATATACTGTTATTAGAAAATAAATTATATATACTGTTATATATATTGTTATTAGAAAATAAATTATATATACTGTTATTAGATTCTGTCGTGAACAGTCATGTTAAAATACGTCATAACTGTAGCAGGTACCTTAAAATTAATGTTTTCAAGATGGCACCGGTTTCACAATGGTCCATCCAACCACGTCAAGATTTCTCTTATGTGGCTTGTTCTGGTTGGCTCGTATGTTGTGGACATCCTGCAATTCCTTGTAATTTATTTCACTAGCTTACTAGGACTAGCTAGTGGGATAGTAGTTTTTTTTTTTGAAATTGCGTGGGATAGTAGTTGAGCAGTAATGCTCTTATTTACTTACGTACAGTAATGAAACAGCTATATCCTCAGTTGATGATATACTATTTTATATATGAAAATGTGGCGCAACTGTTGACAAAATATTTTACAATGTCAGCAGGTTGAATATTTTTCCAGTTGAATCTCATACACTGAGGTCAAACCTGTATGACGGGTATATTATTCAATATAGAGCTTTCTGGTCCATCTGCCTATGGATAGGGCAAGTGGTAGGCGCGATTTGTTTATCATGTGATTTTATTTAACTATAGAGAAATTATACTTTGCCGCTAGAAGCACCTGTCAAGTGGTAATGGTAAATGAAAGCTGTGAAACCAAAAAATATGGGGATACAATGGTTGATTCAAATTTGGAGGTGGTTATTTGAAAATAATATGACCACATTTTTCATGACTAATTTTCTATATGTAATGATATATCTTTTTTGAATAGGTAATAATAAAATAATATAGGGTTAGTAAATATGATTATTCTTTGGAAAAAAATCAATTATAATTACCACTAAATAAAACAATTCATGATTGATTAGCCCTTGATTGAACTAAATTGCAATCCAATTTACGTACATGGACTAAGTTGTCTTAACTACTTTATTTTTATTTTTTTTGAAGGAATGTCTTAACTACTTTAATAATTCGAACAATTGAACAAATATTTAAGCGGGCGTGCAAGCAGTGAATCATGGTCAGGTCAACATTCACGACACGATGAACGGACAGGTCAGCATTTACGGCTCCAACCAAACGGGTCCTGGTATTTGCCTCGATAGCACTCTCAATTTCAGAGACCGGCGGTTAAAACAATTGAATTGTGCAATAATGAGAATGCTCAAAAGTTGCTGAAAAATAAAGGAGTGGAATTAACAAACTATGGATTTGTTAATCTGACACCAATTGTAATTGCAATGTATGAGTTGTATCTGCAAAATATTCTCTTGTTTCAATTGATCAAATAAATTACCCGACTAATTACCAGAATGCTTAGTCTGTTTCAATAACTTAGTTCTCAATGATATGAAAAGAATATGAACAAGTGCCCCCTAAATTAAGGGATCTGATTTATTTTTGAAACTTCAAGAGGCGATTGTCTCATTGAGATTCTATTAAATAAATTAAAGTTCATACGAGAAATGATGAAAAATTAATTACAATCATCAAAGAAGAAAAAAGATCTAAAGAGGAAAAGAGAATGAATAGAAGAAAGGAGAAAAGACTCGCTAGCTTCTAACTTCTAACTAAACGTCCTTCGGTTTGTCAATTAAGGGATCTGATAGATACATCTATCAGCTTTTTATTCAGGTACAACGAGTGCCATGCGATTATTCACAGCACTACTAATAGCAAATTTTGTAGCCGTATCGGCTACTCCTTCAAAAAAAAAAAAATACTAATAGCAAATTCCTAAGCCAACTACTAACAATAACAATACGATGAGCTTAAAAAAAAACAACAATATAATTCTTTTAAAATAGAAAGTAAGGCAATTTCGCGCTACTCTTCAAAAAATAAAATAAAAATAATAAACACGCTAACCAACAAACAACCTGCCTTCTTTCTCATTACAATCTCCTCCAGTTAAAAATTGTAACTACAATAAATCGAAAAGAATTGCCAAAAAAAGGACCCAGAAAAAATCTTCACATTTGTGCAAAATTTTATTTTTCAAGGGCCTTCTTTGCTTATTCATAATAACACCTTCCTATAAAAAAGAGCCGAATTTAGCCGCATGCAAGGATAATGAAACCGTCATCTTTGCAAATCCACCCTTACACTTTTACCTCAGTAGCAAGAGATCCTTCTACGTTATTTTGAGATAAACATGGCCATAAAGGCGATAACGCAACCACATTTCCGATTATTATAAGAGTTGGAGATACCAATTCGGCTGATTTGACCCCATTTACCAAATCTTCTAGCTTAGCAAAAACCTGCACCAAACAACCAAACATTTATCACAACCTTAAGTTTGCCTAAAAAAAAACATTTATCACAACTAATTCATCATCACTAAAAAACTAATTTTTCTGAATTTTACAAAAAAAAACTCACTTTCTAGATTCTCCAAAAAAAAATCGATAAAATAAATTAATTTTCAAATCCCCCCATGAGGGTAGTCTCAAAATCAATTCAAGTTAGATGGAATGTTAAACTTACCCCATGTAGCGCGCGGGGGGTGGGGGGGTGTATTCGAAAATCAATTTATTTTATAAGCGTTTTTTTGGAGAATCTAGAAAGTGACGTCGGTTTCCGTAATATTCAGAAAAGTTAGCAGGCTTTTGAGAATTCCCCTAAAAATAAAACTCTTGACCTACTATTTTGGGAAATTTTTCAAAACCCCTATAGGTTAATTTTAACCTTTCCATCCAATATAATTTTTAATATATACCAAAATGCCCCTCATATATTTGCTTTTATTTTTTATTTTCTCCAATTAAAAATAATAAATAAATGAAAAAAATATTTAAATTTTATCATACCGTTCTCTGTTGAGGAGTGGTGCCGCGCTCGACCGCAACCGCGGGTGTCTCAGAAGGCAAGCCATGCTTCATCAATTTTAGGGCTAGAGAAGGGAGAGTTGATAACCCCATGTAAATAACTAGGGTTGTGTCTTGATCGGCTACGTTTTCGGCTACGAATAATGGATCCGTGCCGCCGTTTCTCGAATGGCCAGTCAGAAATCTCACGCTGTACAAAAGTGATATTTTGTATGGTCAGTGTAATATTTCAATTTGCAATTTCTGATAATGCATGGGACATTTTGCAGTGGTATAAAACTATATATACATACCTGTTAGCGATGCCTCGATGAGTTAAAGGAATGCCAAGCTCTGCTGCTATTCCGGAAGCAGAGGTTATTCCTGTGTAATATAATTTGTCAAATTAAATTTTCAAGATTTTAAAATAAAGATAAAATAATATTTTATTGAACTTTAGAACAATATTGTATATATATGATCTTTAACTGTTCCCTTTAGGGCTTCTTTTATTTATGTTGAGGATAATAATACATGCCCTTTATTACTTTTTGAGTTATGATTACTATTTAGCTATTGTTAATTAGATTTAGCAGTAAATAATAATAAAAACTCAAGTTCATATTTATGAAGTCATACTTACCAGGAATAACTTCAACTTTAATTCCTTGTTGCTGTAGAAAATCCATCTCTTCACCTCCCCGACCAAACACCTTTATTAAAAAAAGTTAAAAAGTAAATTTATTAAATCCATAAATTATACAAAGTAATCAATCACTAAATGAATTACAGTTCCAAAGTGAAAATTACCAAAGGATCGCCTCCTTTTAGTCTTACGACATTCGCTCCAGCCTCAGCAAAACTCAGAAGCAACTCGTGTATTTCTTCCTATGTAGAAAAAAATAAATCCAAAATTAATGAACCAATTAACGGTTTATTTATTCATTAAAAAAAGATAGAATATTTATTTTCTTTTCGTTTTGGTTTTGAATTTCATTGAAAAGCCAACAAAGCCCTAAACTTCAGCACCGGACCAGTATAGCTGAGTTCAGTACAAATTAGCAGTACCAAAACTAAATGTAACAAATTCTAACAATTGAAGCAAGAGTGACATTCTAAGCCCATAAAACTATTCAACTAAAATACTTAAACCACATTATAATAATTGTAACAATAAACTCAATTCAATTCAATTGAGCATTATTCATATACTGATATACCTGAGTACGGCTATGATACCCAGCCGTCTTCCCAACATAAAGCAATCTCGCATCAGACCGCACCAAATCAAGCACATCATTCGAAACCAGCCTATCATACAGAATCAAATCCGCCTGCTCAATCGCCCGTACCGCCTTCACCGTCAGCAATTCCGGGTCTCCAGGCCCGGTACCGACCAACGCGACTCGGCCCAGTCCATGGTTTTCAATCTCTCCTCCATTTTCCTTCCTTCTGGAAGCTCTCAATGCTTCCAGAAGCTTCTTCAGCTCGGGGAGCTGGGTCGCAATTTCATTCGATTTGCTTTCGAAGTTATTTTCGTGATTTGAGGAGTATACCCAGCTGTCTCTTTGGTAGCGAGATTTGGAGTTGAATTCTGTGAACGGTGAAGAAGAAAGGAGGGCGGAGATCGGGGTTCGTTTCAAGCGGAGGCTTGAACTGGGATGCGAAAGGCGAGGTTGAGATTGAGAGGGCGAGGAGGAGAAATGGCGGAGGGTTTTAGAGGCCATTATCAATGGAGTTGGGTTTCACCTGAAGGCTTGCTTTGACATTAGAGAGCACGAGAATATATAAGTTTGAGACATGCCTACGGCCTATTGTATTGTATTGTATTGTCAAGCTTTGAGAGGAGTGAAGGGTCAGAGACGACCATGTTGACTTTAGTCGTAATGTTAATGGGGTGTTCTGTGTAACGAGTGGTTTGTGCGAATGTCTTGACCCGGTACATAAATGAATGGAGTGAGATGGGGATGGGAATGAGAGGATGAGAGAGGGAAGTGAGTTTGTCTAGCTCTTGCCTTTTGGTGATGGCTAAAGGACCAGGTTCAATGTACTTAGCTTTCATTGTTCTTTTCGGCTTGGTTAAATGTTTGTTGTCTTTGTTCTTTTCATGTGGCGAATACTGCAATTTATGTTTATGATCTAATTTTACTATTATGGACTTATGGTCTTTAAACTTATTTATTTTCTAGCCCATTGTGACAATAGAAGCAAGAACGGGTTCAAATGCTGAAGTCAAATTGATGTAATAATGGGTTAATCTAATAATTTAGGTTACCCAAGCCTAAAACAAAAACTATTGCCCTTATTATTATGCTAAAACGCTAAATAATGATACTTTTGTAACAAGACAAGATTAACTACATTTCAATCATATATCCTTGAGATTAAACCAAATTAGAAACTTTTCTAACATTTGTAATTTTTTCTAGCATCATTTTGTTCTTTTTTAAATTTCGTACATTATATCATCATAATCATACTTAAACAATAAAAAAGGACATTTTATCTATTTCGATTAAGATATATATAATGTGATCCAAGTAATGTTTCAAAAAGAACAAGAGCTAATAAAAAAACAATAAGCTAAAATTACATATCACCATTCTTTCAAGACAGAAATACAAACAGAACCTAGAATACACATCACAGAAAAAGAATATATATGGAAAAAATAAACAATAAAAAAAAGAAATCTAATGTTCAATTCCTCCAAGTTCTGGAATCATCATTAACAAATATATGGGGATTATGTATAAAAAAAAATACAAAACTTCGATAAACAGAAATATTGATATTTCACGGACGCGTAGCAGAATTTCCTGTTATGATTCAGAAAAAAGTATTAATGAAACAATATAGTACAAATGATAAAAAATTGCATAAATGCCCTCAATACATAGAAATACTAGTAAACTAGTATTCATTTTTTTTTCTATTTTGAAATGAAAGTATTAAGAAAAAAATTATAAAAGTATGTAAAGAACATACCTATGCAACGGGGATCTTTAAAAGAACAAGAGAGAGAAAGTACAAAGAAATAGCAATTACTATTCCTCCAACAAAATTTTGAAAAAGACGCTTATTGTCCCTAGTTGGTACAAAAGCATTCTTTAGAACATTTGTCAAGTCAAATACCCGATATGATATCTGCAAAAAAAAAAAACATTTTTTTTATATTAGTTTGCACAAAATATTTTATATTTTTAATAAAGAAAAAGGGAAGTATGTGAAATTTCTTTTATAACCCTTAAAAACATTAAAATGTACCTTGTACCACCCATTATTTTAGATTATTTTGTAAGGGTGAATGGTATGTTTCTTGTTTTATTGTGGTGAACAAGATTTTTAGGTTTTACAGGGGTACAAAAGATATTTTTTTTGCAAAAATATAAATAACAAGTTAACTTACAAGGACATAAATAGTGGTGGTAAGCATGAAATTAAGCAAGGGGTAGCTTGGGATAAAAGAAAGAAGAAATTTCGGCTGCCCATTTGGCAAACCAGATCTGCAAAATATTTCAAAATTAATATGTTAAAAATAAATATAATAAAGGACAAATAGTATCATTAAAGATATAAAACTAAATAAAGAACACTAAGGTTGTCGAATGTTTTATGGGATGTTAAATGCCGTAAAAATTGGATATGTAATTATCACATGATATGATTAAGTGTACCGTATTCATGTATAATGGAACGTGTTGCAATTTATGATTTGTCAATAGACAATTTGTGTATCAACATACCATTTTGTGTAAACAATTACAATGTAGAACTTATTAATACATCATTTTATGTGCCAAAATATCATTTGCCTTTTCGTACAACAGTTATGATAGATTAAAGGTATATTACTTGTAAAATTGTATAACATGTATATTATGCAAAAAATATACCTTAGCCAAATGTGAATTTGAGAAATATAAGTCTCCAAGGTAATCTTGCCAAGCCACCTATTAAAAAAATAATATTATTTCAAAAAGTAAAATCAATGAATTAAAAGAGTTTACTAATAAATAAATAATTATACAAATAATAAGTCTTACGCAAAAAGGGTCAATGAGCAGCCTCTTAGTTGTGGCGTGAAATTTCTCAAGCAGATATAAACCCTAGAAAAACGGTACATATGAATTATCTATCATTACAGAAATAATTATATGAAAAAAAATATTTTTTCATATAATTATATGAAAAAACTAAAAAGTATATCAAAACCATTAAAGAAAATGTAAATATATTTTTTCTTACGTGATAGGGATCCAAGACGTGTATGGATGGTACTTGTTGTACGTAAGTTTGTCTAACTTGTAAATATATTCATACCACAAATAACCAACCTACAAAAAATAAATTAAAAAAATGATAAAAATAATAAAACTATTTTTAATAACAATATAATATACTGAATATAATATTACCAGCACTGCAACAGAAACAATGGCTGTCTTGATGGCCAACTTAATTTTAGCTTCTTGCTCTTCAAGCTTCTCCATCCATTTCTCAACCTATTTACATTAATAACAAATTAAAACCATCCAGAAATTAAATACGTGAAATTTTATTACAAATTAATTTCATAAAGTAATGAATAAACTTACAGTAGGGTGATAATACGCATAAATCATTCCAATGATCCAAATGTATCGATCAAGACCCGATCTGAAATGCCATTCGTGCAACAAAGGCAGGTTCGCTTTGGAAGGTTCCGGATCCTTGTACCCTAATTTTAAAAAATTAAATAAATTAATTAAACATCGCATTTCCAGTAAATACAATTAAACATTAGCTCAACGGTTCATTCAGCATGTAAAACCCCTAAATAATCACAAAATAAACCAAAAAATCAGGAATAAAAAAAAAATATAACATTCACAAAACAAACCGAAAATTAACGAAAATAAAATAAAAATAACACCAACAATACTAACAACTCGACCCCTTAAAAAACCAACAACAACAATCACAAACACAAATCACCCACAAATCAATACAAAATTACAAACATATTAATTAATTAATAACACAAAACACCCACATACATACCTAACAAGATGGTCAAGGGGCTCCAGAAGACCTCGAAGACTCGGGGAATCTCCCACATGGCGATGACGACGAGGAAGCAGGCGGCGAGCTTGGCGGCCATGACGGCGGGCACCTCGTTGTGTTTGCTGAATAGACCCAGCGCGCCGTACACCATCAGCGTGAACAGCGTGTGCATCGGGCAGATGTAGTATAACATGTAGTCGTTGTCTAACACTATGCACGTCAACGCCACAAAGAAGTTCAGCCGCCACATCATCTGGGTCAGAAAAGAAAGAGAGGAATGTGTTTGTTTATGTGTTTTAGGGAAATTTGCAACAAAGCCCCTGGATTTGACTAAGTTGCAAAAAAGGCCCTACATTCTTAGGAAATTCAAATTTTAGTCTCTCCCGTTTGTTAGCCTTGAGCACCGTCAAATAACTCCATTTAATGCAGGGGATTTTTGCAATTTAGCGATAACATAGAGGCTTTTTCGCAAATTTCCTTATTTTTTATTCAAATCAAATGTGGTCAATTCATCGGATAATTTATATTTTACAAATGAAACATTAAATTGATAACTAATATTGTGAATTAACTTATTTCATATGATGCAAAACACAGGAAAACGGTATATTTAATATTTATTACCTGGGCGAATCTAGCGAGGCTGAAATCTTTCCTGATGTAGTAATAAGAGAAGTTGCCGAATCCGGTCATCCAAACGTAGGCTGCGATGAACACTCTGATCGCGTTGTATATTTCCGACGCGGCAAAGTAGTGATACATCAGAAATAACACCTGAGTAAAAAATAACATTTTATTTATTTAGGTATTAAGAAATATATAATAAGGAAACTGCTATACCTCCTTTTTTAGAAGCTTAAAATAAATAATAGGGTAAATGGTATTTTGGTAGATAAATCATTGCTTGTTCTCTCAAAAGAATGTATATAAAAAATACAAATACATGAAAAAATGAATTAGAAACACTTGATTTGAATTCATACCAATACATTTTAAACCCTTGTGAGAAAAAAACATAAATAATATTATTAAAAAATAAAATATTTACCTGCATCCAGCCTTTCCATTCCTCAGTCTGATGCCTGTTCAGATACATAGTCGACTTTCCAGAAAAAGCCGACTTATCATTATGTTTTTTGAACGAAGTTAGAGCAGAAGCGATAATCAAAAGTATGTACAGAAACAGAAACAAGTCCCTGCTGTATTTCTGCAATTAGAAATAATGATGATGTCATAAACGAATTAAATAAATCAATTTTGGGGAAAAGGGGAGGAAAGATGAGGAGGACCTTTGGGCTCTCTGGAAATAAACTTGTGCGATCGCATAAGTAGAAATAAACGAGAATTAAGCCGAATTCGGACCTGTAAATAGAAGGATTAAATTAGTAAATTAATTGGTTAATTAGAAAGGGGCAAAATGGTAATTAAGTACTCACATAGCCCTTAACACAGCACGGTTTTCAAGCAAGAACGGTTCATCCATTGTTATAAACCTAAAATTCAAAAATCAAAATTAATTAACCAAAAAATTAAACAAAAAAAACTCAGAAATTAAACGAATTTTGATAAAAATACCTCATTAAACTTGTTTTAATATTGGGATTAGATCGAGATTTTGAAGAGGGAGATTTCGTTAAAGCTCCTTCTAATAATATCGCCTTTTCTTCTTCTTTATTCGCTTCATTTGATAGGTTTTCTAAACTTAAATCTGAATGCCTGCACAAATTTTAAAAAAAAAAAAAGAGAGAGAGAGAAATATTATACTTAATTATTAGATGGAAAATTTTGCTTACAAAATTATGAGTGAAATAAATAAAAGAAAAGAAATCTTACAGTTTAGCGGGTGAAGAAGATTTCTTATATTCTAAAAATTCGGAGTATATCCATGCAATAAGTACTGGAAATAGGCCAAGAAGAAAAGAAACCTAAAAAAATAAAATGAGATTATATCGTTATTTCAGTTTCAGAAATAAATGAAATAAATATTATGGTACAAAAATGCCAGTTAAGCATGACTGAGAAAATTGTACTACACTAGTTGGGTCAAAGTCAAGATCTAATTTTTTATGTAATTAACTAATAAATAAAAAAATAGAGTTCCTTACATATTTTTGGCAATATATCTAACTATCATGTGTTCAAAAGAATAAGTGCACAAGTCTATTACAAAAAGGAATTAATATTGCACATAATAACTGTACTTTTAGACCAAAATTGCATTTTTGGAACCTGAACTTAAATTTTACAAATACGGACTTAATTTTATTTTTCTCTTTCTTTTCCATTTATGTATGCATGACTTAGATCTATCTGGCACCAAACTTTCTTTTTTTCTTTGGAATTTAGAAAATTATGGTGCAATATTATTTACAAAATTTCAAATCAAGATCAAATTGTCCATTTTCATAACAAACAGATGCAAAGTCCTAATCTTTATAAAATTCCCTACTCACAGTAGCTACATCATGCCTTTGTGACAGATTTACAAATAACACCTCCCTAAAAACACAATCACGTTATAAATTAAACAGTAATACAAATTCAATCCTCAATTTGACAATTACAATAAAATTAATTGTCTAAATTCAGTCCCCTAACCAAAATTCAGACTTTTTGGAAGGCAGATCACATACTTACAAATAAGACCTCCCCAAAAAAATTCAAATTGCGGCAAATTATACCAACAAAACTAATACCCAAATTCGCTCAACACAATTCAAAGACAATCAAACCAAAAAATTGAACAAATTCAATGCTAGAACCAAGATTCAAAAGTCGTGAATTGCATACCTGGCCAGGAGTAACTGGGCCGAACACCTCCATGTCGCCCTGAACCAGAAACAAAAGACCCACAAAAAATTTCAGCTCAAATTACCCAAATCTCATCAAAATCAAACAAATTCAAGCAAAAGCCACCTCAATTCACGAAAAAACAATCCTCGCCAATTGAATCTCTCTCTTTCTCTCTTTCCGCTCCGCCCTTTATTTTCTCTGGGGCTGAATCTTCATCCACACGAGCGAGCGAGCAATTGAATTGAATGATTCCGGTTGTTGGATTTATTTAATTAAAGCGAAAAACGAAAAGTGGGTCTGAGAGAGGAAGCCCGAGTTTGAAGCAAAATGTTAGAACAAAGGTCCCATTCTTACACTAGAAAGAAAAAGGGAGCAGTTGAGTTGGTTTGGTTGTGTGTTGTGTGTTGTGTGTTGGTTGTTGTTGTTGTCCTTGCTTTCAACAAAAACATTAATTTGTATTGTTTTTTGTTTTCTTAGCTTCTAATTCTCACTTTCATCTCATAATTATGTTGTGTGTTCTGACAAAATATATTGGACAAAATATTGGGGATTTTTCTTTTAATTGGAAAGCTAAATTGGATGTGGTATGTGGACCTGGTCTACCAATACATTTTGTAGGACATTTTCAATGTCTTTTGTCAATAGTAAACAGAAAATGGAAAATATGACTACCTACCTTTTGTAAATATAATACATGTGTTGTGCATCATTGATGGCATAACTTTATCTTATAGTGCTGTTTTTAAGAGAATATATTATGTCAATAAATTTCAAATGAATGTTTTAGGAAAATGTTTTTGAGGGACAAATGTTTTAGGAAAATGTTGTATCTAATAAAAGGAATATATCACATTTAGTAATAAATAATCTGAATTGATATTTTAGGTTAAAATGGTAGATTGAGTTCATTGATATGATTCTATGTAACTAAATAAAATAAGATAAATCTTATTAAGGTTTGGTGAAGAATTTAACAGAGAAATAAACAAAAATTCTTGCACAAAAGTTT
Source organism: Juncus effusus (assembly GCA_027726005.1). Lineage (NCBI taxonomy): Eukaryota > Viridiplantae > Streptophyta > Magnoliopsida > Poales > Juncaceae > Juncus > Juncus effusus. The sequence continues at coordinate 9,714,316 of CM050890.1, read as the reverse complement.
GGGACAAATACATAAAAGTTACATAATATAATTAAACACAATTAAGTGAAATGCATCATTTCTTGTTTCTGTTGTAATTATTGTTAATACAGAAAGTTAAACAGCTGAAATGTCAAAATCCGGTACCAAATAACTTTATTTAAACCCGTACCAAAATTATCAAGGAGAGTTAGGTGGACAGCTTTTCTTCGTTTTGTCAAATCGAGTCTTATTTGACTTGGAAAATCTTAACAGATTACGGATATCTGTAAATATAAAATGAAACTGTAGTAAGTCAGTAATCAGTTATCTACACTCTGGATTGGGCCTGTCAACCATTTTCTCTCAATTTAAGGCCCATGTAAATTTGAGGAAATTATAAGAAATAAAAAATTCATAAGTTTTCTTTCAATAGTTAAGCGTTGAGGCCTGAATTCATGAGTGCCCGTACAGAACAACAAAATGTCATGCATGTATACAGTGCAAACAGAAAAATATCATGAATTTTATAACATGCCATAAACTGATAGAAATTATAACCATCTGTGGATTACTTTCTGTAAGTATTTTTGTATTTATCAATTAACTTTTTGTAGTAAGCAAGTCATTAATACACTTTTTTTGAAGGAAACAAGTCACTAATACATCTTTTTCAAGCAACTAAATGCATCAATTTAATTTTAGATGTACAGAAATGCATGTGGTTATGATTGGTACATTGAATTTTTTAGTGTACTACGAACCCCACGCTAAAAGGCTCATAAACAACTGGCAAATTATCTGTGGTGATTAAATATTATATTGCTATATATTGCTAGAGTAGAATATCCAAAAAGAATATTAGTTCAAAATCAAATTCAAATTTATTGAAGTCGTTAAAAATTTCTCAGAGAAGGCGAATCTTGGAAGTCTTTTTCAACTCTGAATGGAAATTTGTAGATAAGTAACTTGAGAAAACTATCAAAAAATAATATCCACAAATAAGAAAGCCATGTTAGAGTGGAACACGAAAGAGTAATGGCAGTTAGCTATCTGTAATATTTATCCATTAGCTTTTTGGAGTTGTTTTTGAAAGATCAGCCTCTCTGCATTGAAGTGACTTTCGTTACATGTACCATTGTCTTGTCTACATTGAATTACTCATCTTCTGTTTCTTCTTCTCATATTTCAATCATTCAATGTAATGAAAACTCTGTTTTAGAGGGAGAAAGAAACTGCTAATTGTGCGGTCTATGCAGCAAGTCATCTAAAAATAGGAATTTAAAAAAAAAAAAAAAATCTTAATCTTCTTTAGTAATTGAAAAGCTCAAATTTTCTGACCTATTTTTGCTATCTAGTCGCGCTAACTTTTTTTATGCACTTACGATGTTAAAGACTTAAAGTTAGACGTACTCCATTTAATTTTCTTGCATTTAGACCAAATTACCACTCATCATTTGTTTTAAATTTTTATTAAACCCGAAAATAAATAAAAGAAAAAACAACATGTTAGGGAAAAATGAATAAAAAAGAATAAAAATATAAAAAAAAATCATAAAACATAAATTAGGAAAAATCATGTAAAATAAAATAGTAAATTAAAATAACATGCGAAATATTAAGTGGCGAAAATAAAATAATATATCATAAAATATTACCATAAACACAATATCATGACATATAACATGGCAAAATACTATTTTACCATTTATATATTATTTCTTAAAAAGAAAATATAATATGAAAAAAAATTAATAGGAGTACTTTGATAAAAAAATAATCAATTTAGATGGGTTGTTAATTGTTGAGTTTAAACCTTATAGAAGTTATATAATCAATTTTGATAAGAATTGAAACCTAAGAATCATGTAGACGCACCACTTTTTCATATTTTACCCAATTGCATAATCAATATTTTTCGACTACACATTTATGTGATTTTGCTTTTGACCTAAAAATAAAAATACACTTATTTTTCTCACTTATCTTATGTCATTCTAAATCACTTTCAAATCCTTGAGAAAAAATCACGACACTATACACAACACCAAGGAGAAACTCCAACGTAGAAGTAAATATAACTTCTGTCAAGTCATTTGTTTCATGCTCGCCCTATGAATTATGATTGATGAACTCCAAAGACTTCCATGTGGGACCCGGCTGTAAGAACAGTTTCAAGTCATCACATCACTTGTGTTCTTCTTCTTCTTCTGGCCAATGAAATGATAAGGCGAGCGCAAATCACACACACACTCCAGCGCGCTGTGGATATCCTCTCTCCACCTCACTCCTCTCTCTTCTCCTCCTCACTCTCTCTCTCTCTCTCTCTCGCCCTCTTTATTATTTATTCAACTCACACCATTTTGAAAAACAGAGAACCAACCGAGCTCAGCCGCCTCTTTTTACTTGCTCACTCACACACACACCCATTTCAACAAAGAGTTGTTTTTAGAAAGACCCTTTTGATTGAGTTAGCTTTGGGAAATTTGTTTGATTGATATAAGATAATAGAGATGTGGTCTGTGAGTTATGGAGGAGTGGAGTTGACCAAGACGGGCTTGGAATTGTCTTCTTGTAAGGCCAGGCAAAGAAGGTCTGTGTATAGACGCAGTTCAGGTGTTTGTTGCATGGTCTCACCCACTCAAAATGGTATATATTATCTTCTTTTACCTAATTAAGTGATAGCCAATTAATTGTTGTCAAATTGTGAAATTTGAGAGGTGTAATTAGTGACAGCCCATGAATTGTTGTCGAGTTGTGAATTTTGAGAGGCGTGAGGATTATTTTGCCTGTTGTGGTTTGTGTTTTTGATTTGTAATTGATTAATTTGTGGATTTTATTGCAGTTCAGTTCCCCACATTGACTTCAATCCCAACTGGGCCTATTTCGATTTCGGCTCTGCTAGAAGTGGTTTCTGATGACCTTCAGAAACTTAATACAAATCTAAAATCGGTAAGTTATCTTACTATATTTAGTTAATTGATTAGTTTTAATGATGTTGTGTTTTAATCACTCAAATATCTTTACAATTGAATGCCCAAAAATCATTATATTTAGGCAATTGATTGCAAATAATTCACAATCATGAGTTTCTAAATAAGTGGTTTTGTTAAAAATTGAGTGAATTCATGTTAGAGTCCCCAAATAAACCCTAAATAAGCCGCGAAATCTCAATTGAGTTTTTTTTGGAATAAATAATATTTGAAATATTTTATATATTTTTGTAGATTGTTGGAGCAGAAAATCCAGTATTAATTTCAGCGGCTGAGCAAATATTTGGAGCTGGTGGGAAGCGATTAAGACCCGCTTTGGTTTTTCTCGTTTCAAGAGCTACTTCTCAATTATCTGGCTTAAAGTATGCCCTAATTTTAATAATAAAACCCTAACTCAAAACTAATTATGTACAGAGTGGAAATGTTGTTAAATTACGATGCTTTTTTTCTTTTTTGTTAAAACTATGAAGATAGTGAGGATTAAATTCTTCACCATTTTCAATTTTCAATAACCTTCCTTTGATTCTAAAATATCTTTTATTAATTATTAATTGGAAATAATTGACAGGGATTTAACGACACAGCATCAAAGATTAGCAGAGATAATAGAAATGATTCATACTGCTAGTTTGATCCATGATGATGTTCTTGATGAAAGTGAACTAAGAAGAGGTTCATATCTTTTTTCCATTATTTTATTCATGAATTATTTAATTATTGTGATAAATAATTTGATTATTTTTAGTAACTACAAATATTTATTCTGAGTGGTACTGGTTAGTGATTCTTTTAGTAACTAATTAATTATTCTCTTTAGTAAACATTAATTATTTTTTACTAAGTAATCAATGAGGTTCATGTCCCTTATTAATTCAAAATAAAAAATCATCCAAATGCATGATCTATGCTTGTCTAAGAATAAGGCTTGACTATTTTGGTACAAATACATGATTAAAATTTGCTTATTAATTATACATAACTTTTCAGGTAAAAAGACGATTCATCAATTATACGGGACACGAGTTGCAGTACTAGCCGGAGATTTCATGTTTGCTCAATCTTCATGGATCTTAGCAAATCTTGAAAATCTTGAAGTCATCAAACTCATTAGCCAAGTAATATATATATATATTCTTCTCTTATTTCACAATTTTAAGGGACCTGATGTTGTACCTGCAACACGACATTCCTTTTTTTCTTTTTCCGTGGAAAAACAGTATACAGAGGCAATAAACAGTGAACAGTATATACGTAAAGTAAACAGTGAAAAACAATGTATATAGAAAAAAAAATAGTATATTGAATAGCGTAAAAACATTATATACAAATTCCAAACAGTAAAAAATGCACAAAAATAATATATATGTAAAAATGGAAAAAAAATAGTATATTGAAAAGCGGAAAAAACAGTATATACAGAATTCCGTCGCGTTTTGGGCGTGCTCAAGACTGTTGCGTTTTCAGATTTTCCTTGTTTTATTCCATCTAAATCTTATTATTTCTATAGAGAAAGAAAGCTAGTATCCTTCATTGTATTTTTTTCATCCTTCTTTGTTGTCTATGATTTTTATGATACTTTTTTTATGAATTCATAACTAACAATGAGTACTTATTTCCAATCCATAAATAGGTAATCAAGGATTTTGCAAGTGGAGAAATAAAACAAGCCTCAAGCCTTTTCGATTGTGACGTAACCCTAGAAGACTACTTACTAAAAAGCTACTACAAAACGGCCTCTCTTCTCGCCTCTAGTACAAAATCAGCCGCTATATTCAGCCAAGTAAACCCTAATTTGTGCGCTCAAATGTATGAATACGGTAAAAACTTAGGCCTTTCATTTCAAGTGGTAGACGATATTTTAGATTTCACTCAATCGGCCGAACAATTAGGGAAACCGGCCGGGAGCGATTTGGCCAAAGGGAATTTAACCGCTCCTGTAATTTTTGCGTTGGAAATTGAGCCCAAATTGAGACAAATAATCGATTCGGAATTCAAAGAAGATGGTTCGTTAGAAGAAGCGATTGAATTGGTTCATAGTTGTGGGGGCATTAAAAGGGCTCAAGATTTGGCTAAGGAAAAGGGTTTGTTGGCGATTCAAAACTTGAAATCGTTGCCTCAAAGCGAGTTTAAAACGGCGCTTGAGAATGTGGTTAAGTATAATCTTGAAAGAATAGATTAGGGATTTGATTGTTTTTTGTATGTATTATTTGGGGAAGTTGTGTTGTATACATAGTGAATGGGTAGGCTAATATAATTTATACATTAAACGATATTTTATTGGGAAATTGACAAGTTTTTGAGAATGCAAGGGGTCATGCGTGGAAGAATAATTTGTATGAATGAAAAGTATTTGAACATATACTTCAAGAACATGGCCACCTCCAATTCCATACCTCTCTTGTCTCTTTCAAGTTTCACCAAAACTCTCTTTAATCCCTTACTGGTGATTCGGTTGACTAAAAGAACATACCGATTCGGAATATATCCACAATATACAACTTCAAAAGCACATGCCTGACTAGTCATAATATACTAGTGTGTCGGACAGGATATTGACGACATTAAATTAATATCATTTGTTTTATATATACCAAATGCTCTATGTATGGCAGAAGCAAAGTAATATAATTAAACAAAAAATGAAATATATCAATGTATTAAAACCCTCTAATCAGTTGACATATATTCGGAATCTACATATATAATAAGGCACATTTAATTTGCTTACGTGTTTGATTCTCGGTGCCTCTTATCAGCGGCTATATTCAAATCCAATCTCCTTAATTAAACCCATACAGGCTCTCAGACACATCATTATCATGCATCAATTTTTGTGAAAAGATAATTGGTGGGGTTTGTGAGGAGGGAATAGAAACTTGGAACAAGAAAACCATGGCATGCATGGGACAACCTCAAACCCTAAATTGCTCAGGAGTGGGCCTCTTAATCCTTTGAATGCGGATCAGAGACCAATAATCAACATTATTTAAGCAAATAAAGCCTGGTCTCTCTCCATCTTTTGTTTCCAAATGGTGAACCAATGACATAGATTGATAGACATATAGAATATAGAGACCATGTATTCATGTTAGCAAAATGGACTTGCTATTGTGCATCGAGAAGGGTTATGGGCAACAAATGAAATAAAATATTTTTTAATTTGCAGAACGAAAAATATATGAATAGAATAAAATAATATATAATGAAAAGACACGGCAGCAAGCCGCGAGAGGGAGAGAAAGGATCGCTACCTGGAATATGATGAATTCAGGACAGCTCCACGAGTAATGACTCATTTTATATATTGTTTTGTGATCAATGTTCAAGAAATCACTAGGCGGTAACTAGAATCGGTAGGGCATGGATAGCGTCTAGGTGGCGGACATTTTAGAATTATAATAGTAGATTTGTCATCAGCTTACACAAGTACGAGAGAGATATGAGATTTAAAAAAAATTGGGTCCAAAACTCTTGGAATTAGATGGAGAAAATCGGAATGAAAACTAAAATCATGATTCAGAAGGAAAATCGAGAGCCATACGACTAGGAGTTAGATGAAATTAATCATAAAAGTAAAAAATTAATCAAAAAATCAATAATTAATTGGAAAAGTCAGTAATTAGACATTTCTAGGCGACAAAACTGATTTTTTGAACTGATTTGCCAAAATTCCTTGGTGAAGGACCGATTAGTGCCTAGGTGCAAATTTTTTAAACATTGTTTTTTTACGTGCGTATATATATACTTCATAGTTAAGCAATTTATATATGATTTTTATCTTTTGGGCCAACGTATATATTTATAAAATAAAAAAAAATAACTATATAAATTAAAAAAATTCAAATTTATTGAGGGTAATATACTTACTCTTTAATCATTTTTGCTTGAGAACAAAATTATGTTCCACCCCATCATCACAAGAAAGATTAAACTTGCTGTTATAGTACTTGTGTGGTCCCTCCTCAAAATTGAACATATGCGACCAACTTTATTCACAATCATGTGCCTATCCTTTATAAACTGTAACAAAGAAATAAGTTGTATCCGTATAGTATATTTATATCTATAACCGTACAACATCTAGTATCATACACAAATAAAAGCTAAAGCTGATGAAAGAGGATACTTTCGTAATCCCTTTTGAACTAAATATAAAGATAAGGGGTATACGGTGTACGTGACATTATGTATAAATTGCAGGGGTGATACATTTTAATTATGTTAATCTATAGATCATTCATAATATCTTTTGTATCTCATAGGAGGTATATACGTATGAGATTCTTTAGAAATTAGAGGTTACAAACTTACACATGAATTTTGCTGTAGATAACTTTGTAAAGTTGGTTCACAGCTAACAAAGAGAAGATCCAATGCAAGGGGAATCTCATGAAACTGGCCGAGCCATGTCTCCCGGCTAAGAGGGCGGAGATCCGGCAGGGTGGGGCCCACATGTGCGGCGCTGTCCCCAGTGATTCCCTCCCTGTGCCGACACGTGGGTGGGTCCTCTCACTTTGCATGCCACGGCATTCAGCCAAGTGTCATAGCGTTTGTTTCGTGAGGGTCTTTGATTGTCTTGAGACTGATGAGAGAGTTGGTGGAAGTGGAACATTTTACTTCGCTTTAGAAATGGTATTAGGGTTTGAATTTTTTTTGTTTGTCAATACTACTATCTAGTGTACTGGTAATTTCATCTTGGTTATGACTAAATATAATTTATTTTTTTTATTTTAATGTAGTTAGTGATGGAATGATTTTTGGCTATATAATTTAAAAGTAAATGTATATTATCCTTGGAATGCCTATATATAATTGAAAAGTGCAACAAAGACCCATCAAATTTGTAAGCTTTTTCTTTTAGGAGGAGTAAAATACAAAAATGAACCTATTTATTTATTTTATTTATTTTTTTTGCTTTAAAAATTGATCCTAGTTGGTGCATGTATATATTATATGAGAGAGAGAGGCATGTGTGATTTGTGGGTGCATGTGCTTGGCCGCGCTACGCCTTCACAACGCAGTTTAGTATACTATACAGGGCTGCTTTATAGGCTACTAATTAAATCTTTATTACAAAAGCCAAAGCAATTATGTATTAATGTAATTACTTGCGTATATAATAGGAGCAATTAGATTTAAATGTTCCAATTTATTAAATATGCTGGTTGACCCTTCACTTCTCCCACCGAAATAATAACACAACAAAAAATGAATAGTTACAAAGCATATGTGATAAGACCATAGTATTATGAGTATATTATTATAATACATAAAATATTTTGTTATAAATTCCTCTTTTTTTTTCTTTTTTTTTTTCTTTTTTTTTGAGATCTTTGCATTTCTCATTATAGAACTGAAAAGGTTTATAATAATTAACTATAGTTCTCTCAGTCTCAATCTGAATACATAAACTAACTCTAGGTAAAATTGAAAAGTTAACCCATGAAAATCTGGATATAATTAACTAAATAAAAAATGGAGGAAGATTCAAAGACAAAACTTGAAGACACGTTCATGGTACCTGGCATTCACATGCAAACTCTACTTTCCTTTCTTCCAAAACCTAACAAACTACAAAAGTAAGATCCTAAATTTTCTCAGATCCATCCATACAAACATAAAAATCTTATCTTTTCACCCTTCCTCCGTTTTACAATGCACCTTTTTATCATGCTAATTTCAATATTAAACTCCATGAATATTTATCACTCTAATAATAAAAAAGTACAAATGTCCTCAAATTGTACACTAGCATTTCATTTTTACCTGCAAATATTAACAAAAATAAAAAATGTTACAAAGAAGTAAAACAGTGGAAATATAATCACATTTGACAATCAACAATTTCAGAGATCAGTTTCATATTAAGATGAGAAAAGCGGAAAACTTATATTGATGGAGTAGACAATCACTATATAACTTATGATAAATAGAGTTATTTTGGTTTTTCTTTGAAAACATTAGTAACCAAATTGAGTAGAAAATGAGTAAATCAAAACACTATCATTACCAGACTTAGGATCATGAAAACTCAATTACACAACTATTTGCAATAGTTTATCTTCTTCTTCAAACAAGGAGGCTCATATTTACGCACCTTAACATCCTTTTCATCTGCACTACTAAAATTCCAACAAAATCCAAAAATTAATACAAACTAATTTAATGCTCTTCTTCAATTGTTCTGAAATTTCCTACTCAAAATCTTTCTCATTTAATCTCTGCTCACTATCCAATCCATTTAGCAAACCAGCGAGGGCACGCATGACAGAGACTTGTTCTCTCAACGCTTCGATATAATCTGCCGTCTCTTCAAACAATCTTTCGACTTGCATTTCATCTCCTCCAGGCACAAGTCTCTGAAGAGCCTTCACTTTCTCCTCTATCTCTTCCCCTCCTTCCACCTTCTCTTGACTCTCTGTGTTTTTCAATGGTGCCGAGTTTTTAACGACAATGCATGATGGTTTGTGCTGAGATGGTCTTCTCAGGCGGCGCCGGAGGGCTCTGGCCCACAGACGGCCGCCTGAGGATCGGGCTAGGCCTAGCTCCGCCGCTAGTTTTATTCTTTTGCCTCTTTCTTCTAGAAGTTCTTGAGGGTACTGGTTGGTTGTTGGTTTTATGAGTTTTTTGAGGTTTTGTTGTTGAGGATTGGCCATGGAGAGTCAATTTGTATGTATTTTTTAGTGAGAGCTGTGTGAGCTAGAGAGAGATGAGGAGACTGGGTTTGATTTCCTGTACTGTTTAGGGGTTGGTGGGGGTGAGTTATATATAGGGAGATAAAGTTTGAACAAAATTATTCTATTTATTGTTTTATTATGGTTTTGGATGCTTGACAGCATGAGGTGTCTACAAACTGCAGCTTGGTCAGAGAGACATGTGTAGTGTAGGTGAGGTGATTTGTTTCTGAATGAAGTTCCGAATTTCCGAATTTTTTTGAAGCAACATCTTTTTGAAAAGGAAGATTGGGAATCAGGTCGGGTAGAATTGAAATTATATGCTATATACTATTTTTATTTTTTAAAATGTATATTGTTTACCAAATGAATTTTTATATACTGTTTGTTTTCAGTTTATATATTTGTATATACTATTTTTTTTTTTAAATATTACTGTTTTATCGAATGAATTTTTATATACAGTTTGTTTTCAATTCATATATTTATATATACTGTCGCTACATGATCGCTACAATACCGTCGCACAGTATTAGCTCTCTTTTGAAAATTAATTGAGAAAATAGCACCCATCTCAAAAAAAATTGCGGTCTTTTTTTCATAATAACTGGCGGTAGTATTAGTTACTTAATTTTTTTTCCCATATAAGTGTTATTCTCTCAATTATTTTTCAAAAAAATGCTACTAAAAAATAGTCCAAATTTCCAATATTATCTAAGTTTTGTTTATCTTGCTTGTGAAAATTATCCAATTTTTCTTGACAACTAGATAAGATCAGACCGCATTATGAAAATTATACATGTTTTATAGCGTGGATATATATATCTATCGAAATAGAAATTATATCTGATTCGTTTCGTAGTCAACCTCTAATTCAAGACAACTTCAAATTTTAATTTTTTTAAATTTAAATTGCGGGGATAATGTTCAAGTTCTCTGTCGTGAGTTTCTGACTCAGGAAGATGACGAGGCAGATTGAAGTGTGCACATCAGCACATGTCCGGATTCAAACCCTTCTTATTCGATTTTTTTGTATTTTTATGTTTTATTATATGTTCTCATTCTCCTAAGATCATTTTTAAATATCGTAATATTTTGCATAATGTAATAATGATTCTTTTTAAAGGAAAAGAAGAACTAGTAAAATCTACCAGAAATATACAAATGACTAAAAAATGAGCAACATTTGCATTATGCCAAACATTAGAAATAAACTTGTTTGATATTCATCTGTTGCAAAAAAAGAAGATCCTCATTTTATTCAACTTCTTATTTTCTTCTCTTTCTTTGGGGATTTGGAATTAAGCACATGGAAGCATGTTAGGGTTACATAGGTTGTTATATCCATGGGCTGCCACGTGCGTACTTCTCCTGCTACACAGCATATCAATACTATATACCACCAAACCAGTCTGGCCTGTATCCTGTGGCAGTACTCTAACAGATCTATGCCTTTGCAATATTTTCTTCTATTGAAAATGTTTATTTTTCAAAACAACAAATTTAGGAACTATACAATCGGACCCGTTGCATAGTCTGTCATGTAAGATTCTAAATCTTTTAATAATTTTTTTTCTTTTCTTTTTAGTATTGTTGTTTAGAAAATATTTAGGCTATCAAAATAAATATTTAAGAAATATAGATTGTTTTCATTCTTATATTGTATATTAGGGGTGGTTTGATTCGTGATTTTAAATTAGGATGTCAAGGCATCCAAGTATGATGGATTTCATTCCTATGTTTGATATGTTACTAGATAATAAAATAAGGTAAAGATTTCCTAGATAATATTTGGTGGGAATAGAATTACCTTCAAAATATGTGTCTTTCCACATTCCCACAAGGAGGGAATCCATTTTTCAATTTTCCGCCAAAATTAATGAAAGGAAAATTTCTATAAAAGGTCTCTTCTTCTTTATTCATATATTATACACATATTTTCCGAATTTTTAAAATTTCGCGTCTTCATTTCAATAATTCGCATTCATTCGCGAATTTTTGACATGACAAAAATTCATCCTGTATTTTCTGAATTTTTACCAAATATAATATTTTCTCAATTATTTTTAAATAAAAAATATATATTTAAATAATTTAATATACCAAAATTTTCCGAACAATGAGCCGAATTGATGAATTAATACCGTCTTCGTTTTATTTGACCGACTTAGAAAACGTTCAATACGAATTATAGACGAACGTATCGCAAACCGTATTATTCGCATTTCACGAATGACTAACTATGGTTGCAAATGATGTTTGAGCAATAATTTTTATTATGATTATTAGTTGTTGAATTTTTTTTTATAATGGATTATTAATTTTATTATTAGAATATTCTATTTTGTTTAATTATTTTTTATGTGAGATTTTAATTAATTTATCTAAATATATCTTATAAATGTAGCAAGTCAAATAAATGATTATTTTTACGCATTCAAATCATGGAAATGATATATGCACCAACCAAACATAGTAATCACACATATCTTGGAATGACATTTCTTGGAATGAGATTCCTTGGCATCCTTGCATTCCAAGGCATTTATCAAACCACGAACCAAACGGCCCCTTAGGTAATTGTATCTTTAATTTAAACAACTTATTTTAATAATTAATCATGACTCTCTACTATATAAAGAGGCCTAAAGGTATTGTAATATTATTCCAATTTTTACAATGTAGTATCTCAGTTAATAAACGATTTCTCTCTTTTTCTCTAATTATTTCTCTCATGAGTTCTCTTATTATATATCAATATTCTCCTCATTACTCTAACATAGTCTCTAAACTTTTTATTTTCAAAAACCTTCTAATTACCAAACCTCCTCTACTACGAGAGGTTAGGCACAATTACCTTACTAACAAAAAGGTTATGAATTCTGAAGCTTGCCAAAAACGATTTTTTTTAACGATTTTTTGGAAATAAGTTAAAGACAAATAAACATGTCTTTTTTAATGAAAAGCTCCAAATAAATATGTTCCATTTGGTTAGAATATATTAGAATAAACATACTTTGGTTTAGGGTTTTGAAAGTCTAAGAGATCAGAAGTTTTTTAAATATTTGAAAGTTTGGAGTCGATTAAACTCTAAATAGAAATATGTTTATTGTAATATCCTAACCAAATGGGGGCGTATTTACTTGGAGGCATGGGGCGTAGTTGGTCCACAAGTTCGGTTCTGGTAAATATTATATAATTAAGCTATTGAATAAACTCGGCCCTCGATTTCGTAAGTCGGCATCCAATTTAACAAATTGTATCTTGGATTTGAACGAGTTAACATCCTTTTAATATATTGGGCCTTCATTCTTTTTTTTCGACAGAATATTGGGCCTTGATTCAATAAGTTGGGCATGCATTCTATATACATGTATCTTCTGTTATTTCATGATGCTGGATAATTCAACTCCCTTAATTTTTTTTTCTTTCTTCTTCAAGCATGGAAAGTGTTAATCAAATTTGCTCTAACAGTTGAGCTCTTCTTATTTTTTGCCTAGAGCCCAGAACAGTTGAGCTGCTGCTGGCCCTGGAGTTGTGGGTATGTGTGATGCAATTGTATTACGTGGCCAAAGTTGCCATAAAATTGAGGACCTCAATTTCCATTCTGATGGAAAGGTCAAATGTGCAATTAGGCAGGCGACAACTTTGTAGTAGTTATTGAGTTGTAGACCTCCATTTTTAAAGTGTAAAGAATCTGATTTTATTTTCCTCAAAATAAAATGTTGAGATATGTAATACACTATACTTTATGCACCAATCAGACGACAGGATCCAGACGCACTTGGGGACAGGTTGGAAACTTCTAAAGTGGATCTAAAGCCAGGCTTGACATCTGTTTTTCATGGCAAACAAACAATGCTAGCCGAAAGAATAAAGAAAATAAATAAATAAATAAATAAAAGCGAACTTGTATTAGAGAGGTCAATATTATGGTTACACCAATAATTTCCCTGAGAGTGGCCTTTGATGTCTCAATACTTTTTTATTTTTGAAGAAGATTAAAATCGCATTAGCTAGTATTTAGTAACATTGATCGGCAAATAAGTATTTTTAAAATATATTTTTTAGTTACCTCAAAAAGAAGATACATATTTTTAATACATATTACACAATAAGAACGTTTAGGTATACATGCATAAATCTATGTTGATGGCTGGTCACTGGACAAGTTCATATATAAAAAATTTCCATATTTGTCAGCACGGCAAATTATATTTAGCTGGCAAATCATTTTATGTCCGTCAATAAATTTCATTTGGAAGAATTATTCACAAAATTGGCAATGGTATTTAATTGTTAAGAAAGTTAATCATTTGATAAAATTTATGTAAGCCAAGTTTTCTTTTTCTGAAGTTTATTATTTGGTCTCTATGTTGATTCCACTTATATATATATATATATATATATATATATATATATATATATATATATATATATATATATATTAATAATAATAATAACAATAATAATAACAACAACAACAACAACAACAATAACAACAACAACAATAACAATAATAATAATAATAATAATAATAATAATAATAATAATAATAATAATAATAATAATAATAATAATAATAATAATAATAATAATAATAATAATAATAATAATAATAATAATAATAATAATAGCAACAAAAACTATATCATAGTCCACTTATTTGGTTTGCAATGATTAGGAAATCAATTATTGAAGCACTTCTATGAGATAAAAAATGGCATATTAGTTCAATATATTGAGGAATTCTCAAAAACAACCCTAAATTTTCGGAATATTTAAAAAAATCTCACTTTCTAAATGGTTCAAAAAATATCCATATAATTTATATTAATTTTCAAATACCCCCACATGGTGTTAACTTCATTTTTTTCATCTAATTTAAACTTTTTTTTGGACTAAAATACCCGCATGGAATTTTGTTCATAAATTGTTTTATGTTTATTCTAGAATAATCTAGTGGTATGCTACTAACTCCATATTTACATAATTAAGGGGTTCGAATTCCGCGTTTAGCATGATTGATTTAAAATTTAGAGAGAGCATACGAGCTCATCCTAAAAAGAATAAAGCAGTTAACCGCATGTAGTTCTCTCTCATTTTTTTAATTCAGTAAAAAATTATATATAAAATATTCTTGGAGCTTTCTTATATATAAAATACTTTATGAACCAAAAAATTCTAAATCTCATGAAATATGTAAAATATATAAACAAAAAATGAAATTCTTGTACATGTAAAAACATTACAAATATATATGGTTCCCAATTTCCAGATTAAAACCTGTCATTTCCTATTGAATATGCAATATCAAACAAACAGTGTAAAAACAATGACCATCCATTACATTATTTGAATTTTGTGATAGTACAATCATGACAAAAATTTAGTAAAGTTTGATTTGAGAGGCTTATTGTCATCTGTAAATTTTGGTGATTATTTTATTTAGTCATATAAAACAAAATTAATTAAGTGCGGGGTCTCATATAAATTTATCTAACAACTCTCAACATGACTACGTATTACGTAATGCTGGTTGAACGCAATAATCACATGCATTATTAATATTTTGACTATAGTTGACTGTCGGTGAAGCATCATTAATTAGAATTTATTTCACATTTAAAGAACCACGTATGAATTTTAGGATTTAGGGTTTAGAATTTATTATTTAAGGTCTATGTACTTGTTCATCGTACTATGGATTGTATGAATATTATAGTTAAATTATCACGTTATCTTTTTTTTTTGAATATTTAGAGCAGGCTCATAAATCCGCTTCCAACTTTTATTAAAATAAATTACCATGTTATTATGAGCAATGTTGTTTTTTTGAAGTTCTAATAAGAGATTGCCGAATGTCTATTAAATAAAAGAAATTCTAAAAAGTAATAATGATAGGATATATAAATGATTTTATAGCTTAATAATTGAGTATCTTGGTTGATAACAAAAGATTGTGAGATCAAATTTCATATGCACCTACAATGAGTAAAATTTAATCAATTTCTTTCTTTCTTTCTTGTAGTTATTCCTCACTTGAGGAACTTCAAAAACAAATAGGAAAAAAAATTTAGACATCCAATCTTATTCAGCTCCTATTAGCTCCTAATAGCATAGGAGTCAAAATTGAGAGGTGACTTATATATTTGAATTTTTTTTTAATTAGCTCATAGCGATTCTAATATAGTTCTGTCCAAAATTTCTACCGACCCATATTGTTGGCTCCACCCGGGGTTCCATATCTTTCAGTTCAAAATTTTATATTCATAACAATATATACGTTAGATTCTAAACATTATACATATATATTCCTAATAATATACTTTATATTCTAAACATTATACCTTTATGTTGACAATAATATATCTTACATTATAAACAAGAGCAAGACAAAAGTAAAATAATTAATGGTATAAGTCTTATCATACAATTTTTCTCGTAATTACATGCACCTTATATATATATATATATTTTAACTCACATTGTGATTTTTTTCCTGTAATAAGATGTCAATCTAGACCTAGAGGGATGAGACAAATGAATATAACTTTCTGTCAAAAAGAAATAATATATCTTTATATCACAACAATATAACTTATATTGTAAATATTATACTTTTATATTACCAACAATATATCTTACATTAGAAATTCAATGTGAGTCACGGTGAGCTACTAAACAAAATAACTAAAAGTTGAATTTTATGGGAGCCATTTGGAGCTTCTTATCTTGTCAGCTAGTTGCGAGAGCTCGAGAGTGCATAGAATCGGGATGTCCGAGTAAATTTAATATGTCTCTCAATTTGTTAAGAGAAAAAATTGAACCCTCAAATAAAAAAAAAACAAATTATTATTAACTCAAAGTATACATTAAATTAGAGACTATTTCATGTTAGCTTAATTGACAAGTCACTAAATGAGAAGAAAATACAATAGATGAAGATTTACCGCAAATTTTACTTTGTCTGCATAACTAGACAAAATTCCAAAATAGTAAAAAATAATTTTGTCTTCTCCATGTTAGCTTATATGTCTTATCAATGGCTTTCACAAACTTGTACATCCAAACAGTACCAAGTTACATCAAATCTGTTATCCAAAATCTCCAAAAAAATCAAGAAATAATTTAGAAACGTTTGCCCAATAAAATCAATCTGTATGAAGCAGCAGGAGTCCAAATCGGAATCTTGAGCTTGAAATGCTCTCCCTTCATTCCAATTCCCAAACTGAACATATTACATATCCATTCAATGAGTAACATCTTGATACTATACTATGCCTTCTCTAAGTATTCCTAAATAAAAAATTAAGTGTCTTTTTCTAATTAAAACAATAATTTTTTCTATGCATTTCAAAATATTACTATATATTTATCTGCACAAAAATGTATCAGGAGATCCTTGTTTTTGTGAGAGAAGGCCTAGAAATCGACACGTAGTTTGAAAGACGCGTCACGGTTTGTAGTAACAGGGGCAAAGAGCACCGACAAAAGAAAATCACGTAACTAATGCACTTTTAAGTATGCTTAGCATATCCCAAATTGCATTCATTGAGTTGTTGATGACACTACATACCATGCTATGATCGTAATTACTCATTTACTTTTGGTACGATAATTTTAAGAACAACTAGTTTCTGTTTTTTATTTAGATGTATTATATAAACATTCTAAATTTGGCATTTTTATAATTGGTATATGTTACCCTGACTAGAAAATTAGAAGAACATGCTGCTCATTTTCAATTTGAGATTCAACATTTTCTTTACGTATTTTAAATAAAATAAAAAGAATAAAAAATATGATCTTTAAGGGATATAAAAAGAATAAAAAATATGATCTTTAAGAGATATAAAAAGAATAAAAAATATGATCTTTAAGAGATATTGATTAATATCTTCATATCATATAAAATCATTATTCAATCATCATGTTGAATTTGACATTGATTTTCAATTTGAAGATTCAACATTTTCTTTTACGTATTTTAAATAAAATAAAAAGAATAAAAAATATGATCTTTAAGAGATGTAATACCTCGGAACGAAATGGGCTAATTCATTAGTCCCACCTTCACTTGTGAATGTGAATTTATGTTACTTAAATATGCTAGTGCATTCATTAACTACTAGTATCAATCAAACTTAAGACTTTTTCAGAACAATATAGTGTGACCTTAATGGTTGGGCTGTGTCAGTTAATGTACTAGACTCTTACATATGGTATCAGAACAGTTCGATTCTGATGATACTATTGTGGTGCCGAAGACATACTGATATATATTGGTTGAAAGAGACATGAAGTACTATCGTATGGCAGGGCATACAGATGTGTACTAAGATGAGGCTGACCATCCTTGAGTTATGACGAGGACGTCAGAATTTAAGTGGGGGGGCTTGTAACACCCCGGAACAAAAGAGGAAGCTAGTTGATTAGTCTCACCTTCATTTGTGAATGTGAATTTGTGTTACATAAATATATTAGTGCATTAACTACCAGCATCAACCAATCTTAATCATTTTTCAGGTAATATGATGTGAGCGTGATGGTTGGGCTATGCCAATTAATGTACTAGACTCTTACAAGAGTTATTGATTAACATCTTTATATCATATAAAATTATTATTCATCATGTTGACTTATATATAGAATAATGTACATGAATATATATAATAAAGTAATAAACACATGAACAATGACTAAAGATGACTAATAACAATAATTCACAGTCAATTGTAAACTTTAGGTAGCTCAATTAAGAAAATCTAATGATTTTCATATGGACAAATATTTTATCAAATAAAATGTATCGGAATAAAAACAATAATTGTAATTTAGCAACACAAGACGATCCTATATTCCATAAATCTTTATCAACTAATAGTACAGTTTTTATGGATTTAACCTAATAATGTAGAAAAACCTAAATTTTTTTTGAGCTTTTGTGATATAAACTTGAGCTCAAAACAGTTTTGTGATATAAAAGTTCATAGTTTATTTGGTATATAATTCATATAATTTAGAAACATTTGAAAAGTTCATGTAGAGTTTATAATTTATATACAGTTGAAAAATGAGCAGCGTAAATTAGGTATAGCACAATTGCTCTGACTGGTACTTTGCGTGCCTTGGCTGGTACTGTTGGTACCAGTTTCAGCTTCACACGTGCGAGGAAAGCAATCAGCACGTGCCACTTCGACATGGTTGTCAATCACGTGTTAGAGAGTAAAAAACAGAGCACGAGATCTACGTGATACATATATAACTTCTCTAAACTTATTTGCCAAAATGATGCTCACATTGGTCTAAACATCAATGAATTGAAGAAAAATGATACATATTTTATGAAGTTATTGTAGAGGAATTTGATGTTGCTGAAGATTGGGGAAACGGGGAAGAAAGAGTAGACTGTACACTTTGCGGTTTCAATGGCGTTTTTGTTAGGCGTTGACTCTTAATCATATGGTTAATCTGTCACACTAATTACCAACTAGAAACAGAATATAGAGTAATAATATACTAACCCCTGTATTATTTTAATGTTTTGAAAAGTTATAACATGCTTATGTACATTTTTTATATCCCGCTAAAGCAGATTGATTTTTTTAATCTAAAATTATAGGAGTTTTCAAATTATATAATAAGAGAGGTTTTATCAACATGTACCTAAAATGTATATAATAATATGTACTATTTGAATAAATGAAGTATACTTGGCTGAAATGCATTCGTTAATAAAAATGAAGTGATAGGTTGACTTGTCATAAAAAATATAAGAAATACAAAAGAATGACATGAGCAAAAAAGGGTAAGCTGTCCAGGTCAATAGAAAGCAGTTGGAAGGTTCCTTCTCAATCAAACAAAAATAAAATCAATTTTGGTCGAAAAATGTCACAAAATTGTGAAAACCCAATTCTTTCGGCAAATTTTTAATTTCAGATTTTTCTTCTTCTAAGCCGTTTATATTTTGCAGTCAAATATCCAATCCCAATGTACCCCACCCTGTTATGATAATATTAATAAAAATAACTTATTATTTTATTTTGTTGAGTTTATTTATTAATTGGTTTATTAGAAAGAAAGAGAGAAAAATTAAGAAAAAAAATAAATAACAATTTAATATGTACGTGAAAAACCCATTTGGATTATTTTTCAACTTATTCATTTTTTTTTAATTAATTGGAGAAAGTTTGAATAAATCTTTTTTAAGAAAATTGGACAACATTTTGAGTTGTGCAATTAATTTTCTAATTTATCTTTAAAAAGTTAAATTTCCCCCTTCATACATATGAGAAAGTGCTAAACGCAGTACATAACAAAGGAACATGTGTTATAAATATATACAGGATCATAATGGGGACATCGTTTGAACTGATGATTGTATCAACTTCCTCTTATCTTCATTTTACCGTTTTTCTGTAACTAGAGATATTTAATGTCTTTTATGAAGAAAGCTCCAAGAATCATGAGGGTTTTATTAAGGCCAGCATTTGGACAAGCTGGAGCCAGAAGGAGAACTAACTGCTCTATATAGCTGAGCCCAACTTGTTGCTTTGTTTTGGCCAATGGCCCCCCAAATATGAATCATAACTGTGGTCTATTCAGATATAATGAATATATAGCGAGTCAGAAATTAGTTAGAAAATTTATTTGGGGGATGTTTGTATGAATTATTTGTGCATATTTGTAATTTTTTTGAATCTTGCAACTATGTTTTCAGTGAGACATCATGATAAATTAAGCTGAACAATTCTTCTGGCTTAAAAGGTGAAAAATATTTGTGAAGAGATTGTCGCAATCGATACGCAATCGAAAGATTGGTGAATATTCACTAACTTTTCTGAATCTTGTGGCCATGTCCACAGTGAGAAATCATGATAAATTAAGAAAATTGCAACTGAACAAATTATTTTTAAGTTAGATAAAATAATTTCCTTCTCCATTTGAAGCAAAAGACAAAATCATACTTTTCAATCAAAAGCAGAGTCTGTTTGAATTGTGGTTTTCCAAATCCTTCCTACTCATTTTTTCTCTTTTTTTCGAATAAATAATTTTCAGTTCTTTCTGCTTATGTGTTTAGTTTGTTGTGCACGTATGTAAGTTGGTTTTAGGTCAGCTCATCTAGAATTGTATTATGTTCTTGCTAGTTTAGGTTAGACCATATATTTCTGAATTATTTTACTTTGGAACCAATTATGTAAAACTACTTTTTTCTTTACTGAAATGTCTTAGTAAGCGTTTGGTCTGTATTAAAAAAAATATATTTTGGTCCTACCGGATTGGGATCAACGGCTATAATGTTTGTAAATAAGGGTGAAATTTTGTCCTGGAACTAGAAGAAATTGTCTTAAATATCAGTAAGGGAGGAACCGTAACTGATATCGTAAGATCTCAGATTTTATTTTTTTCTGCGATTTTATTTTCCAAGTTACAAGTTAAGTGAGGATTCGAGTAACAACAATAGTTTATTCGAATTAAGTTTATAAGTTTCTGCACGATGTCTGTAATGAACTATTCGCTTGTAGTCCAAATTACTTCTTGAAATTAGGGTGCAACACGAACGAATTAGGACTTTTTAAAGTTGTAAATGTTAGATTTTTTTTGTTATTTTTGAGTTACATTAATTCCATCTAGAAAATGTGAGATTAAAAGTAAAAAAAAAGTGCAAATTGGCCTAAATTAACTTTGCAAAAAGTTCTTTATATGTCACAAAATAATGAGTCATGTTGCTATCACAAAAAGGATGGAGCTACTCAATAATTGGGAACTGACCATTTAACAACACATTAACTATTTTAATAAAAATGTGATTTTGCTTGATTTGGCAAACCTAGTTATAAAATTTCCCTTGTCACCAAGTTACTAATAATGTTTGATTTTTTCATAAAGTATTGCTCAAGAAATAGATTTGTAGAGCTCCCATGAATCCAGCGAGACAAATGAATCCAAATTTATTGCATGAAATTATTTTCTATTTCTTTTGTTTTATTAAATGATATTGTCACTTTCTTTCCTTACGAAATTCTAATGTAGTGCTTATGTCTATATTTACATTCAGTACGTCAGAAAGGAGAATTGGAAATCACTAACGCTTAACGGCTTGCTGCCAAATAACAGAGAAGGAAAAATATATAAAATAGTATTTTTTGATATTAATTATGTACATCCTATACTTCTTAAGAGCATCATACATATATGTATAATCTAATAAGTATATAATTTTATATACCATGCATTAAAATAGTATGAGAAAGCTCTTCCACATCTTAGGCATCAATATCACATTAGTTATGACATCGTAATCATAGAAAAAATAAAAATGTATATATACTAACATTTTCAGAATGGGTCTTGAACATATATTAATGTTCTAATAACATTATCAATGTGTTTATTGAGATGTAGGAACAAATTTTTGAAGGGTTCTTAGTTCTTAATCATGTTAATTTGATCAATTTGTGAGCATATATTAAAGATAAAGTTGATAGAAGGTATAATTTCAATATAAAATCTTTGCGAAAGACCAAATGTCATTTTTGTATGGTGACAAAAATAACAAGTTGTGAACAGTGATGTTTTAGCAACAAACAATGTACTGCATTAAAAATTTGAAATTTTTAATAGATATAGCAGATACGCTTAAAATATACTAGAAATATAATTCATACTTTAAAACAGGGATGCAGGGTTACATTTGTCCAAAAAGTGAGTTTAAAATAACCCTCAATCATTACTGACAAGATGAAAATTTTATCATATCCAAGAAAAATTACAATTACTGCATTTTATCTCAA
Source organism: Juncus effusus (assembly GCA_027726005.1). Taxonomy (NCBI): domain Eukaryota; kingdom Viridiplantae; phylum Streptophyta; class Magnoliopsida; order Poales; family Juncaceae; genus Juncus; species Juncus effusus. The sequence continues at coordinate 9,691,894 of CM050890.1, read as the reverse complement.
AGTTATCTAAAAGTCTTATTATTTTTTTTTTTTCAATATAGATCAGGCAATTTTATCTGCTGCTCTCACCCAAAATCTAATGGATAAACTCAACAGTTACTTTTTTTTGTTGGATTAAACGAGTAATATGTGAGAAAACTTGTAGAATTAGTTGAAATTTCAATTCACTTTAGAAACCCCCACTACCTAACATAAAAAAAGGTTGCCAAAATTCAATAATGATTTCTAATTAAAGAAGAAAAAAAGAAATTCATTTTGCACCGCAACGGTAAAGGATGATTAAAAGTTGCCCCTGTCGAGTTGATCAACAACTCATGAGGTCTTGAGTCTCATTAAAAGCTTGAACTAGAACATCTTTTTTCACCAAAATTATATATTTTCCACCAAAATATAATTAGGATTCAATACTTTTATTGACAAAATGATCATTAAAACAATTATGAAGTGTTAATTTTATATTCTCATTTTCTGATAAAGTATAATTTTCCAGTGAGATATACATATGATTCAATACCTTTATTAATACAATATATTAAGTTTATAATTCAATAAAAACATTATTTTATACGATAACAAAATAAATCCTTAATTACAAACCATCGCTTGCCTCTCAATAGTAAAACCACGGGGTCTAATCCCACTTATCTCAAAAATAAAATTCTTGATTAAAGAATTTTCTAATAGTATGATAAGTTTATTTCAAAAAATCGATAATAGAAATTGATGCAATTCTTTACCTTTAAAGATAATCTCTTAAACCAAACCTTTATTTAATTTTTTTTCTGTTACTTAAAAATTTAAATTTGATGATAAATGCTGACAATAAATAAATAATATGATTTCGCCTTGATATGGTGAATTCATTAAATAGTGGACCAAGAGCAGAGCAATGAGTCTCCATCCGAAGCCGCACATGCTCGCAAAGCGCCCACCGAACCCGACTCCGACTCACCCAAATACTTTCCATCTATACCCCTCCCAACCCTCTCATTTATAAACCGCTCTCTTCTCTTCTTCGCAGGGGTATTTTAGTCAATTGGTAATCAAACCGTAAGGATTAGGAACCTTAATACGATATACAAATAAGACACCAAACCTTAATATCTCTCTCTTCTCTTCTTCTCTTTCTCTCTCGCTCTCGCTCTGAAAGAGCGGAGGAAACGACGACGACGACAGCGAGGGAGGGTGTTGTAATTTGTTTCAATTGGTATTTATTTGTTTGTTTTTGTGGGTTTTGTGTTGGGGAGCTGAGTGAGGTAGCCCCGGGTTTTGGATTGATAGTTTGGGGGCTGTTTTGGTAATGTGAGGAGGAGCAATTTGGGTGATTTTGAGCTTGATTGGAGAGAGATTTTTGGGTTCGGAACGAAAGGGGGGTTGGTGAGATCTGGCGGAGAATGCAGCAAGATCAAAGGAAAAAGGTGGGTTATTTTTCCCTTTTTTTTATTGAGATCTGTATTTTTTATGTTTTTGTTTTTTGGTTCTTGGTATTTTTGCAATTTATTTACTGGAAAGCCTAGTTCCTTAGCTCAGATTCTAATTTGGTTTTGGATTTGTTAATTGGGTTCTTGATTTTTTTCCCTGCAATTTTGATTTAGAGCTCTCTTTTTTTTCTGGCTTTGCGAGTTTACCGGGATTTTTATATGATTCAATTACGAACTTGATCTTTTGGTTAATTTGGAGCCCCTAGATCTGAAGATTTCACATAATTCTTTTTTTCTTCAAAATAGTTAATTTCAAAATTCTTGTAAAAAAATCCTTTGTCAAGTTTGTTTGTTGGGCTATGCCCTAGTAATTTGAAATTTCACATTTGTATTTATTTTCCTTATGATTTCTATGCTGTTTTATGATTTGCTAGAAGCTCATATTTTTTCTACTGATTTTGAACTTCGCATTAAATTTCATATTTTTTTTGCTAGATCTGCTTTTATTGTTCTCATTTTCCTTGTACTATTTGAAAAAGGAAGTTCTTTAATCTTTATTTTTTCAATTGCATTTTCATCACTTTAAACTGGTTTCATCTTTATTTTCTTTTCTTTTGTAAACCGGACAGTCAATGGAATTTTTATTATTCACTTCTCTAAATTCCTCTAGTGCCAAAATAACAAACAATCAAATTATTGTAATTTGATTCCAAATTGGTAGATTCTGAGTCAATTATGGCCATAATTTGTTTGAATCAGGTTCTATACCCACTAATCAGTCTTATCTTTTTCTAAATTATTCCCCATAGATTTTCTCATTATAAACCTATGTTTTCTCTCATAATTTGAAGCCCTTCATTAGAAATCTTCTCATCTTTTGATGGGCTTTGTTTACACCTTTTCGGGTACCAAATTTGATTATTTTCTTATTAGTTGATATTGTTGATAAACATTAAAGAACATAAAATTTGATAAACATGAATCAGTTCTGTAAGCAGTTCGAATTATTTTTAGATATTTGAATGCTTACTTTGTTGGGTTTATTTATTTCTCTTTAATGCTTCTAGCTATTTTTGGATTATTACAGTTTCTTACTTAAATGAATTTTGTGCATGGTTCAAGTTTTTTCATTTTTTTGGACTGTTACATACCAAATGAGTTATTGCTTGGTAGGTTTCAGTTCAGTTTTTCTCTATTAGTTAGCCTCAAATGTTGAACTTTGTGAAAATTAGAGCTCCAATTTCTCGAAGATGTCAAATTTTTACTACTTCCAGCCGAACTACAGAAATCTGGCCCTATTTTATGTAAAAATTTGTGATAAATTTTTCGTTTGTTCATCGATTTTTTTTTCTGTTTTATACTTCCATGTCTTTGTTCATATTTGATTCCGTTGAGATTGCCTCACACTGATTTTTTTTATGTTTTAGTCTTACTTTGATAAATATATTGTGAAGATGCATAAACTAAAATGATCTGTTGCTCACAATTTGCTTGCTAAATTTCTGAAAATTATACCATCTGTTTAAATTTGTCATATTCAGTCTATTTTGGTAAATATTTCTCATTAATCTTTTTTGTTTGTTTTTGGTACAGAATGAGATGGATTTTTTCACAGAATACGGGGATGCAAATCGGTACAAAATTCAAGAAGTAATTGGTAAAGGAAGTTACGGTGTTGTCTGTTCAGCAATCGACTCTCATACAGGTAAAAAAATAATTGTATTAAATAATTAATTAAATATTCGGTGACTGTGATTATAATATGTTCGGTAATTACTATGTTTCTCATTTTAGGTTAAGTGTCATAGTAAAAAGTAAATTATACATCTGGCGGTTAGGAATTAAACATTTGGTGGTTAGGAATTAAATATGTTATTTTATTACTACAATTTTTATGTTGACACGTACTTGTGAAATAGACGTGTAAAGTGTAAATGATGATTAGGTTAAAGTTATAAAATAAGTTCCTTTATTTATTCATTTTGACACTCAGTGGTGAAAAAATTGTGACTAAAGAGTTAATTTAATATTTGTTTATTAGGAATAATAAAAAAATATATTCATTGACTTACTACAGTAAATAGTTCTGATTTTGACATTCAAACAGGTGTAAAAGCATAACTAGAAAGTTAATTAAATATTTAATTAGGCGACCAGGACCAAAAATATAAAATATCATCATGCATTTACCAAGTATTTCTAATTATGACACACATACTGGTGAAATTGCAATAATATATCAATTAAATATTTGGTGATTAGAAATAAAATTATTAAATATGCTCCTTGATGCACTAAGGTAAACAGTCCTCGTAAAAACTACTGAATACCACAATATGTCAATAAGTTCCTTCATTTATTATATTAAATATTTCTCATTTTTCCTTGATTCTCCATCCACCCTAATAAAAATAATTGTCATTTTTGGGCAGGCGAGAAGGTGGCGATAAAGAAGATCCACGACATATTCGAGCACATCTCCGACGCGGCCCGCATCCTGCGCGAAATCAAGCTCCTGCGCCTCCTCCGGCACCCCGACATCGTCGAAATCAAACACATCATGCTGCCGCCCTCCCGCCGCGACTTCAAGGACATCTACGTCGTCTTTGAGTTGATGGAGAGTGACTTGCACCAGGTCATCAAGGCCAACGACGATCTCACCAAAGAGCACTACCAGTTCTTTTTGTACCAGCTGCTACGCGCCTTGAAGTACATTCATACTGCCAATGTGTATCATCGGGATCTCAAGCCGAAGAATATTCTGGCGAACTCCAATTGTAAGTTGAAGATTTGCGATTTCGGGCTTGCCAGAGTCGCGTTCAATGATACGCCTACGACGATATTTTGGACGGTGAGTAAGAGGATTTGGAAATGTTATAACAAAAATGAAAATCAATATTTAATTTTGTGATTCTTTATTTATTTGTTTTGCGGAGGCTGAGTGTTATTTTTTGTTGTTCTGTTTTGCAGGATTATGTTGCGACAAGATGGTACAGAGCTCCAGAGCTATGCGGATCCTTCTTCTCTAAGGTACATTTTAATATTCTATCCAAGAAAACACAAAACAACAAAATAAACCAAACAAATTCAATATTTTATCCAAGTAACCTTTTCAACTTTGAAGCATCATCAATCATCTTACTTAATAATAATATTATCATTTTGATCAGTATACACCGGCGATAGATATATGGAGTATAGGCTGCATATTTGCGGAAGTATTGACGGGAAAGCCGTTATTCCCCGGCAAAAATGTGGTCCACCAATTAGATCTCATGACTGATTTACTCGGCACCCCTTCTTTAGACACCATTTCAAGGGTATTTCTTTCTTTTCTCTTTTACTCCTTTATTTATAAAGGTATTTCTTATATACTCTTCAATAGTTCCAAATATCAAGTTTTAGTTTACCCTGATAGTAAATAATGTCGAATTTAAACTGCCGAAACTCAAATCTATGATATATTTACTAGTCTGAAATTTTAAGAAGTATGGAATTTTATATGTTTTGTGCTTTGAAAAGGTAAATTTGACATTTTTGAGCTTTTGGTGTTATTACTTTCGAATTTAGGAATTATTTATCTCTGTTCGATTAAGACTGAAATTTTTCTTGTATTGATTTTCCTTTTTTTAAAATTTTAGGTGAGAAATGAAAAGGCAAGAAGATATTTGAGCAGTATGAGGAAAAAAACTCCAATTCCATTTTCTCAAAAATTCCCAAATGCGGATCCTTTGGCCCTTAAATTGCTTGAAAAACTTTTAGCTTTTGATCCTAAAGATCGACCTACTGCTGAAGAGGTATTTTTCCTTAAAAACCCATTAATTCCTTTTATTCAATTTGGTCTTAAAAGTCCAACATTATTGGAAATTGCAAAAATTTCTTTAAATCTTGTCTAATGGTGTTGGAATATCCCATAATTGAACTCATCTCTTAGAGATGGTACATATTTTTATAGTAAAAAATCAAAATCATATTAATATTCAATTGTATTTTATTTTCTTTATAGGCTTTGGCGGATCCATATTTCAAGGGCCTAGCTAAAGTGGAGAGAGAGCCGTTTTGCCAACCGATAACAAAAATGGAGTTTGAGTTTGAGAGAAGGAGAGTCACCAAAGAGGATATTAGAGAGCTTATTTTTCGGGAAATTTTGGAGTACCACCCTCAATTGTTGAAGGACTACATTAACGGCACCGAAAGAACAAATTTCCTCTATCCTAGGTTTCAATCTTTACTTGCCTTTTTACATAAAAAATATCATGTATCCCTTAAAAAGTAAAAATAAAAAAATATCATGTATAAATAAAACATAGGAGATATCATCTATCTCGACACCCCTCAACATAAGATTGAAAAAATGACTAGGGTTTTACATGGTATTTTGAGAGCTTACATGGGTAGACTTGGAATTATCCTTATAAATAAGCATGTATAATTTTATTTGAATTATTTGATTCATCATTTGTTAATATGATATATCTAATAGTAATATTTGTGGTGTAATGCAGTGCGGTGGATCAGTTTAGGAGGCAGTTCGCGCATCTCGAGGAGAATGGCGGCAAAATCGACCAAGTCGTTCCTGTTGACCGCAAACACGTCTCCCTCCCTAGGTAAAAAAGGATCTAATAAATTCAAATGATATTATTTGTTTTAAATTGTAATAACTTATGGAATTAACCCAATTTTGTGCTGTTGTGAAGGTCGACGATAGTACACTCCGGTACCATACCTGCGAAAGAACAACACCACCAACAGATGGTGGGCTCATCCCAAAACAACAGACATTTAATGAATGACGAGCCGAACCATAAGAGCATGGTACATTCGAGACCTTGCTTACAGCCCCAACGGGCCCCACCAGGTACCTATTAAACTCATCAACAAAATCACCCCTAATTCAATTGAATTGAATTTGAATTGAATGAAATATAAATTTGTTTTTTGCAGCGAGACCAGGCAAGGTGGTGGGGCCGGTGCTCCCATACGAGAACCATTCAATAAAGGAGGCGTACGACCCGCGGCGCTTCATCCGCAACCCGCCGCACGCGTGCCCGCAGCCGTCGGTGCCGCAGCCGGCGTACTACTACCAGACCCAGCCCCTAAAACCGGACATGCGCGCCCCGCCCTCCTCCTACATCATCCCCTCCAACAAGGTCGCCCCCGACGTCTCCATCGACATGCGCGCCCCGCCCTTCGGCGCCCATCTCGGCCACAAGGACGCCGCCAATAATGTCGTTCCGTTTGGCGTCTCCAGGATGTATTGATCATGGTTGGAAGGAGGGTGCCAAAACGGGAAAGCTTTTTTAGTGCCCAATGGGCATTTTTTATGGGTTAGTTGGGATAGGTTGTGGGGAGGGCAAGTAGGAGAGGAGGAGGGATTGAGAGCGGATGGGATCTAGTTTGGTTGTACAGGTACTCTCTTGATTGATAATAATAATCGTCCTAATAAAATTATATCTATTTCTGATGCTGCGATAAGTTTCGTTACACTTGTTTTGTTTTGTTGTTATTATTCTGTTCTTTTTTTGAGTGTTTGATACGATGAATGAATGGTTCTAAAGAGATGCTAATTGTCTTGGTTGGTTACAGACGTTGCATTTTAAAAAGAAATGATAATGGGAACTTGATCTCAGATAAGGTGCTAGCTAACCTGAAATGATTTTGTATAGGTGTTCTCAAATATGTTGCAATAAATCACTATGCAAATTAATTTAAATAAATATGTATTTCGAACACACTAAAGTCTAATTTGAAATCGTTGTCCAACATATTGTTGGTGCTTAATATCAACAAACTTATTTGTACCATTACACTTGTCAAAGATTTAGAGAAGACAATTTATTATAGCAAAATTTATTTTGGCAAATGTCATGTTTGGTTGAATGGTTCTTTCATCTCATAGAAAATCTTATAGAGACGATACAAATCAGCCACTGGTGACAGTAGCACGGTTTCTTCAAATGTGGTCAAATTATTAACTTAAAGTCTTTTGTAGTTAGATGTGATGTGACTTGTGACGTGAGTATAATCAATTAGCCAACACATCTTTTCGTAACATAAATTTGAACCGTATAGGGGTGTTCAAAAATTGATTCGGTTTATCTGGGTTCGATTTAAATATCTGGATTATTCAATTTTTAACAGTTTGAGATTCGGTTTTAGTTAAGAAAAACTGAGTAAACCAAACTAACTGAATTAAACTATTATTTTCATTTAATTTTTAGGTTGTGTACGGATATGTTAATATGAAGATAATTCATAATACACAATTATTCGTAAAGTATATGAGTATTATTCTGGAGCTGAAACACTTGTAGCCTAGTTGATTAACACGTTTACATATGTAACAAAAAATCATGAGTTCAATTTTCGACAAATACAATTTAACATATATTTAACAAAGTCGCTCAATGCATTGAACATAAAAAAAAAACTCAAAATGTTTGGAACCGATAGTAATAGTAATGCACACATTAATGTGTACGTGGCAAAATTCTACACAAACGGTGATAGATGCTCTGCTCGTATTTACGACTAGAACAGAAATTCATTCAATCATCAGTCAATATAGTAGATTTCTTGTCCTGACCCCCTTCTTCAAAAGCCTTGATCGCCATCTCTTAAAAACCTCAAACAAGTTCACGCATTAGTGCTCACTAATTCATTTTGCTATCAACAACACAATGACCTCTTACCTCCTCCTCCTCCTCCTATCCTTTCTCATCTCCAGATCTCCGATACTATCTACCTCTGTTTTTCTTGAAGCAGCTCGACCAACAAAATCAGGCTATCTTCCCGTTACAGCCTCTCCATCTCCGTCTCTCTTTTATGCATTCTATGAAGCACAAGATGTCATGTCATCTCTCTCTGACACCCCTCTCCTTCTCTGGCTTGAAGGCGGGCCAGGCTGTTCATCCATGCTTGGCCATCTCTTTTCGTTCGGTCCTTGGCTTCTCTCCAATATTGACAATATAGTGAGACATGCAACATTTTAGTTTCCATATTGTGGTTACTCTTTCACCAATTGTAAATTTAAAAATTAAATACAATGTATCAAATTTTAGTAGGTACTATTTCACATACTTTTGTCGATCCTATGTTGTCCAAGGTGAGTATAATGATCCTCAATGGCCTACAAAAAGGCGCAAACAGTTTTTTTAAGCTCAAAACTCCTATATACCAATAAAGATATAGAAAAACAGAATAAATTGATTGCCAATTTCTTCTTTACTTATCAAATATGTCCATTTAAGCTTAATTATTCACATTTAAAATAAAATTTCTACATATATTGTATATGGAATTACGCATGCATCTGATCTTGAATATTCATGAATGTATATATATCTAACTCTTACATAATGTTGTTACAGACCCTCTCTCCAAACGCTTTTACATGGAATCGTCACTTTGGCCTCCTCTTCATTGATAACCCTCTTGGAACTGGCTACAGCTTCGTTAAGAACACGACAGAAATACCTCGGGACCAACCTACTATTGCTTCGCATCTATTGGTTGCATTGCAATATTTTCTTTCATCTGATAACTCCTTTAGAAGTCGCCCGCTTTATATTGCCGGCGAAAGCTACGACAGAAAATTTGTTCCCTCCTTAGGATACAGTATACTGAGACAAAACAAATATGTTCCGAGCAATTTAAGGATTAGCCTAAAGGGTATGGCCATAGGCAATGGGCTGATACATCCTTTAGCTCAGGTAGTTTCAAAATAGTATACAGATAAATTATTTTTAAGATAATTATCAAATGAAAATGTATTCCTGTAAGCATGCTAATCAAAGGCTATAAGAGTCAAGAAATGTGAAAAGTATTATATACTAAACTGTATAAACAGATAATTTGAAGGGGTTTTCTACTATGCCCCGTGAAATGCCCCCCAACCCCTTCTATGTGAGCCCCACTTACTACTTAAATCACTGAAAAGTGGGGCCCACTTCCCACTTCTTTTTTTTTTGCTTTTGTGGGCCCCGCTTCCCACTAAAATCCAAAAAAAGCTGACTCATCAGTGGGAAGCGGGGGCAAATGAAATAACAATATCTTTCTACTATCATAGGTGACTTCCCATGCTGACTCGGCCTATTTCACCGGGCTCATCAATGCGAAGGAAAAAATAGTTCTTGAAGACCTACAATCGACCGTTATGAATTTAATATATGCTGAGAAATGAAAAGAAGCGTCTGACATACATAATAGTATTTTGGAATGGTTGCATAATGCGATTGGATTGGCGACACTATATGATTTTACAAGAAAAGAGGAGTATCCAATCAACATGATTTCCGGATTTCTCAACATGATTGAGGTAAAAGACGCACTCAATGTGCCGAAAAGTATAGCTTTTCAAGTTTGTAGTAATGACGTGATGAACGCATTACATGAAGATATAATGAAGAGTGTTAAGTTCGCCGTGGAGGAGTTAGTAAAACAAACAGAGGTTTTGTTATATCAAGGACTGTATGACTTGCAAGATGGAGTGCTTTCACCAGATTCGTGGGTTAAAGAGATCGAATGGGATGAGCTAAATAACTTTTTAGATGAAGAAAGAAAAGTTTGGAGGGTTAATGGCGAGCTTTTTGCATATGTTCAGCAATTCGGGAGTTTGAGTAACGTCGTCTTGCCAGATGCAGGTCACTTTGCAGCGGCCGACTGGAGGTATACCATGCAAAATGTGCTAGAGAAGTGGGTCATGAAGAAAGAGTTGTTTGGTGATGAGGAGTTAGGCCAAGAAATGTGAGAAGCTGTTAAAGTAACTAGTGAGAATTGAAATAATTAAAATATTAAACACAATGACCAAAACATAGCCAATGAGAGAGATCAGAGAAAATTGATGAAATTAGTTCAATATTCTTAAATCAAAAGATTTTTATTAATGCTTTTCCACAAGTTCCTTTGGTTCTTTAGCCAAATCTTTATCTTCCATTTCTCTTACACATCAACTCTTCTATCAATTTTTCAAGATCAATATATGATGATCCACCTTCTTGTACTGCCTTCTTTGCCTTTTCTTTTAGCCCCTTCATCCTCTGCCTTATTCCTTCCCCTTCTTCGTCATCTCCCATTGCCCTCTTGACAACACTGCTTATTGTCTCTGCTTGAACCAATTGTTTCAGTCCCAAATTTGGACCATAATCTTTCACTCCGACCGCAACCCCCACTCTAAGCACCTCCACAATCAACTTTTCATTATAAAATTGATCGCTAAACAATGGCCATGTAATCATAGGAACCCCTGCAGCAACGGCTTCTATAGTCGAATTCCACCCACAATGTGTCACAAATCCACCAACAGCTTCATGGTTTAGTATTAGAGTCTGAGGAGCCCATCCACGAATTACCATCCCTATTTTTCCTCCTTTTGTCATTTCCTCTAGTTCTTTAGGTAGAAAATCATCCTTTGCAACCATAATGAAACTCTTGTCAGATGCTTCAATACCGAGAGCAATCTCTCTTAATTGAGCCATAGACAATTGGGATAATGTCCCGAAACTTACATACAGCACAGATCTCGAATGTTTGCCATCGAGCCAATCTATGAACTCCTTCTCATGACTACTAATTGATATATCTTCTTTTATAAATGTTTTCTTCACTAACTCGTCGTAGAAAAGGGTGACAGGACCGAGAAGCCACGCTCTTCTACCAATGACGGTTTGCCAATGCACAACATAATCGGACTCCAAATCAAAGAAACTATTAATAATTTCACCATAACTCCTTTCATCAGCATCATTATTCCCTCTAAGGAGAGCGAACACCAACTTATCATGATGATCCATCATTTGCATCCGTAGAAACGTCATGCGGTGAGGCAAGCCAGGTATATCGACTATGTCGACATCAGTACGAAGTGAATTTACACATCGAAGAAACATTTCACCCGTGCAACGGGCAAGAAGCCCTTCGCCCTTAAAAACGAGTCTTGGTATACCCAAACGTACTGCCACGTCAACAGACCATGGAAAAAAGGAATCTGACACAATGACGTCAGGGCATATATTTTCCATGGCTTGTTTAAATGGCTTCTCTAACAAAAATAAACCTTCAATGAATTTCTCTTGCATCTCAAAGGAGGTGATCTGTGCAGCGCTCTCTGATCCGACAGGAAGACCGACCTCGAGAGAGGGGAAAGGGATTAGGGAGATGGTAATTGGAATGAGGTGATGCGAACTTTTTGTCACAGAAATAGTTTTGTTTGTTTGGTCGACGATTGGTCTGATTGCGATCTCGTTGATAGGTGTGGTGAGGATGGTGCACTTGGTACCATGTAAAGCGAAGAGTCTCGCAACGTGGGCCAATGGAAGTAGGTGACCAGGAGCGAGGAAAGGGAAGAAGACTATATGTAAAGGGGTGGATTTGCTTGCCATTGTTGGGGTGAAGTGAAGAGTTTGAAGTGGTGAATTGAACGCAATTATTGAAGATAAAATGTTCTATGTTTCTTTCTTCTTTTTTCATAAATGCTTTATGGTTCATTTATTGACAGCTCTTTTTTATGGTTGCCATTAGGGCTGTCAACGACCCGAGCCGAGCCGAGCCAGGTCCAGCTCGAGCTCGGCTCGACTCTAGCTCGGCTCGGCTCGGCTCGATAACAATATATGTTTCGAGCTGGTTTGCCCGGCTCGAGCTCGGCTCATTTAAACTCGAGCCAGCTCGGCTCGGCTCGGCAAGGATTTTTTTTTTCGTAAAATTCATAATTTTGTTGAAATAAAAATAATAAAAATCAAATAAAATCTAATTATAAAAATTACAGCTAGAAAAAAGTAATATAACCCAAAGAACAACATGAAAAACAACAAAAATAAAAATAATATAACTAAATTTTAGGGTTTTCTATAATTAATCGAGCCACGAGCCGAGCCGAGCTAGAGCTGGGCTCGGCTCGGCTCGTCTCGTTTAGATTCGAGCTCGGCTCGGCTCGGCTCGGTTAAGTTTCGAGCTGTTTCGACTCGAGCTGTTTCGAGCTTTTATCGAGCGATTTCGAGCGAGCTACCGAGTCACGAGCTTTTTTGCCAGCCCTAGTTGCCATACCACATGTGCTAGGGCCACTAGATGAAATGCTTAATCGTTTGTTTTCCTTGTCCTTTTTATATTTCACTTTCATGCTTTTGGCTTATTCTCTGTGAGAATTAGGCTATTTTTTGGCCTAATTGATGTTTTCTCTAATGACGAATATTCTTTAAATTAATAAATTTGTTAGAGGACTTTTAATAATATGTTTGCAAAAATAACATCTACTGTATAGATCTGAAGTTTTAGTAATTGAGACTTTGAAAGTTTGAATCATCTTTTCAATCGGATTTTCCAGCCACCGGAGAAAAAAACATTCCTAAAAAAATTAACCATCCGGTGATGAAATACTATAAACGCTGAAATTGGCATGATTCGAAACGTTGATCATGGATCTCTTAACTCAACAATCTTGCTCCGCCCCTGGATGCAGACTGTCATCAGGCTGAAATTCTCCCAAAGAAATTGCATCTACATGAATTAATCACGAAAATATTTGTTACACAAGTTCAATATATCTGTCAACTCAAACTTACAAAATCTATCTTTCCATGATGTTCACATCTTTACACGCATCGTTAAACAACCCACTTTCCATCACCCAATCCTCTATCATCATTTGTGAGCTCCATCCTTTGTCAGCCGGCACGAGATGTCCGGCGCCAGAAATAACCACATGACTCAAGCTCTCAAATCGCTGAACGTAACCCAAAAGCTCCCTGTTCACCTTCCAAACCTTTCTCTCTGCCTCTAAAAACCCTTCCAAACCCTCCCATTCCATCTCTCTCACCCATGCCTCAGTTGTAACAACACCATCTTGCAAATCATAAATCCCCTGATGATAAGTCAGATTAGTTAAAAAAACATGAACGATTTATATCTAAATAAATATTACCTGGTATAATAACACCCTGGTTCTTCTGACCAATTCCTCGACCATGTATTTCACGCTCTTCATTACGTCTTCATGCATCGCTTGAGAGACCTCATCACTACACTCCTCCCAATATACCGTTTTTGGCACTCCTAAGACCTCTTGCACTTCTCTCTGATTGAGAAAAACCGAGACCATCTCACTCTGATACGGCTTCTGTTTCGTCATGTCATATAAAGTGGCTAATCCAGTGACATTTCGGAGCCAGTTTAGAATATTCCCTCTTGCATCCGAAGCCTCTCTCCACTTCTCTTCAAGAGTTAGATTCACTGCCAAAGCTTGCAGATTTTCTAATTGCAACTTTTGTTTTGCATTAATTAAACCGGTGAAATAAACAGAGTCAGCATGGGTCGCCACTTGTTTCACCGGATGAGTCAACCCGTCACCAATTGCAACTCCCTTCAAGTTTATAATCATATCACTTGGAACATGTTCATTTTGACTTAGTATGTAATAACCTAAAGAAGGAACGTATTTACCGGCATAGCTCTCACCGGTTATGTAAAAGGGGCGAGATTGGAAATTATTTGATGAAATGAAATATTGGAGAGCTGAATAAAGATGAGAGGCAATGGTTGATTGGTCGCGAGGGATTTCGGAGAAATTTGATGTGAAACTGAAACCCGAACCGAGCGGGTTGTCAATGAAGAGGAGGCCAAAATGGCGGTTCCAAGAGAAAGGGTTCTGATATAGGACCTGACAACACAATAATCATGTAACATTCATTCAAAAAAAAAAAAATAATCATGTAACATTGAATCTTTGCTTTCCAAATGGTCTAAAGTTTATGATGAATAAACATACCACAAAGTATAGTATATTAAGTGATTATCAAATTATAACTTGATTAAACTATGCTTGGTCGTCTATACTACTACTGTACTACAGTACGGCCACTAAATTAAAGTAAAATTTTCTGTGCAAGATATTTGACCTTTTCTGGTTATTTTTTTTATTTAAAGCCCTTTCTGGTTAACTCACTATTCTCAACGTATATTTCATACAAAAGTACCCCCCAAAAAAATCAAGAGGCTTACAGGAGAGGTGGAATTGGGGGAGAGAAGCCATGGACCGAGTTCGAACAAGTTTCCAAGCATGGAGGAGCATCCGGGCCCACCCTGCAGCCACAGAAGCAGAGGCGTGTCCTCAAGAGACGAGACGGGTTGACCCGCTTCATAAAAGGCATAGAATAGTGAAGAGGAAGAGTTGAGGGAAATTGGGAGATAGCCTGATTTTGTGGGGCGAGCTTGTTTTGGGTAAAGAGAGGTGATTTGGCTTGATTGTGTTGGGATTAGACTTAGAGAGATGATGAGAAGAGAGGAAAACAGAGAGAGACCAAAGGAAGAAGACATGATCTGTTAGTGTGTGTATGTAATTCTTGAGTACTTTACTTTGTAATGACTAATGAGAGTTGTGAAAAAGACATTATCTATTCATTGGAGTGGTTGGGTTCCTGTTATGTTTCCTTTGTTATCTCATTTAAAATCATAAATTGCCATACAGACAAAGACAATTCTTTAAAGTTAACAAGATTTGCTAACTATTTTCGCATATAGGTGGGTGTGCATGGGTTGAATTATCTTTAATTGTAAACTTACTGTACTAATGCTATCATTTTTGTGATAATAAAATAAAGCCATGTTTGTTTTACTTTCATTAAGTTTACAGTTGGCAAGGAAAATTATCTAGGTACAAAACGAAATTAAAAAAAAAAAGAGTACTTATATCTAACTTTTACTTCGTCCTTACAATAACATTTTGCATTGTTTGCTGTAATCAAGAAACCCAGTCTCACTAAATGCAAACAAAAAAAACAAGAAAGAAAGACAACAATTATTACTTTTATTTCAATAATAATATCTGTTTATGTACAGAATGTCTAAGCCCGCCAAGAGGCAAAGCAATAATAATCATAATAATTATGTACAATAACTCGAGGCAGTTAATTAGCCCAATTATAAAATAAAACACACTAATCTATACCAGACAGCTCACCATAAATACCAAAAACTAAACTCAAAATCACAAAAAATTGCTTCTTTTGAAGCTCGACCAAATACTTTGTAACAATCGAATAAATCACACAATAGAGGGGAACTGATTATTGTGTCAGAATTTTACTGTCTATTTGTTGGTACCAAACTTTTGAGAAATAATAGGCCGTACATCTTGTGCTTCAGCTAGGGTTTCAAGAAACGGAATGAGTTTAATTAATTCTTCATCCGTTGGATCATCGTACCAGCTTTTTATCGGTATGCCATTATCCTCTTGCAGCCTATACACCTAAAAATCAAAAAAGGGAAAAATTAGTTTTTAAATGAATTATACAACAATAAAATATTGAAATAAAAACCCTTAACTTTTTCAATATTATCAAAAATCCCCTGAGTTTTACATTCCCTCAAAGAACCCCTAATTTTTTTAGCCTCCTGAAACCCCCCTAACTTTTCTGAATATTATCAAAAACCTCCCAAATTTTTACAATATTTAAAAAATGACCATTTTACCCCCATAAGTTTCGAGGAGGCCTAACAAGACAGGGATTTCATAACGAAATCCACAAACTCAGGCTTTTTCAATAATATTCAGAAAGTCAGTTGCTTCCAGAAAATATCCCTAAAGGCTAAAACACTCATTCACCAAACTCAACACCAACCAACTCACCTGCGGAAGATTATCAATAATCGCCACGTTCGCCAAATCCACGCCCAGAACCCTCAAGTCCTTGACATACTCCCCCTCGCGCAGAAACACGCAGTCGTCTCTATAAAAGCGCCTGGAAATGAGCGTCCCGTCCGGATCGAGCACGTCGAGCAGTTTGGAGGCGTAGACGCTCTGGCTGGCGGTGAAGATCGCGACTTGGAACGTGCGGGAGACGGCGTCCAGGAAGGCGTGCAGGTGCGGCCGCTTTTTGACGTGGACGGTGTGGGTCGTCGAGTCGATGTGCACCGAGAAGGTGAAGTCCGAGGATGGGGTTGGGGTTAGGGTCGAGTGCACTAGGGTTTCTGCAAAAAGGAATAATGATTAATGAATGGTTGAGTTGAGTAAGAAATAATGAATAATGAGTAGTAGATAATGAGTAATGAGTAATAAATAATAAGTAAATAAGTAAGTAAATAAATAAATAAATTAATTGATCAATAAATAAATATATAAATAAATAAATAATAAATAAGTATATAAATAAATAAGTAAATCAATAAGTAAATTAATAAACTAATAAATAAATTAAAAAAAATATATTAGAAAAAAAAAAGTACTTATGCTTACCATCTAAATCAAGCACAAGCGTCTTTTTCTCGTACCCTTTTCTCTTCCCGCAAGAATCTACTTCCATCAAATCAGGCAAATCCGCAGGAATCAATTCCAAATCCCCAAAACCCCCCAAATTCCCATTTATTCCAATTCCATTCTGCAGATACAAACAAGTCTCGTCCGCCACCTCATCGCCTCCGCCAAAACTACTATTCCCAATATTGTTGTTACTTCTTTCGTCGGCCTCGAAAAGCGCGCTGATGTCCCACTGGTCGTACTGGTACGGGTACTGGTACGACGAAGAAGAAGAGAAATCGTTGGAGAAGCCCATCAGATTGTTGAAGTGGAAGGATGAGATGTTTTCCGTCAGGTAGAAATCAAGAACGCTGCAGATGTTGAAATCCGGGGTCGCTGACGTCAGCGCCGCGTCCTCGCTGATGTCAGCGGTTACTGCATTAAAAAGGATGCGCAAGAAAGTGTTTATAACTAACAATCATAAAAGAAAAATAAAAAGGAGCGAGAAGTTGATATATATGTTTGTACCTGAATTGATTTGGTTAATTGCTCTTAATTGGGAATCGGTGTGCTGGAAATTGGGAGAGAAGATTGTTTCCTCATTAGATGGACCGCATTGGTAACCGGGAATAGGATCCTGTGTTAAATTATGAAAATAAAATTGATTAGAAATTAGAATGAATTGAGAAATTACTGTGAATTTAATATTCAGTATTCGTAAGATCCAAAATATTGGTATTCTAATTTATTAAATCCAGTTAATCCGTAAATGATGCTTTTTACCATACAATAAATAAATAAAAACAGAACAAAAGAAAGTGAGAACGCAATGAAACTTCTAAATGTACAATTAGTTTTGGAAATCTAAATATGTGGATCTGAACTAATAAGCAATGTCAGTATTCAGAATATTAAAATATTGTAGAAATAATATACAAATGAGCAAGTACCATCATATGAAGGATTTATTGGTCAGCTTTAACATAAACACATATCCTGATTATGTTTGTCCTTAGTCCTCAGTTACTGGAATCAACTGCAAAAAGAAAAGAAAAGAAAAGATAATTAAAATACAATAAAAAGATTTTCAGAGTCAATTATAGTTTATTCACGCACAGTTCCATTTACAGACATCTTTTGATTATACAATATTATTATATATTTCTGAACTGAACTAAATTATCTTCTGCAAGTGCTACAATACAGAGAAGCCAAAAGTTTTCAAAACAGGGAAAGGTCAATTTTAGTCTATGATTTTAATTGTAGTGAAATTAATCGATGCTTGATTTAAGTTTAAATACGAAAGAAAAACTAAGAATTGTGCTCATAAATTAAAGGTAAAAATTGATTAAATTATTACAAGCTCCCGATTACCCTGAAGTGAAAAATAGTAAAACCAATGATATTAAGAAGTGACCAAAAGGGCAATTATCAAATTCTTTAAAATCTAATATTTCAATCAAAATTAATTTTTATAAAATTATTCTAAGTAAAATTAAGCAAGGCAGAGAGAAGCAAAGAATTTAAATTTAGTTCAAAGAAAGATAAAATTAATCTAGGAAATAGAGGATCAAGTACCAGAAACTATTTTTTAGTGTTTCTTAACACAGCAAAACAGGCAAAGACAAAATAATCCAAAAAAAATCAAAGTACCTATCCTAGTTCCTGAAACCTGAACTAAACCTACTTTATTTGCTGAAATTGCAGTAAAACAAATAAAATCAGCAAAATTGAATTGGAACCAAACAATCCGCCTTTTTAAATTGATAATTACAGAAAAACAAACCCAATCCACAAAACCCCAAAACCCAAAAGAATATCCCAGCCAAAATTCGAAATAGGAAAACGGAAACAGTGAAAATTTAATTCACACAAACAATTGGACAAATGAAACGCACTTTAACTTAGCTCTATACCTCTTTCTTCAACCACTTCTATTGTCTCTTTGTATTTGTGACTTATTAGCAGAATTATAGAAAATTAACCTTCTATCAAAAAGAACTACTAAGGTAGCTTAAACTAAAATGAATAAGCAACAAAATTGAATTGTAATTCGAACAACTCTCAAAAATACTAAAAACCAATCCACAAAGCAAAACCCACAAAACCCAAAACAAAATCACAAAATCTCATCCAAAATTCCAAATTCCAATACAAAACCAAACAATTAACCAACAATTCAAAAAAATCAAAGACAAAACCCAACGCAAAACAACGCACCTTGTATCTTCCTCTCCCTCCCTCTCCTGTTCTGCCGCCTCTTCTCAATCGTGGGTTAGTACTAGACCCAGAGAAAATTAACTCTCAATTCGGTACAAGTACCTCAAAAAAAAAAAAAACCAAATAATTTCCGAGAAATTGAACAGGAAAATGAGGTACTGTATTGGGATCGTTTATACAAAAAGGACCTCTGTCGGAGAAGTTGCAAAAGACAAGGTCAAACTCGGCAAAACTACCTTTCTTTTACCCCTACACCCGGTCCACACTAACTCCCAACACCTCGTCTCCCTGAACTTCAAACCCCACACCCAACTTCCTATTTTGTTCTCATAGACCAGGTGTATATGGATAGTTTGTTGAGGAGACGTGAATAGATCAAGAGTCATGCCATATATACAAACTGGACCCGGTGTGTTAAGCTCAGCGGCTTGGACTCACCGGTCTCTCGTGGTATTTAGAAGGCGGTGCATGGACCTGATGTTGACAGAGAGGTGAGAAGGTGGACGGCTGGGATTTGTTTTGGGAAACACGTTGTGCCGTCGATCTGGTGACACGTAGAAGGCTGCGCGTCGGGTCAGCGCTCGCGCCTCGCACGTGCGGGGTGATATGCACCAGTTACGGTCCACAGAATGAATGAATGAATGAATGAAATGAATGACTGGCACTGGCAGTCTCAAGGGTGCTCTGCTCATCAGAATGTTATTTTTTATTTTTTATTTTTTAATGGACTTGGTGTACTTTAACCCACTGTTTTGTTGTGATGATCTGTCTCTTGTTTGGTGTGAAGAATTTTATGATGTTTGTTTGGATAAAGTGTTGTTAGTGTGGACTTGTAAAATTTGGATTGTCTTACTGATATCATAGAAATAATGATACTGAGTTTGTTCAGTAATAATGGAGTACTTGCAAAGACAGGTGTATGGAGTATCTACATATATTTGTTGGTATCTTACCAAATAGCAGCTGCGATATCTGGCGCCCGGATTCTGTCTTTCATTGAGCATGCGACGATTTGTGGTGATATATAACTTGGTGGCATTTTAGGCCTTGTAGGCCCAAAGGCCCAGAGCACTGTGAAGCAACAATATGTTCTGGAATTCAAGAGCTGCTAAAATTATTTCTTTCTATGAGAGACGGATCTAATTTAAATCTACATAGAAATTACTTTTTGTAGCCGATCATTTTCTGCACCATATGAGAAAACTTAGAAGCAATTATATTTTACAGAAATTAACGAATTATTATTATTATTATTATTATTATTATTATTATTATTATTATTATTAGTTGGATCAATCTATTTTAATATTCTTTGACATGTACATAATAAACTTTCATCATAAAAAGGAAAAGGCATACATTTACAATACACTAGTTACCAGTACATATATATGATAATATATTTCCTTCTACAATTGACAAATATGGCCTTATTACAAATTTAATAAATATCAAAAACATCCCAATATCTAATATACAACATCCAGAAAAAAATCAAAACTCATTATAGAAATTAGATTCTTCTAAACTTGATCGGTCACCATGCTGAGGATGCATAGTAAGAACAGTATAAGGTGCAGGTACATATTTCAGCGAAAGTTCAAATTCGAAATGCTGAAGAATCATACTAAGTCCCATTTTAGCCTCTAATATTACAAAATTCTGCCCAATTCAAATCCTCGGGCCCCATCCAAACGGGAAGAATGCCATCTATATGTCAATATAGATAAATTCTCAAAATTAAATTATTTAATTGATATTCAAATAAGTACATTACTCTGAATATACATATAGAATATATATTCGAGGCTTGCTAGTCATAAATCTGATTTAGTGGCAGTTTCACCAAAAACTGATAATTAGTTGTCAACATGTTATCTTAATATTTACTACCTGGCCGTCTTTTGTCGCTTTTGTAATGTCTTCTGAGAATCTTTCGGGCTTAAATTCTGAAGCGTCAGGGCCCAAAATTTCTTCGTCGTGCTGAATTATAAGTATGGGTAATACTAGAAGTATGTCAGGTGGAAATGCAATGTTGCCAAGTTGTGTAGTTTTGTATGTTCCTTCTGGTAATAAGGTCAACCGGAGGGTAGAGCCGAAGAATCTCATATAATATCATGGTTACCTGTATTCACAATTTCAAAATTTGTGTTAGCAAAGAATTCTCTTTATTGTCTCCAACAATGGGCCTGTACACAGTACCGCTTAGTCCCTGCTTACGCAAAACCCGGTCCAAGCGCCTCGGCCTGAACCACGCTCATTCAAGTGCTTGCAAAGCGCCCCATAGGAGAAACAAGAAGAAAGTGCCAACAGCCGAGCTCCATGGGTGAGAAATCAGCTGTGAAAATAATGTTTGAATCATTCGGCTCTGTTCTTTTTTGGAATTGATGAGAGTGAAACTAGCAAATGGTCAGTGTTTGAGTATGTATATGCAACCTAGAATTGCAAATCATTTTTTTGGGTAGTAAATGCTAACTTATTTGGCCCACACGAAGGTTGGTGAAACTACTTTTTAACTAAGACAATGCTATATATAAAAAAAAATCACTTATGCAACTCTTTCTTACCCATCTTTCAGAAAAAACTCTTACCCAATGATTAGCATTTCTAGGTAGTTGATTATGAAATGTACTGAAACAATACGTGACACTGATAGAATAAGTAGTTAAATCATAACCATGCCAATATATCGATGACTTCAAGAAAGCATAGACTTCAAGAAAGCATTTGACTCCGTCTCTTGGGATTTTCTTAACAAGGTACTAAAAGCAAGAGAATTCCCGGAAATATGGATTTCGTGGATCCACAACCTACTCAGCTCGTCTTCTTCTTTTCTTAATGTGAATGGATGGGAAGGAACACCATTCTCCCACCAACGAGGTTTGAGACAAGGAGATCCGCTATCTCCCATGCTATTTAATATAGTAGTAGATGTCTTGCAATCATATTTTATACAAGCCACAACATTATTCACACCACATTACATCTTACCCCCAATGTTGTTGCAATTTGCCGATGACACTACCATACTCTCTGAAGCGGATCCGAGAAACCTTAGACTCATCAAACAAACTCTTGAAAATTTCTCCCAAATCTCAGGATTGCATGTAAATTGGCAAAAAAGCTCGTGTACAACTATTGCAATCTCCGATGACCTAGCCCACCTAGTCCCACAAATATTCAATTGCCAAGTAGAAAACTTCCCTCTAAAATTCCTTGGGTTACCGCTGACGGTCAAACGACCCAATAAGGCAATATTTAATTCCATTCTAGAAAAGGTACAAAAAAGACTTGCGGGTTGGAAAGGAAAGGTTTTGTCTTTCGGAGGACGACTGACACTCATTAAATCGGTCCTCCTCTCCTTAGTGACCTACGAAATGCAAGTTTTGCTATTTCCATTATGGTTGATTGACGAGATCAATAGACTCGCAAGAACCTTTCTATGGAGAGAAGACAAGAAGTGCTCCGGTGGCCATTGCCTAGTAGCTTGGGACCGTTTGTGTCTCCCGAAAGAAAATGGAGGGGTTGGGATTATCTCCATCCGAAAACAAAATATCTCACTTCTTCTAAAGTGGCTTTGGATGTGGAAAGCCGACCCCACAGGTCCGTGGGCGCAAACGTTGCGTACGCTATATGGTTTTGACGACCCGGAAGATCTAAAGGCCACTTCCCAACCGATATCCTTTTTCCTCTCCCAACTGGCGGAATTAATGCCCATCTTCAGTATATCCATCTCTTATGACCTAGGTAACGGAACAAATATCAATTTTTGGAACGATATCTGGGCTTTTGAAGGCACCCTAAGATCATTCTTCCCCATGATTTATGGTATTAATAGAAATGACGACTTGACGGTTGCACAAGTGCTAAGTGGAGCGATCAATTTTCAAGAATTGATAGCTTCCAACGATGAGAGAATCAAAAAAGAGGCTCAGGACATGTTCCTAGCGATAGCACTTACAAACCCTTCAACCCAAAGAGATACACCAAGGTGGAGGTGGAAAATATCGGGTGAGTTTACCACAAAATCGGCATACAAAATGTTGCACTTGGCACAAGCAACATCCGCAGATAACCCGAGGATGTGGAAAATAAAGTGTCCACAGAAGGTCCGTTTCTTTGCATGGCAAATGATTCTCGGTCGACTAATGACCCAGGACAACCTCGCCAAAAGAGGATGGCCCAACCAAGGAGTATGCACGATGTGTTCTCAAAACGTCATCGAAACGGCCCATCACTTATTCCTTCACTGCGATTTTGCAAGGCAAGTGTGGATGCATAAAGGAATAGACTCCGACCTATCGACAACAATAGCGGACTTCTGGAAAGAACAGGTGGTACGCAAAGACAAGGATACCCGACAGTCATGGGAGACAGACTGGCTGAGTACGTGTTGGTGCATATGGAAGGCACGGAATCAAAAAGTTTTTCGTCAAAAAGTACCACACCGACAAAACGTCCTAGCGGAGATCGCCCAACAGTCGGCAAATTGGAGACAATACTGTTAGGGATTAGGAATTTTTTCTTCTTCCTCTGTTTTTTTGATATTATTGTAAATATTTTTACTTCCTTTTATTTCTCTTTTTTCTTGTACAAAAAACCTTTTTAATTTTCAATGAAATCTCAGCGAGACTCTTCGCCGGCTGCAGCTTCAAAAAAAAAAAAAAATATATCGATGACTATAATCAACACATGAAATGACATTACTTTTTAAAAAAATATATTACAATTTTTTTTCTAGAAACTAATGACATTAATTTCATGTGTCGAAACAAATCCATGACTTAATATATGATAAACTTTCATCATAAAAAATGAAAAATATATAATATATATATACATGCTAATTTATTCCCTTCATAACTACACATTCACAATATACTAGTTACATGTACATATGTTTGATATATTTGATATTTCCCTCTACAATTGCCAAAAGATGGCCTTATTAGACACTACAAATTATCAAAAGTCAGTACAACCATCTAATATTATACAACGGCAATAACAAAAAAAACTAAAACTCATTATATTCTTCTAAACTTGATAGGAGCACCATGCTGAGGATGCATAGTTAGAACGGTGTAAGGCGCATGTACATATTTTTCCGAAAGTTCAAATTCAAAACGCTGAAGAATCATACTAAGTCCCATTTTAGCCTCTAAAAGTGCAAAATTCTGCCCAATGCAAATCCTCGGGCCCCACCCAAACGGGAAAAATGCCATCTGTTTTAATACAAACAAATAGTCAAAATTAAATTATTTAATTTTTTGTAAGTCCTCGAATGAGGAGTATTTTATAAAAAGATTGGAGAAAGTATTCAATACATTGGTCAATTGATGCATATGAGAATTGAAAATCCAACCTCTTATAAGTAGTATCTCAACAAATATACACAACCATGAGAGTGGGGATTAGATCATTTGATTGATATTCAAATAAGTGCAATACTCTTAAATATACATTTGAGGATTGTTAAATTATCAATCTGATTTTGTCACTAAGATAATTTTGTCAAACTGTAATGTCACATAATGACATAAACAATGATAACTAGTCATCATGTTATCTTAATATCTAATACCTGGCCGTCTTTTGTCGCTTTTGATATGCCTTCTGAGAATCGTTCGGGCTTAAACTCCGATGCATCAGGACCCCAAATTTGTTTGTCGTGATGAATTATAAGTACAGGCATTGCTATAACTACGTCCGGTGGAAATGTAATGTTGCCGAGTTGCATAGTTTTACATGTTCTTCTGGTAAGAAAGACAACTGGAGGGTAGAGCCGAAGAACCTCATATAATATCATGGTTACCTGTATTCAAAATTTCAACCTTTGGGTGAACATTATAGCACGTAATAGGTAGAAACTTAAAACAAACTTTTACATCTCAAGTGGCATATAATAATTATATGTTAACTTCATCTTTTGTCTCGATAGTAGACCTTCAGTTATATAAAACAACCCAAATTTTCAAAATCCAGGGTGAGATCACAAAACGAAAAAAATTCAAAATATAACGACTATGACACGGAATTATGTCATTTGATTAGTAAAAACTCTCAATTTTTAAACGGCCTAAACCATCAAAATCAGGCCTATTCGTCCCAAAATGGTGCAAAACCTCTTCACGAGCTTTTTCTTGCCACTCAGGATGCATACTTAGCACGACCAATGTCCACGTCAGCAGAATTGATGTCGTCTCTTGCCCGGCAAAATAAAACAACTTGCATTCTTCTATTATTTCATCCACAGTCATGCCGAGCTTAGAATTAGACTTTTCAGATTGGGTCATTTCTCTCATGTTTGACTCCAACAATACGCCGAGCAAATCATCCTTTGTGGTTTCTCCATTTTGTATGGCCTTCTCTCTTTTCGCGATAATGCCCCTTAAAAGTTTTCGGATTTCTCTCTCATCTGCCTTCATTTTCTTGTTATTTTCAGTTGGCAGATACCTGTAGAAAAAAGAATTAGCAAGTATTGTTAGACAACTCAATTAAAAATATCTTATGAAAATTATTAAGACACAAAAAGATATCGCGAATCAAATGTAACAGATCTGCTTATGGGTTTCGTTGGATTTAACTAGTATTGTTGAGTTGTCATTCAGACTTTCATAATGATTTCATAAAACAACAACAAAGAGAAGATGAGAAAAAGAAGCGACCGGTTGAAGGGAATATATTGGATCTTAAAAGCCTCAACAAGGCGTTCTTGTATCTCTCCTTGGAGTAGGAAAATGCGTCTCCCTTCCTCATAACTGCTACCAAATGCTGCTCTCGAAATAACGTCTCCAGTAAAATTCTGTAGTTCGGGCCAAACATCATGCTCAAATGATCCGTCTGATCCAGCTGAGTTCTTCCATTTATTGATTAGCTCATCAGAACAAGTAGAAAATGCAGGCAACATGTGCTGAAAAAGGAACAACTCTTGAAGTTATAATCTCTTTATTTTTTGGATCCTCTATCTTAAGATGTCAGAAGGATTCAAAGATCTAATACTTGTTTTTCTTTATTCTGAAATAAATATGTAAGCACACCCGGTTTCAAATTGGAACTTATGTATCTAATACTACTATACAGTAAAATCTTACGCTATTATTTACCTTCAATTTTTCAAGATGAAAGGCAGGATTGAGTATTCTTCTGTGCTTAGCCCATTTCTCTCCTTCATAACTCACGAGTCCAGCGGCTAACAATTTGAAAAGTTGGCTGAAATTTGGTTTGGCAAAGTGACCGAATTTACTTGAAAGGACTTCTCTCACCAATTCGGGGTCTGTAATTGTAACTCTCGGAGTCGGCCCGATCCACGTAATAGAAATTTTACCTGCAATTTTGAGAAATTTAGTCAGCATATATGCTTTTTTATATTTCAGTAGGCGAAATACCTTGCTGAGATTTCATCAGAAAATTAAAAACTGCAAAGTTCATACATTACACCAGTCCATAGTTCATTTAGCAAATTAAGTCAACATATTTAGCAAAAAAGACAAATAATTTATTAAATAAATAAATATAACTCCATAGTTCATTTTCACTTCTAGTATTGGCAAAATTTGAACACTCAACCTAGGACTCTTTCACCACAGCAGCCAATGAAGAAATTTATTCATGCTCAAAAGAGTAAAGAAAACAAAGAAGTTGATTTGAAATTATTTTCTAAGTATATTGATTATGGAAAACTATAACTTGCCCCTTAGTTCCCAACAAAAACGTCATATACATCATCATTGCATTACTATGGTACATTTTTACATTATCATAAATATTTTTATTATTATTTACAGCTTCTATGATATCATGATTTTTATACTTACACTCTCCTATTATGTCATGATTTTTATATTTACACCCCATATGATATTATATTGATTTATATGGCACTATTGACTATTAAGTACAACTATGTACAGTTATTCCTATATAATATATGAAACAATTTTTTTTTATATTGAGTAGAGAATTATTTGTTTCATTTCTATTTTGTATGCCAACTAAAGTCGAACCTAAAATTTTTTAGTTATTGTGTCTGACACTCAACAAGCTGAGCTAATGGTTATTGGCGAACCAACTTAATTTTTCTCAAGAAGAAACTAAAATTAAAAATTATCCTAATCACCATGTTCTTTTATTGTTCGATAAAGCAAGGGTTGAACACGAGAAACAATATCGTGCGAAAGTGGCATGGGCTTGGTCCATGCTTCTTTGTTGAGCCGAGAATTCTCTTTCATGTCTCCAGCGATGGGCCGGTATGCAGTACCGCGTAACCCCTGCTTCCTCAACACCTGGTCCAGGCGCTTCGGTCTGAACCACGCCCATTCAAGGGCTTGTAAAACGCCCCATAGGAGAAACAAGAAGAGAGCCCCAATAGCCAAGCTCCATGGCTGAGAAATCAGTTGAGAAATTAATGTATGCATATTTGCACTCTGTTTTCTTTTTGGTGGGGGGGAATTGATAGAGTGAACCAGCAAATAGTCAGTGTTTGAGTTTGCTAGGTTCTCTTTTATTTGGAATGGTCTCTTTTTCTTTGATATCAACGGATATTGCTTTCGGATTAGTCCGAAAAATGTTTCAAACAGTGATGCATGGAGTGATTCTCTTTTTCTTTGATATCAACGGATATTGCTTTCGGATTAGTCCGAAAAATCTCTCAAACAGTGATGATGGATGCAGTGATGTCAGATTTGATGGGAATGTTCTACGAGAATGTCTGTGGCCCAACTGATGTGCATGTTGTATGTGGCCGGCAAGAACCTCACTCTGACTCGCAACTGTGATTCCAATGACTTGCATCTGTCAAACTGTAATGTTTTGATGGACATAATGTTGTGTGTATTTGTTGTTACACACCGGAACTAAATAGTAAAAAAGGGAATTAGTTGATTAGTCTCATCTTGAGCAATCTTCAGCCAAATTTTTAGTCTCACATTATATTGTCCTGAAAAAGATTTAATCTTGATTGATGCTAGTAATTAAATGCACTAGCTTAACTCAAATTTTCATTCCCTGCTCAAGATAAGACTAATCAACTAGCCCCTATGTTTACTATTTGGTTCCGGGATGTAACATTTGTCCCATTAAGTATTGATTATTTTGTGATATTGACATAACATCGATTTATTTGGGATGTTGAAATTGATATACTAACATGATTGCACAACTTTTTATATACTTGATTGCACAATTTGCTTTAGGGACCGGATAAATGAATTGAAATATCTATCAAATAATTATCTTATAGAAAAAGGGTGAATTTATTAAAAGATATACATAAATAAATATCACTATAAGATATGTATATATATTAATTACTATTATCTAAATTTAACTTTAGATATATCTTTTTTCTTGCCATTTATAAGAACGAGGAAAAATTAATATAAAGGAATAGCAAATTTTGAAAATAAAAAAATTCTAATATGAATAATATTCATATCTATATTTGAATCAGACAAAACAAAAATCAAATATAATTTTTTCGATAAATATTTTCTGAATACTAATTCTCTAAAAATGTTTCACCAATTTTTTTTTAAGAAAATTCTTCTAAAAATTGTACTGAAAAGTTCAAATTTTTTTTTTCAAATGTATTAAATTTCTTTTATGATACTCAGTGTTACATCATCATCAAATATTACTAAGGAGTTTTGAGTATTCATGTCACATTGGTATTTCTTGACAATAGCAGCACTTAACATATGAAAGAGTTTCGATTGAACAAAATTGAGAATTGAAAAACATAATTTTTTAGTATGGTATGAGTTGAAACTAACAGACAACCTATCAATTCAAGCAGAGTATGAGCTTGGAGCAGTTGGAGATATTATTACAGGATCACACTATTACATCAGAATACGATCAACTGAGTATTTTGGGGCATTCAAATTACAAATTTCCAAATTCAAAAGTGTATAATCCGCTGGAGATAAAAGGGACTACGGTACGGGAAGTTAATATATCCATGGTGGGGCAAATGAAATTTTCTGCGAAAATTAAGCCTTTTCTTTTGGATGATGCTACAAAATAAAATTCCAACTCGGCAAAATTGGTTCAAAACAGGGGGAATTAGGTCTACGTGTGCTGTCAGCGGCAACAGATAGAATCAGCAGATCATCTATTCTTCAATTCCACCCTTAAATTTTTGATATAGTTTTTATTACGCCGCCAATGATTTTGCTCAAAATCTGCCACTTTCTTTTATAACTACACATTCACAATATGGCCTTATTAAACATTAAGTAAAATATCAAAAAGCTCACAACCATCTAATATTATACATCGGCAATAACAAAAAAAAAAAAAAAAAACTAAAACTCATTTATAGAATAATATTCTTGTAAACTTGATCGGAGCATCATGCTGAGGACGCAATGTAACAACAGTATAAGGTGCATGTACATATTTCGCCGAAAGTTCAAATTCGAAATGCTGAAGAATCATACTTACTCCCATTTTAGCCTCTAATAGTGCAAAATTCTGCCCAATGCAGATCCTCGGGCCCCATCCAAACGGGAAGAATGCCATATGTGTTAATACAAATAAATAGTCAAAATTATTTAGGGCTTATTTAGCATCATTTTCGTTTTTCTGTTTTTATTTTCAAAAAATCTGTTTTTTGTTTTTAAAACCGATAATAATTTTTCCTATTTATTATTTTATCAAATGCACATTTATAACATTTTCAGTGTCAATATATTAAATTTTCAGCGCCAATATGCTGTTTATAGTATCAACATAATATTTTCAACATTAATATACCGTTTTAAGTATCAATATATCATTTCTACAATGTTGATTTATCATTATTGAGTATTAATATCCTATTTTCAGTAATCATTTTTAGGGTTAATATATTAGTTTCGATCCCAATATATTGAGTATTCAGTGTTAATCTACCGTTTACAATATCAATATATCATTTTCCGTATCAATATACTATTTTCAATGAAAATATATTGCTTTTAGAGTATCAAAATACAATTTTTTAGTATCAATATAACACTTTCAATGTCAATATATTATATTTAGTATTAAAAAATGTTAATATATTATTTTTAATATTGCATATCATTTCTAGTGTCAATATACATTTCAGTGTGAATATAAAGATTTCAGTATTAATAAATCTTCTTTCGATATCATCATATTATTTTCAATGGTAACTTTTTTGCTGCAATATAAAATTTTAGGGTCAATATTTTTAATTAGTACCAATTTATCTTTCTAGTGGATATAAAGTTTTACGGTCAAAATTTCTTTTTAATGTGAATATACTATTTACGCCAACTTATCTTTTTTAGCGCAATGCAATATTTCAAGGTCAATATTTTATTTTAGTGCTACCATATATATTATTTTTTTGTGGTTTCGGATATTTATAGGTTTGACAATGAAAAATAGAAAAGAAGAAATAACTTTTTCTTGTTTTCAAAATTCTGTTTATTTTTTCCAATTCGGACAGAAAAAAATGGAAACATAGTCATTTTGCCAAACACGTTTTTTTTCTGAAAACGACAATAATACCAAACGAGGCCTTATTTATTTATTTATTTTTCTTAGGTCCTCGAATGAGAAGTATTTTATAATAAAAATAAAGGAAAAAATATTCAAACTCCAATTCGTTAATTGGTGTACATATATGAAATTTGAAAGCCTAACCTCTTAAATATAGGGTTGTAAAAGGTGCGGGTAATGCCCGAAACGACTCGAACTGAATTCGGATAAAACATCCTGGTCCGTTTAAATCTGGATATGGATCCGGATAATATTCTGATCCAGATAATTGTCAAAAAAAGGGATACTTTTTTTTTGACCCATATTGTCAAATATGGGTTGCTATTTATGAATTCATATTGTATTGATTTAAATAACTATAATTTTAATAACATCAAAAATTCATAATCTATAAGTATAATAAGACATTGTTTAAAAGATATTCATGAGCATTTTTCTCTTACCTACTCATACTCTTTTTGGTGATTTTTTTGTATCTTTTTTTTTTATCTACTACTACTACTACTACTACTACTAATAATAATAATAATAATAATAATAATAATAATAATAATAATAATAATAATAATAACTAAATAAATAAATAAATATATTTTTTTGAGGAAAACTACGAGCGCTCGCTCGCTTTGTTTTTCATTAAAATAAAAGGGGATACACATGTTTGTCAAGAACAAACATAAGTTTTAAATTACAAAATTTATCATCAAGCGGAAGTAAATATTGCGTAAACTGAGAAAAAAGCCCCCAAGCAGGTGATTATTTCGAGTTTTTCAGCAATGTCGACTGTATTGTTCCACTCAAGTTTTTGCTTGAATGGCTACACGGTTGTGGATAGCCCGTCGCCCTTGAAATATCCTTGCATTTCTTTCCTTCCAAATGGACCATGATGTAGCCTGAGATATTATCCATTTCTGAATATTTCAACCCTATATCTGATAAGAATATGATGCATATCGATATCTAATTTTTTTTTCTTATTTGGATTGGATACAGATACAAATACAAAATGTGTATACAGACTAGCTATTCAGAGAGATTGAATGCTCTTCTTAACATGTCCATGAAATCTGACATCACTGCATCCATCACAGTTCGACAGATTTTTCAGACTAATCTAGAAGCAATATCCGTTGATATAAAAGAAAAAAAAGGACCATTCCAAATAAAAAGAGAACCTAGCAAACTCAAACACTCACTATTTGCTAGTTTCACTCCATCAATTCCCAAAAAATAAACAAGAAAAGAAAACCAGAGTGGAAAGATGCAAACATTAATTTCTCAACTGATTTCTCAACCTTGGAGCTTGGCGATTAGCGCTCTCTCCTTGTTTCTCCTCTGGGGCACTTTGCGAGCGCTTGAATGGGTGTGGTTCAGGCCGAGGCGCCTAGACCAGGTGTTGAGGAAGCAGGGACTACGCGGTACTGCATACCGGCCCATCGCTGGTGACATGAAAGAGATTTATCGGCTCAACAAAGAAGCATGCACCAAGCCCATGCCTCTTTCGCACGATATTGTCCCTCGCGTTCAGCCTTTGATTTATCAAACCATAAAAGAACATGGTGAGGATGAGATTTTTTAATTTTCGTTTCTTCTTTAGAAAATTTAAGTTAGTTTGTCAATGACCCATAACTCAGCTGTTTGAGTGCAAAGAATAATAAACTAAAGGTTGTAGATTCGACTCTTGTTGGTACTAAAAATAGAAGTGACACAAAAAATTATCTCTAATCAATGAAAAATTTAAGTCGGTTTGTATATTATATAGGAATAAGAATAACCATACATAGTGGTACTCAATATACACAATAATAATTTCAAGTCAAATTCATTGTTTTCTTTACTTGGCATATTTTGGCTAATTTAATAATAAGATTAATTTAAGCTCTTTTTTTTTTGAAAATTACGGAGAGCTTGAATGTCTCTCGCGTAAATCTATTGATCATTGTTCAATTTTACAGTCTGTAATTGTCAATAGAGTAGAATAACTAAAACGAATGAAAATAAGAGAGGTGCCACCCGACAATTTGGCACTCCAAAAATAGGTTACATACGATATTACAATAACAAAATATTATTGTGTAGTAAAACGAGAAAGAGTGATATTGAAATGACCGGGTTGGCACAAGACTAATTTAAGCTTTAGAAGCATGAATGTATTTCTTCATTCGGTGTTGTGGTGAAAGACTTCTAGGTTGAGCGTTCAAAAAATTTCCAAAACTAAAAGTGAACATGAAGTTATATTTATTTATTTAATAAAGTGTTCTCTTTTTTGCTAAATATGTTGACTTAATTTTCTCAAAATGCAGGTAAAATTTCTATTACGTGGTTTGGGCCAACTCCGAGCGTTACAATTACAGACCCCGAATTGGTGAGGGAAGTCTTTTCAAATAAATTCGGTCACTTCGCCAAAATAAAATTCAGCCGACTTGGCAGATTGTTAGCTGATGGACTCGTGAATTATGAAGGAGAGAAATGGGCTAAGCACAGAAGAATAATGAATCCTGCCTTTCATCTTGAAAAATTGAAGGTAAACAAATAATAGCATAAGATTTTACGACAATAATACACTTCCAAAGCTTCAGATACATAAGTTTCAATTTGAAATCGGGTTTGTTTACATACACATTTCAGAAAAAAGAAAAGACAAGTATTAGATCCTGACTTCTTAAGATAGAGGATCCAAAAAATAAAGATATTCTAACTTCAAGAGTGTTGTTCCTTTTTCAGTGCATGTTGCCTGCGTTTTCTACTTGTTCTGATGAGCTAATCCACAAATGGAATAACTCAGCTGGATCAGACGGATCATTTGAGCTTGATGTTTGGCCAGAGTTGCAAAATTTAACTGGAGATGTTATTTCGAGAGCAGCATTTGGTAGCAGCTACCAGGAAGGGAGACGCATTTTCCAACTCCAAAGAGAAATACAAGAACGCCTTGTCGAGGCTTTTAAGATCCTTTATATTCCCTTCAACTGGTCGCTTCCTTTTCTCATCTTCCCTTTGTTGTTTTTTCTTTGAAATTATTATAAAAGTGTAAATGACAACTCAATACTACTAGTTCAATGTAACTAATTAAACCCACAAGCAGAGGTACCTAATATTACATATGTTATAAAATATCTAGGTGGTTTGCAATATCTTTTCGTTTTCGTGCCTTAATCATTTTTCATAAGATTTGTTAATTGACCTATCTAAAAATCCTTGTTAAATTTTCTTACAGGTATCTGCCAACTGAGAATAACAAGAAAATGAAGGCAGATGAAAGAGAAATCCGAAAACTGTTAAGGGGCATTATCGCGAAAAGAGAGAAGGCCATACAGAATGGAGAAACCACAAAGGACGATTTGCTCGGCCTATTGTTGGAGTCAAACATGAGAGAAATGAACCAAGCTGGGAAGTCTAATTCTAAGCTCGGCATGACTGTGGATGATATAATAGAAGAATGCAAGTTGTTTTATTTTGCCGGTCAGGAAACGACTGCAATTCTGCTCACGTGGACATTGGTCGTGCTGAGTATGCACCCTGAGTGGCAAGAAAAAGCTCGCGAAGAGGTTTTGCACCATTTTGGGACGAATAAGCCTGATTTTGATGATTTAGGCCGTTTAAAAATTGTGAGTTTTTACTAATCAATTGACATAATTCCGTTTCATGGTCGTTATATTTTGAATTTTTTGCTGTTTTGAGATCTCACTTGGGAATTTAAAATTTGGGTTGTTTTATATAACTGAGGGTCTATTATCAATACAAACACGATTTAAACATCTTTTATTGTTCATCGGTTATGAAATTTTTTTAAATACAGGTAACCATGATATTATATGAGGTTCTTCGGCTCTACCCTCCGCTTGCCTTTCTTAGGAGAAGAACATACAAAACTATACAACTCGGCAACATTATATTTCCACCGAACGTACATTTAGCATTGCCTGTACTTATAATTCATCACGACAAACAAATCTGGGGTTCGGATGCGTCAGAGTTTAAGCCTGAACGATTCTCAGAAGGCATCTCAAAAGCGGCAAAAGATGGCCAGGTAATAGATAAGATGGAAAATTTTTCAAAAACCTCCTAACTTTTATGGATATTATCAAAAAACCCCTATATTCTTGAATTCCTTCTTTTAGTCCCTATAAAGAGTAGTTAATTTTTTTTTAGGCCCCTATGTTAACTTTTCCATCTTATATTGGGTTAAATTTTCAAAAAGGACAATTTTGCCCTCATGGTTTAAAATAACTTTTTATTTTTTTGCAGTACATATCAAGTTGAAACGAAATAACCTGCCATAAATAAATTTAATATTTTTTCCTTAATAAATGGTCGAAAAATTAAAATAAAATTAAGCAACAAACAAGAACTATATAATTCAATCATAAAACAGTTAAAGAAAAGAATGAATAAAATATAACGAAAACAGAAATATATCTTTTTTCATTAAACACATAACATACTTCATAAATTTTCATAAAGATAATTAATAAAATCAGTCCATCATAATTTCAAATTTCATTAACTACTTGAGAACATTAGTACATCATAATTCCAATAAAAACCAAAATACAACACCCTAACCCTAATTACAGGTTACCACAAAAAAAAGTAATCGTAACCAATACAATATAACTTATAAACTACAAGTGTAGAGGTTTGGACAAAACACAAAATATCCCTATCTATTACATACAAAATGTTGTCTATTACATACAAAATGACAACTATAGATTAGTAGCATGTCTTCACCTTAATGTTGAAATCTGCAAAAAGATAATTTATTAGATAAGGTGAAATCTAAAAAAGAAAAGAAAAAATATCAAACAAGTTCCAAATTTTTAATCTACTTTACATTATATATATATATATATATATATATATATATATATATATATATATATATATATATATATATATATATATATATGTATCCTAAAATCCTAACAGAAAAAAGAAAAACTTTATTAATAGCAGAAAATCAAGTCAGCAAGTATCAAAATTTCCAACAACACAACTTTATTAATACCTACTGCACTCAATTACACATTAACCGACCCCTTTGTTGTTATTTCTAATTACCAATAAATTTACAGAGGCATAAAATGAGAATGATGCAATAAGAAAATAGACTTGATGGCAAAAAGAAAATTAAAATTTCAATTTTTTTTTTTAATATGATACCAAAACAATCAATGTTGAGTTGATGAAGTAGAGGGTCCTTCAGAACTTGCACCACGCCCCTCACTATATCCTTGACCTCGAGCTCTTCCACGCATTGAATCATGTCCCCGACCCCGACCTCTTGCACATCCGGTATCTAAGATAGCCCGATTTAATGGCACCTTACAAGTCTTTCTGTTATGATCATGACCTTTGCATCGCTTGCATTGCACGGTCCTCCCTATACGGTCTTCATCGGTGCCTCTCTGACGCTTCTTCTTAGGGCGACCTGGTGCTTTTCTTTCATGAGGAGGGTTTAGAGTCTTTGGCACAAGACTCAGCCAACTTCCTTTATCTGGCAAAGGGTTAATTGGATATGAGTAACATGATCGGTACATATCCACATGATAGAAATCATGCACATAGTCCTCTATAGGAAGACGAAAATCGTACAAGGCTGCAATCTCATGAGAACATGGAACTCCACTAACTTGCCAATCATTACACGAGCAACTTCTTGTTTCGATATCAACCGCCCAAGTACGCTCTTCATGCATCACTTCAGCTCTCAATCTCAAAGACTTCTTAACACGGTAACTCCTTATTGTCTCCATTTCCTTCTTCAAATGCCGCATCACTCTAGGCACCAATGGATCTGTCCATGTTAATCCTATTTTATGTCTTTTAAATATATCCGTCATTAATTTTTGTCGGATACCATCAACGAGATTGTAGACGGTGAGATGCCTGACATCGAGTATCTTGCTATTAAATGATTCAGCACAATTGTTAGTGAAATGATTGCATTTAATCTCATGGTTGTACAAAGATCTTCTCCAACACTTGCCTTCTCCATTTCTCAAAAACCAATTATATGCATCAGGCTTATTTTGCTCTAATTCTTTCAACATTCTTTCAACCGGAATAGGAGCAAATGTTTTAGTAATATTCCAAAATGCACCCTCAAATTCTGGGCCCCAATTCTTTTTTAAATAATTTTTGAACAAATGTTGCAAGCATAGCCTATGCTCGGCCCAAGGAAAAACTCTCTTAAGAGCTCCTTCTAAACCTTTTTGACCATCTGACATAATGGCAAGCCGAGGGATATCTCCGATAGCTTCATTTAAACATTCAAAAAACCACTGCCATGATTCACCATTCTCAATTTCTACGACCTCAAATGCCACCGGAAAGAGTCCGCTATTTCCATCTAATGCTATAGCGGTAAGCAAACAACCACGATATTTACCCACCAAATGACAACCATCAACTCCTAAAAATGGCCTACACCGACTCATAAAACCCCCCTTACAACCATTGAAACATACAAAGAGGCGCTCAAAGGAATTATCAATTGAGCGTTTCAACTTGATC